>CM046870.1:12793653-12874815 GCA_025617745.1 Heliocidaris erythrogramma | reverse complement strand
AAAAAAGGAAAAACAAAGAAATGTACGAAAAGGGAGAAGGGGAAGCTTAAAAAAAAGTTCCTTTCCCAGTATTAAAAGCGCGAAAGCTCCGACGTTTTAGCAAGTTTGAGATATGCGGTCTGAGAAAATCGAAGAGACCAGCCCACTTTTACACCATTTATTTCACTCATTACTACATGAATAAACATAAATCCTTACTGATTCGAATGATTATACATTTGACATAGTGGTTTGCTTTGTTTTACTTTGAAATGATAACGATTTGGGGTAGAAAACAGTTTCAAAACCTCTTGAACTCGAATCGAAAAGCGCACATAGCAACGCTCAGCTCACTGCCGAGAACCGCCCAATCAAAATAGGCTAGTTGTGCACGCACGCTCTATTCATTTCCATATGAATTACGTGTACCCTCGATCTCTGCCTTATTTGCATAGTTTATGCAAATTAGATCGATCGACCACTTCGCCTTGCGGGCCGGGTTCTTTTTCTCCAGCTTTGCCACCGGATTGATTTTCATATAGAAACTTTTTTTCATTTTTAATATATTTTCCACGAAAGTTATATTTATCATTGATCGGATTTTTTTTGACGGGTTGGAGCTGACAGAGTAAAGTTTGAGCAAATGAAAGTAGTAGTAGGTCGAGGCCTACTGTATTCGTAATTACACTTTCAACTTTGAACTCCTGACGTGATCGCGCGTGCAATGGAATCATGCAGCTGTTTTTTATCGCGGGAAGGAGTCATGAGGCAAAAAAAAAATCAAATGCATAATGAAGTAAAAGCAAAAGGTTAAAAATAAATAGATGAAAATCTTTTGAGGGCATTTCTTCTACTTTTTTCTCTTACATTCATAGGTTTATTATGGAGTTCACGATTTCTCATCATCAGCATCACACAAACTTTCATTATTGCTTCGTCTGCTGAATTGTTTTTCTGTATAAAAAAGTAACATTATTCACATTTTATTGAACTCAATATATTCAGTCAAGCGACATAAATTACAAACGATAAACTGAGCGCAGCTTAGGTTCTAGCGGTTTCAAAAGCATGAATAGATTTCCTGTCTTTTCATTGCAGATGAGAACAAAGAAAATACAAACGAAGCAATTCAGATAATCCCCGATTTGTCAATGGAACTCCAATTCGGGCATTTTACACGTTGTATAGTGTTCTATAAATTGTCGCTACACATCCATTTCCGGGGGGGGGGGCACTGCCATGACAAGGTGCGCACTGCCATGATAAGGTGCGCACCATGCCTGTACACAAAAACACATTAAAAGGTTTTTTTTTCAATACCCGGCGATGAACGTGCCCATCATGATGATATAATAATACAGTGAAATGGGTATAAAAAATGCTAAAATCAGGGGGGGGGGGGGGGTTATACTTTTCACAGCCTGACATTATCCCCCTTCATGTTTAGGGTGGTGAACACATTACACAATACTTGTTTCGGGTATTCTGAGTTCGAAAGTTGATTACTTTTCAGGGCCCATTTTGTAAGTTCCTGTATGGGCATGGTGTCCATGTTGTAATAACATTGCCCCCCCCCCCCCCGTTTTGGGAAAGTCATATAACTCAGCAAAGGCATCTAACAAAATAAATCCATCATCGATTACTTGCTTTTCCAAAGGCGGATCGGAGTTGGTGGTTATAAAAAAGAATAATCCCGAATATATAAATAAATTTATATATATATATATATATATATATATATATACTCTTGTACCAGCGTACCAATCATAACAGAGGAGTAATATTATTGAACATTTTCCCCTATTTTATATTTTTTAGACGTTAGCGAAAATTGAACTGATTTAGTCCGTTTTGAACTCTCTGATTTCATAAGTCTTCCGACCGCTGAGAGCTTATAATCTGTGGCAAAAATGAGAACAGATAACGAGAGAATACCCACGAAACGATTCTGTAAAGATGATTATAATAATGCAGAGAAACATCGATTTTTTTTTAAAAGAAAAACAAACAAACACATGAATACTGTAAAAATGGTTACCGTAGTTCTTTTCTTATTACGAGGCGGCTAAAGTTATAAATATTAATATCTTATAATATTTTATAAATACATCAACAAAGTTGAACAGCTTGAAAATCGAGAAAAAAAAATGGAAAATACAGAAGGAATCGGAAAAGTGTAATTAGTCTCGCTAAAATAATAAAACACATTTCCCAAAATAAATAGTAACCCATCATGATGATATAATAATGAATACTAATGAAATAGTATTTGAAGGTAAAAATTAAGAATGGAAAATAAAAATATAAGTAAATGACTTCATTCATTGATTGTTAAATCAGCTTGAATCAGCATAAGACGATTTATTCGAATACATATAAAACAATAAATAGAAAATATGGTAATAATGATATATTACAGCAAATACTTTTATGAGTTATGGTAGCAATACTCTCTTCGGAAAATATATGAATACATTGAAGAAAAAAATTGTGAGGATAATAGAGAAAGTGGTGGACGAAGAAAGAAGGGAAAAAATCAAGGATGACGAAATGGAAGGAAAAGATGAAGGAATAACCATAGGATAAATGAAGAAAAAAGAGAAAAATTAATGAAAATAAAAAAAAACACAAGTCATGAATCATGTGAATAAGTGAGAAATAGGAAATTACAACGGGAATTCAGAATTGATAGAAAAAAAAAACAAACACAAATGCCAACGGGGTCAAAATGAAGGGGGGGGGGCCAAATACGAGAAATACAATCAATAAAGAAAAAAGACGAATGGAAGGTTTATATTTACTCTCGGAAAAAGAATTCAAGCAGTACTCAACGCAGGAAATTAGGATGAAACAGATGAATTTCATGGAGGAAACAAAGTTGGGGTGGAATTGATATATCGTATAACTCCACCAACCCCGTGTCCCTCTGTCTAAAGAGAGAGAGGGGGGGGGGGGGGGGGACAAAATACAAAAGGCGCAAAAAACAATTCGTTTAGACAACGGAATGGAGAGAAACAAGAAACGATGGGAGAACAAGGATGAGAGAACGACGGCAATAAACACATTTAGGCCTATTTCTTATCAACTATCAAACAAATTTCTCCAGTAAATTGTCTGCCAAAATATACATGTAGCTTGGCAGACGCTTACGGCAAAAATTCATCATGGGGGGGGGGGGGGGCTTCTGGGTATCGGGTCATAAAAGGATAAGCGATCGACCAACAGGAGGGTCAAACATCGCCTTCGCGCCTGTAACATCAGCAGAAACAAGAAAGATTCAGATTCAGATTTAGAGTTTTATTGATTGAATTCCTAACATATTGGGCTATTCTCGATTTCATTCATAAGAACATAAATGGGATATTGGCAAATACACCCCCCCCCAAAAAAAAAAATAGAGAATTCCGAAGACCGAAAATTCTGCTCGGTTACAACCATGAAATGCATAATAAAACGGAATAACTGATATATGAGAGGTAACCAGGGGCGGCGATACAGTGGGGCGTGGGTTAGGGGGCGACCACTCCTTCGATTTTTTTTCAAGTATAGGCCCAAGTGAAAGCAAAGAACAAAAATTAGGAGATAAAGAACAAGAACAAAAAAAGCTGAATATAAGGAAGAAAGGAAAAAAAAAGAGTATCACAAAAGAGAGTCCTGTGTACTGCAGCCCTATACTACCCGATATTCATTCTTGCCTCTCCTATCAGAATACTCGAGCGCTACATCTGGAGATTACATTAAAGAAATGTCAAATGAAATTTGCGCGATAAATAACTCGGGTACCAACCGAAGTTCCCCCAAAAAAGGTATGTTTTTACATCTATCCTCATCTGACACAGGCCAATTTCTTTTCTTTCAAAACGGGTCTACAATGTAATCTTTTATTTTCAATAACAAGATGAAGAACAACAAGAACAATAGTAATTATAATGATGTAATTATATGATGAATATGATAATTATAATACTGTTATTTTCCATTTATTTAATTGTCATAATTATTGTATATCGTGTTATTTTGTTAAAATGCACTTTCATATGTTAAAATGCACTTTCATATGTACCTTTCTGTTGGAAATGAAAATAAAATTGAATTGAATTGAATGGAATTGAAATATTGATAATGATGATGTTGTTGTTGATGATGATGATGATAATAATAATATAACAGCAACAAAAGCAACAAAACATGATTATTTGTAAGACCATACCTAAACCTATATGCTTTATATAAAGATTCCATCTTTTTCTTCATTAGAAATCTATTTTGGAACATCCCATTTACGCGATTATTTTCATATCTTTATCTTGAATTACACTTTTCCCATCAATCGTTCTGTCTTCATTTCTGACCTTCTTTATTACCGTCTCTTGTTCTCCATTATAAGCACTCTATTTTATATTTCTCTCACCCTCTTCAACAACAATTTCGTCTTCTGTGCTCGTCTATTCGTTTAGAAAAGAACACAAAAACACCAACAGGAAAAGTGGAAACAAAGAGTACGATCAAAACTCATGAAGCAAAAAAAAAAAAAAATAATTAAATGTCAAATGCATAATGAAATAAAAGCAAAAGGTTAGAAATAAACAGATGAAAATCTTCTAGGAAAGTTTCTTCTACATATTTTTGTTTTACATTCATAGGTTTATTATGGAGTTCACGATTTCTCATCATCAGTATCATACATACTTTCATTGTTGCTTCCTCTGCTGAATTGTTTTCTGTATAAAGGAGTAGCGTTATTCACATTTTTTTGAACTATGTTATTCGCCATACTTTACAAACGATAAACTGGGTCAAGCTTGGGTTCTAACTGTTTCAAAAGCATGAATGGATTTCCTGTCTTTTCATTGCAGATGAAAGGAAATACGAACAAAGGTCGCCAACGCCGATAATCCCCCAATTTGTCAATGGAGGTCCAATCCAGATAATCCAGGGGGCTGACACTTCCCCGTTTTGTGGTCATAAATGTATATAACTCAGCAAGAGGATCTAAGATAATAAAACACTGCATCGATTGCTTTCTTTTCCAAAGCCGGATCAAAGTTGGTAGCTGTAGAAAAGAATAATCCCGAATATATATACACTCGTACCAGCGTAATTATTATTGAACATTTTCCCCTAGTTAGACTTTAGAAGTTACCGAAAGTCGAACCGATTTATTAGGTTTAAACTGTGAATTTATTAGTCTTCCGACCGCTTCATGAGAGCTTATAATCTGCGGCCTCCGATATTTTTTGCCTCGGACATAGAAAATGTGTTTTTAAAAAGTTTGGACCCTCCATGTGTGTGTTTTTTTTTTTTTTTGGGGGGGGGGGGCTTGCCGGGAATGTCGACAACGGCGACGATATTGGACTTTTTTGGGTTGTCAACAACATTTTTGTCGGGAATGTCGACGACGGCGGAGACTGCATGGGCCCCTTTTTTGTAGCACAATAGTAACATTCCTGCATGGTTCCCATATTTGGGCTCCACCAATCTCAAAAACGTTCGACTGGCCCTGATAGAGAATGTGGTAGACGAAGAAAAAAATGAAACAAATCAAGGGAGACAAAACGGAAGGATAAGAAAAAGGAATAACTATATGATAAATGAAGAAATATGGGGATAAATAAAAGAATAGCCCTAGGATAAACGACGAAAGAAAGAAGAAAAAAACTAAAATTTACAAAAAAAAGGCAAACATGAATCATGTGAATAAGTGAGATATAGGAAGTTACAATTCAGAATTCAAAGCGAGATCCATATAATCCGATTTTGCTACATCAACCTTTCTTCTGTCTCGCACGGTCCAGTGGTATAACGGAGCGGATAGAGGGGGCACGTGCCAAGGGCAGCACTTTCAGGGGGAGGGAGGGGGAATGGAAATGAAATAATGATGAAGTGGAGACATTGACGAAAATGTGTGGTCCTGGATTACTACGCACCCAAATCATTAATAAAATGCATATTTTATAGAAACAGTGTTTTTAAGGCCTTAGATGCAAAAATAAATGAAGCTTGGCAGCTCTCTCGGATTTGTTTTCTCAAAGAATCTCGTAATATCTCCTCAATGTACGTAGAATATACATCTAGTTTATAGAAAGCATTGTAAAGGGTTCATATTTACATTTTCTCTTTTACTTTATTTTTCAATCAATCGGCCTTTATAAAGAACACAACGATGGACTGTCGAACTAGCCAAAATACGGTCCGGTCAAGGGGGATACTCCACACACAAAATCGCCCCATGGCTGGAGCTCGCTACAAAAGGGCACCAGCAATTTCTTTCTTTCTTTCTTTCTTTTTGCTGTTGCTTGTCGAAGACTTTTCGGACATGTGACAACCCCCCCCCCCCCCCGCAAGACTATACTCAGATCCGCCTCTGTGTAGCAAAATTATAGTAGTATTGATGTGTCTGTTTTTACAGTTTATTTGGTTTCCAACCCTTGCAACGTTTTGAAAGGTACTTTCATCAGATGACCTCCAACAAAAGCAGAAATCCAACATTTCGTCAATAACCACCGGTGGATAGTCTTCGTCCCCACCCCTATCCATTATTGCCTCCAGTTCTCCTCTCAACCGGCTTTTAATGCTAATTATGATCGGAGAAAACTCCTATTATCTTATAATAATAATAATAATATGTTCCATTTATATAGCGCAGTCACTATATGAATATACTCTAGTGCGCTTAATACAAAGTATCACATTATTACCCGGCTTTAGCCGAGCTGCCATGATAGGCGCTAAAGCATTGTTGTTTTATTTCTTGTTTTATTTCTTTTTAATTTGCTTATTTATTTTATCCTCTTTTTTTTTCTTTTTGGGGTATCTCTCTCTCTCTCTCTCTATTTTTAATTATTTTTATTCGTTTATTGTTATTCTTTCTCTTTTCTTTCTTTTTTTTTTTTTTTTTGGGGGGGGGGGGGGGGGGACTGCTCATGTTCCAAAATGCATATTTTGAGCATAATGATGGACATGTTACTTTCTTTGTATAGGCTAAGATTTGAATGAATGTACCGACACTCTTTATCATAAATAATTAATAATTCAATTCATATTATAATTCTTTTCATGTTATAATTTTGGATTGGTATAGACTAGTGCATGTACTACAATGAGAACGAATGACATGACGTCATCCCATCGGAGTCCATGGATTCGCTCAGCTCCAAGTGCCAGTCGTCGCTGCAGCTTGACTCCATGTTGAAATCCTCGCTCTTGCTTGATTGTTGATTTGAAGAAACGATGCTATCCATGATGAAAAGCTACTTGTCAAAAGATATTCTGCTTTATATAAACCACGGAAGGATCCAAAAGCCAGGTCAAATTTGCATATGCAGCATTGTTTGTGACGAAGAGTCAAATCACGGACGCGTGTCCGGCTCTATTGACACAATATAATACACGAATGCTCGCTTCCCTTGATCTTCTTATACAATAGAGATTTACAAGCCAAAGGTGAAATAAGGCATTCACATTTTCTATAGATGTAACTGCGGCGTTCAATTTCGGGGGAAGAAAATCTTCTGTCCAACAACAATTTTCTTATTCCACTCCACATTCAATGAATAAAAACAGAAAATGAGGGGGCTGAGTCAGTATCAGTGAGAATTTGAATATCCCTTTAAGTACCAGAAACGAAAATAACACTTTTCAGATATCAATACCCCATATACCCCGAAAAAAAAGACTTTTCATTTATATCATATAACAAATTTGCAACATAGTGAATGCCTTTGATAAAAATAAATCTGAATGTTATTTTGCGACAAATTGATACAATTTTATGTTCTGCAATTTGAAACTTTGCAAACAAACATTCAGTTAGTATATTGTGTAAATAAGAAAGGGGATTTCACTGGGGTATAAAGAGAGGGAAGTTCCCCAGTTTCTGCTGTAAAAAGATAAAGGTTTATCTCCTTGTTTGCATTCAAAAGATGCATATCGGTATAGGGATCGAGGTCTGCATGTGCATTATGGAGTTTCTTTACAACAACACATGTGAATGGAAATGATCATCTTTTATTAGTGATTACCCACGCCGATGAAATCGGCAGGGTTATGTAAAGGGCTCCGTATGTTTGTTTGTTTGTTTGTTTGTGTTTGTTTGTGTACAAGAGAACGGGTGAACGCATTCCCACCAAATTTTCATGGAATGTTCGGATAGTGACAGGAAAGAATCGATTAGATTTTGGTGATGATTGGTTGACCCCTGCAAATTCTGTGTGACCTTGAAGTTTTGACCCCAACTTCATTTCGGATAGTGACGAGGGGGGGGGGTGATATGTGAATCGACCTATAAAGCATTCACGACTTCCTGTCACTTCTCCGAGACAGAGTCAATTTCTCCTTCATCCTGACAGTCTCTCTCTCTTTCTTTCCCTGCCACCCAGTCCCCCTTGTCTCTCTGCCACATCACTCCACCCTCTCCCTCTCTTTATGCCATCCATCTTCTACATCAATCTACATGTATTTTTAATACTTACAGTTTCCTATGGGACAGGGCATCTCACCAAACATGGTGATGAAAAAGATCCTTATGAAGGTTAACGACGTACATATCAAAGTCAACAACCTTATCCGGGGACAGGCGCAATCACAAAAGTTTGTCATCGTTCCGGAATTCTTATAATTTTAATAAATTACCTCGCTCTCTCGCTCTTTTACTCGATCCCTCTTAATACAACAAACGGACTTATCGAATCACTTTTCTCCCCATTTTCCCCATATTTTGGAGTTCCTTTTTAAGACCAGACGGCTGATCGAGATCGATATTTCAAAAAATAAAACTTACTTGTGTAATATTAAACACGAAATTTAAGCTGGGATTTCATTGCGCATAACACATCGATAATGTTTTATTTTCAATAAAGCGCTCATTATATAACTGCCCAATCATGCTGGTTTGTAACAACATTACCCAAAGCACTAAGTAATATTCGTTTAATTCATGCGCTCGAATAAAGTGTGCTTAATATTATTCCGAATTACCCAATAGATGTTGTTGACATATATAACGAAAACGTTAAAAATATAGGTACACTGTCGCTTGGTCTACCACCACTTTGTCTAATCATCAGTTCGTCGAACTCCACGTGGTCTAACTTCATTTTGTCTACAACCAGTTTGTCTACTTACCATTTCGTCTAATTTCCATTTGGCCTAATAACCAATTCGTCTAATACACAGTTTGGCTAACCCCATTTAGTCTAAAACCCATTTGGGCTAATTTTCACTTCGGCTAATTTTCACTTCGTCTATTTCCAAATAGTCTAACAGTCATTTTGTCTACAAGCCACATGATCTCATATCTATTTGGGCTACACCTACTTTGGCTAATACCATATGGTCTACCTATCAGTTGGTCCAATTACATTTAGTCTAATAACCAGTTGGGCTACTAATCATTTAGTCTAACTGTCATATGGTCTAATGACCATTTGGTCTAATATCCAATTCGTCTAATAACCAGTTAGGCTACTTATCATTTGGTCTAATTTTCATATAGTCTAATGACCATTTGGTCTAATTTACTATTTATTCTTCTGGCCATTTAGTAGCAAGTTGAGAAAGGAAAGGGAAATGAAACTTTAAAAAATGAAACTTCAAAGAAGTCATCTATACGTAAATGTGCATTAAAAGAGTTATTCACCTTGCTGCTGCTTGTATCAAGTCAATCAATATCCCTACATTTTATATATTAATTATTTAATTTATTAAAATCAATTATTTAGTATTATTTTTTAGTAATTAAAACAATCCTATAGGTCTTCTTTCCTTTCATGACTTAAGTAGAAGAACCTGATTTTGTATTGCACCTCAAATTATGATGGGTTGATAATCTGTTATTCATGGTTCTTATTTGATATCCGATGTACAAATGTTTGTGCAAGTAGTCAATAAAAGCTAGGAGCGATGCCAAGGTATTTTCATAGGAGGGGCAAGACGACCCACGCACTTGGGGTTTCAACGAACTGGGTACCGTTTTTGGAAAAGGGGGAACTTGATTATAAAGGGTGAAGACAAGAATGGGAAATGGCGTTTTGATACGTTGCTGTACCCCTACATTGTACTTAACACGCATGAAATGTTAAAGTAGAACACTGATGATTTTAAATATTGGCTTAATACTTATTATTGCATAGATGGCATAAATTAAACAAGGTTATCCAAATTTAAAGCTTGGAAACATTTGAATTAATGATTATTATCAATTATAAAACGGTAAAATACAGCCCCCGATATAGCAGCTGAAAAGCTCCTTGAACGCTGCTGAGATGTGTGACGACACAAGAGGGGCGA
The DNA here is from genome assembly GCA_025617745.1 of Heliocidaris erythrogramma. NCBI lineage: Eukaryota > Metazoa > Echinodermata > Echinoidea > Camarodonta > Echinometridae > Heliocidaris > Heliocidaris erythrogramma. Next base: position 12,864,549 of record CM046870.1, on the reverse strand, counting down.
GTCCTGTCTAAGCAGACGATGTCCCATAACATTATACACATTTTTCAGTGCCTGTTTTGTCATCTCCTCTTCACTTATTTCTCATACTTGACTAGCGTCAGTCTTAATGTTAGTCTGTTGCCTCACTCTTAACTTCGTGTATGGTATTATTTTGATGAAAAATGCAGCGTTAAAAAAATAAAGGAATCAGTCACTTGTAAACAAAATAAGACGCCATTGTATTTTCAGCTGCTTGCACCGCGGCATGTTCGGCGTTTCAAGAGGGAACGAATACCATCCAGCTATTATTCGCAGGGCTTTTCAATTTGAAAATGGGGTTTATTTCATTGATCATTGACCCTTCTCCTGTGTATTTACAATCAAACGGTTTTAGTTATCAGAATCAGTTCACTTTCCCTTTTAGAATGGTGTGAAATAAGGTCATGTTTAAATGTACCAAACTCTTTATAATTTGATAAATAATTGCATTGCAATTACGTTCATTCATTATAGGACGTCGTCTGCTTAAGCAGGATCGATCCCTCGTATGACGACATCAAAACAGTGTCTGGCCGGCTGTAACCGAACGGCCCGGCCCGGCTGGGAGCGAGCTGTAATCCCGCTCCGTACCTTCACTAAATTCAGTGCAGCTGCAAAGACGCTGAACTTCTGTTTCACTCATATTTACGAGCTGCAAGTCGGAGTTACGAAGGTTTGGCAAGATCAAAGACGCATTGAAATACATGTACTTTAAATCAATACTGATGTTATTTTTTTCATTTGAAACTCGTTAATAATACGAATTAATTTCCTCTTCGGATAGGGTCTTTAACTGTAGCCACCCTCGTCCTCCCGAGCCCCCCCCCCCCCCCCGCCCTCCGTGGTTTTAATTTTTTTTCGATATTCGGATAAATCAGGCTACCATCAACTCATATTCGGGGAGCGGTGGGCCCGATCATTCTCATATTCGGGCAGCTAAGTGCCCGAACAATGCGTAATTTTTTTCCCGGTGTATTTAGATCAAACTTGAATAACATTTCCATAATAGAGTCTATTTTTTTTGCTCACTTCCATCTCTCGCTCACAAAATATGAAACTTGAAAACTGGAAATTCGGTCAAGTGCCCCCCTCCCCCGCGTGGAAATGTGCACGCGTTCAAAGCGGCAAGCGCAAGCTGCCCGATCTTTTAAGGGTCTGTTTAAGCAGGGAAGTGTTAAGCAAGAATACTAATGACGTATACTATGCACGAACCAGGATGAAAATAACCAAGATGTCGGGAGGAAAAAACCTATTGTTGCATGGAATGTAAATCCCCGCCCCTGCCCAAAAAAAATTAGAGAGGAGTGAGAAGGAGAGAGAGAGAGAGAAAGAGAGAGAGAGAGAGAGAGAGAGGGTGAGGTGGATCTTGCTTCTCCATACAACATACAAAGATGTCTAATTTGCCTCTTCTTCCAATACACCAGCCTTTGTCGTTTACTATATAGGTTTTAAAAAAAATGACACTTTTGATTGTTAATAACTCAAAAGAGTTAACTCGTGTATTGGACTGGGATTTTAAAAATCTAAAATTAAAGAATGTCAAATATATTTGGAATACGTTATGTGAAATTTTCTTGTGTAATATTCTTAAAATAATGCTGTGAATATTTAATCAAGTTTTCACTTTTTGAAAATTTGAGACCACAAAATCTGTGTGTGCAAGTAATAAATTCAGAACACAAAACTTGCCATTGTATATCACATGCATGCACCTGTCACTTTCTGGCAACCTTTTGCTATCCGGTCAGCTGCAGTGCAGAATGGCCATTGTTATATAATTATTTTCCGTTGTCAATTTCTTTTTACTCAACAACAAATATAGGGGTGTGGCTATACATTCGAGACTTGGTTGTCATGGAGACGCAGCTGCCGTCGTCAATCCCTGGTTTGAGGGAATTTGTGAGTGACTCGGATCGATACTTAGACGTCTTCGAGACGGCTTTCTTGCCCAATACCGACGGCGTGAAGAAACTCGAACGATGGTTCGAAGCGGACTTCGAAGAGGAGGTTGTGATGAAGCTAAAGGAGTCATTCTCGACCGACAACGAGATCCGTCTGTTGGGGATCGGCACAGGCAATGGTATGAAAACTATACTTAACCATTATATTTTATCATCCAAAAATGATTGCAACGGCGTCAAGGAATTTGTAAACAATAAAAGTGGGAGAAAAGAAGGGGGATCGATTCCCAAAAGTATGACCAGGTAAATAAATTGACAAACAAACAAAAAGAGGGGGAGTTCACAATTCGCTTTGGCCCCTCTCTGGGTCCATCCTGCATTTGATAGCTTGTAACGGAAAGTACTTGATGTCAAGGATCATTCTGAAAGGTTTTAAGGACTGAATCATAAAATACATTATGTAGAAATTATGGGTATTATGATATGACATGACAAGGCCTCTCGTACCCAGGAGATAATGGGTACTTTCAAGAGGACTGCCGAAAGTCACTATGACTGTTTTTTTTGCTCTTGCCCTACATGCATGCATGCTTGAAATCCAACGAGGGGGTAATAACAAATAATATTGTAAAGCGCATTGAAGTTTTCATGAACAGCAATGCGCTTTAAATTATTACATACAAGTACATGTGTATAACAATTTCCCTCGCACACCTGATGTTAATTTTTACTGCTTGTCGTCGCTCTCATTGGTAGAACAAAATCTGTTTATGTCCATTAAAAAATCATGTCTATGAAACAGCGCGATGTATCATTAATTCATATTAATTTTATTTTTCTTTAATATGTGTGTCATATCATAGGCCAAACGGACTTAATAATGCTGGACAAATTTCTTCAACATTTCACTAAAATCCATTATACTGTGGTCGAACCGGACAAACCTGCCTTCGACGATTTCAGGCAAACCGTTGAAAAGAGTCCTACCCTGTCAAATGTTGTCTTTGACTGGCGAAACACTGCAATCGAAGAATTCTGGAAGAATTCCAAGGTAGAGCCAGCCTTTATGTTCTTTTATCATCGGTTTTTTAATACAAATTATTGTTTTGTAAATTTTGCTCCCCCTTCTCCACTGAGCGAGACTGGAAGGGCCGGTATAATTCGTGAAATCCTGTATCAGGAAAAAGCCTTTTCCCCCTGCCAAACTGTAAGGGATGGAAGTATTATTATTATTATTATTATATATATATATACAGATAATGCAGCATTTTTTTCAAACACTAAACAAAAAATGAACAAAAAATAATCTACGTCCATGGTATGATTGAACTATAACAAAAGCATGTATGTGAAAATGTAGTTTAGGCTACAAAATTAGTGTCCTGTGTCCTTTCTTCCTTTTGTAGTCATTCTCTGTACATTTCTCAGTTCTGGAATTGAACATAAATTATAATTATGTATAAAGCTATCACAGTCATTTTGGAGGTGCTTCTTTTATTCCATATTCCCCGATATGCAAAGCAAGAGAAAAGCTTATCATCGGGTTTAAAATTGATGGCGGGCCGGCTTGCTCAACGAAAGGGCACATTTTCATTTTTATTTGTGAAAGATTAAGTCTTGCCGTGCAACCTAACTCCCAATATGTCCGCTGGATTAGCCGAAGATATTGTATTCAGATATTGGATGTATTAAATGGTATGTATAACGTTTTGATTGTGTCCTATACATTTCGTTAAAAGGATTCTACGAGGTTTGATTTCATGAGCATGGTCCATACTGCATACTATCTAGAGGATGTCGGAAGGACGATGGACCTTCTGCTGGCATCCTTGACCGATGGGGGCGTGAGTTTGCTTGTCCACAAGTCTGGTAATAAAGGCCTTCCCTATTTTATTTATTTATTTATTTATTTATTTATTTATTTATTTATTTCAGTTTTATATCAACAGGGTAGTCTCATGTCAAGTCCATTTCTGGACCTGCTCTTCCAGCGAGCCCTGCATTCACATAAAAAGTACAGAACATATTTTACATGATTCAAAAACCAGGACATAATATACACAAATTAAAACAGAATAAACATACATGTGAATCAACTCAAATACACTCTTAAAATTCACAAACAGAGGGAACACAATTATTATAAAAAAACAAAAATTACAATAAAAGGAAAAGAAATGCACAATATACATGTAAATACTGAATGAGAATAAAAAAAGTGTACAATAACAAAACTAATTTAAAGAAACCGAAATGAAATGGAAGAAAGAAAATTTCAATTTATCTGAATAGCATAATTATAAAAGAAACTAGAAAGTGTGCACTTGCTTTTTGAAACTTTGCAAAGATTTACAATTTTGAATATTACATGGCAATTTATTGTACAGTTTAGCCCCTGAAACCGCCAAGGTTTCCATCTTAAAGTCTGTTTTACATTTCGGTATAAATAAGGGGCTATTCATACTTTCATAGCATAACGCGTGGAATATACTATTGGTTTTTTGCTAATACGTGAGCTTAGATAAGGTGGTTATAAATCATTGATAATTTTAAAAATCATTTCTTATATTTAAGTCTTTCCTCTACTGATTGCCAGTTCAATTTACTCATTAACGTACTTTGGGGTGTGAAGTATTCAGCACTAAGAACCAGTCGTGCATATCTATCACCATATACAACAGAGTTAGAAATCTCTTCCTTCCCTTTTCCGTTAACATTAAATTATATGTGTCACTGTAAAAAAAAGTGCCCTATACAACGTGCGTAGTATTTCCAAGGAGTTATCACAGAACTGTGATAACTCCTTGGTATTCTAACTCTGTTGTATATGGTGATAAAGAGAGTCTGCTCGTTCCTAAAGTCTGATTAAAGTCTGGTAACTCCTTCCTTCTTCCTTCCTTGTCCGATAACACTTTTAGTACGAGGTCAAAATTGTCACTGGCCATATCAACGGTACGTGTATTCCTATTCAGGGGCGTCGGTTATGGGGTGGCAGAGGGGCAGTTTCCCCCAAAAGTAAATATTGGAAGGGCAAACATATCGTTTTGCTCCTCCCCCATAAACCCGGAGGTGTCAAATAAGATAAGAAAAAAATGATGTAAACTCAGGAAATGAAACCTTCCAAACAATGAAATACAAAAGGTATTACACGATCATACTTCAACTTTTCCGCGCGCCCAGATCAGCGAGAATATTCTCAAATTTTCCCTACTTCAAGTATGACCAGGTAAATAAATTGACAAACAAACAAAAAGAGGGAGTTCAGAATTCGCTTGGCCCCTCTCTGGGTCCACCCTCCATTTGATAGCTTGTAAGGGGAAAGTACTTGATGTCAAGGATCATTCTGAAAGATTTTAATGACTGAATCATAAAATACACTTATGTAGAAAATATGGGTATTATGATATGACATGGCAAGGCCACTCGTACCCAGGAGATAATGGGTATTTCAAGAGGAATGCCGAAAGTCACTATGACTATTTTTTGCTCTTGATCTACATGCATGCATGCTTGAAATCCAATGACCAGGGGGTAATAATATTGTAAAGCGCATTGAAGTATAATTCATGAACAGCAATGCGCTTTAAATTATTACATACAAGTACATGTATAACAATTTCCCTCGCACACCTGGGCTCCGTTGCATAAAACTTACCATTAACGGTAACTTTGCCATCAATGGTAACTCCCATGGCATGCATGAAAACCTTGATTTTGATTGGCTGTTGAGTGATGTTACCATGGTAGTGACCATTGATAGCAGAGTTACCATTAATAGTAAGTTTTATGCATCAGGGCCCTGATGTTAATTTTTACTGCTTGTCATCGCTCTCATTGGTAGAACAAATCTGTTTATGTCCATTAAAAATCATGTCTATGAAACAGCGTGATATATCATTAATTCATATTAATTCTATTTTCCTTTAATATGTGTGTGTCATTTCATAGGCAAAACGGACTTAATAATGCTGGACAACTTAAACATTTCACTAAAATCTATTATACTGTGGTCGAACCGGACAAAACTGCCTTCGACGATTTCAGGCGAACCGTTGAAAAGAGTCCTACCCTGTCAAATGTTTTCTTTGACTGGCGAAACACTACAATCGAAGAATTCTGGAAGAATTCCAAGGTAGAGCCAGCCTTTATGTTCTTTTATCATCGGTTTTTTTAATACAAATTATTGTAAATTTTTCTCCCCCTTCTCCACTGAGCGAGACTGGAAGGGCCGGTATAATTCGTGAAATCCTGTATCAGGAAAAAGCCTTTCCGCCCCTGCCAAAAATATGACCCCCTGTCAAACTGTAAGGGATGGAATTATTATTATTATTATTATATATATACAGATAATGCAGCATTTTTTTAAAACACTAAACAAAAAATGAACAAAAAATAATCTACGTCCATGTTATGATTGAACTATAACAAAAGCATGTATGTGAAAATGTAGTTTAGGCTACAAAATTAGTGTCCTGAGTCCTTTCTTCCTTTTGTAGTCATTCTCTGTACATTTCTCAGTTCTGGAATTGAACATAAATTATAATTATGTATAAAGCTATCACAGTCATTTTGGAGGTGCTTCTTTTATTCCATATTCCCCGATATGCAAAGCAAGAGAAAAGCTTATCATCGGGTTTAAAATTGATGGCGGGCCGGCTTGCTCAACGAAAGGGCACATTTTCATTTTTATTTGTGAAAGATTAAGTCTTGCCGTGCAACCTAACTCCCCATATGTCCGCTGGATATTGTATTCAGATATTGGATGTATTAAATGGTATGTATAACGTTTTGATTGTGTCCTATACATTTCGTTAAAAGGATTCTCCGAGGTTTGATTTCATGAGCATGGTCCATACTGCATACTATCTAGAGGATGTCGGAAGGACGATGGACCTTCTGCTGGCATCCTTGACCGATGGGGGCGTGAGTTTGCTTGTCCACAAGTCTGGTAATAAAGGCCTTCCCTATTTTATTTATTTATTTATTTATTTATTTATTTATTTATTTATTTATTTCAGTTTTATATCAACAGGGTAGTCTCATTTCAAGTCCATTTCTGGACCTGCTCTTCCAGCGAGCCCTGCATTCACATAAAAAGTACAGAACATAGTTTACATGATTCAAAAACCAGAACATAATATACACAAAGTAAAACAGAATACACATACATGTGAATCAACTCAAATACACTCTTAAAATTCATAAACAGAGGGAACACAATTATTATAAAAAACAAAAATAAAAAGAAAAGAAATGCACAATATACATGTACATATACATATACATCCTCGCCCCCTGTCACTTTGTCCTTCTTCTGTCTTTTGTAAAATTTACTCCTTTCCATTGTTACTATTCCCAGCTTTATTATTTTCTCAATGCTTTCTCTTCGATGGAAAGTGTGTTATGATTATGATTTTGTTTGCTTTCCATGGCCATGTATCTGTCTTCTTCTTTTTCCCTTTTATTGGGCATTTTATGCATGGTTGCCCAGACTAGCTTTTTATGTGCTGTATTCATGATTTATCTTTTGACAGTTACCAGCGCTTCTACAAGCTATGCTTCGATGCTGGTCTCTGTTTTCATTATCATTTTCATAAAATTAATCTAATGTAGTCTTCATTACTGTTACTTTTTTCTTACAACTCAAACTTTAATGCACATTATTTTGCTTGTAATGATCAAAAACGTTTCGGCACTAAGTTGTATTGTCAATATTGTTGATTGCATAATACATATTGTTATATACATGTACTTTGAAAAATGAAAGTGTAATGAAATAAAAATCTGAATCTGAATCTGAATACTGAATGAGAATAAAAAAATTTACAATAACAAAATTAATTTAAAGAAACCGAAATGAAATGGAAGAAAGAAAAGTTCAAATTATCTGAATAGCATAGGCCTAATTATAAGAGAAACTGTAAAGTGAGCACTTGCTTTTTGAAACTTTGCAAAGATTTACAATTTTGAATATTACACGGCAATTTATTGTACAGTTTAGCCCCTGAAACCGCGAAGGTTTTCATCTTAAAGTCTGTTTTACATTTCGGTATAAATAAGGGACTATTCATACTTTCATAGCATAACGCTTGGAATATACTATCGGTCTTTTGCTAATACGTGAGCTTAGATAAGGTGGTTATAAATCATTGATAATTTTAAAAATCATTTCTTATATTTAAGTCTTTCCTCTACTGATTGCCAGTTCAAGTTACTCATTAACGTACTTTGGGGTGTGAAGTATTCAGCACTAAGAACCAGTCGTGCATATCTATCACCATATACAACAGAGTTAGAAATCTCTTCCTTCCCTTTTCCGTTAACATTAAATTACATGTGTCACTGTAAAAAAGTGCCCTTTACAACGTACGTAGTATTTCCAAGGAGTTATCACAGAGCTGTTGTATATGGTGATAAACGTAGTGTTGAAAGAGTCTGCTCGTTCCTAAAGTCTGATAAAGTCTGGTAACTCCTTCCTTGTTCCTTCCTTGTCCGATAACAGTTTTAGTACTGGGTCAAAATTGTCACTGGCCATATCAACGGTACGTGTATTCCTATATATTCAGGGGCGTCGATTATGGGGTGGCAAGGGGCAGTTTCCCCCCAAAGTAAATATTGGAAGGGCAAACATATCGTTTTGCTCCTCCACCATAAACCCGGAGGTGTCAAAAAAATGATGTAAACTGAAATGAAACCTTCCAAACAATGAAATACAAAAGTATTACACGATCATACTTCAACTTTGCAGCGCGCTCAGATCAGCGAGCATAATTATTCTATAATTTCCCCTACTTTATGTAACCGTAAAGAAGCTTAAGAGGCGTTACAAAATCATGAAGGGTGCTACTAGGCTGTCTTGCTCCCCAATCCGAAAAACGCATCGACGCCCATGTTCCTAATCTGTTATGCATTTGGGTTGAATAAAGTGTGAACTATCCAATAACTGCACTGAGAAACATATAGGCGTATTTTTTTTTAATTTGTGTATTTACCCATCAACCATAGCCCCCCCCCCCCAAAAAAAAAACCCAAAACAAAACAAAACAAAACAAAACAAAGCAAAAAACAAAAAACAAAAGTTTATTCCATTGTGTAATTTCTAATAATAGGAGAGAACAAAACGTCTGAGTTCGCCCGTCGGTTGCCGTGGATGTCGAAACCTTCCCACATGTCGCCGGGACGCCGTATTCTAGATGCTGCTCATCGTGCAAATCAACGTCGACTTCGCGTAATCCCATTCCACGCCGTCATCGACATCACATCGGTATTCGACGTCGCGTCCGACGTCGGTCCCAAGATGATGGATTTTTTAACGCAGGGCGCCTACTTTTGCAAAACGGTCCCGGATGATGTCTTGAAAGCCACCTTAGAAGTTTTGAGGTCATTGACCTGGAAGAGCGATGACGGAGAAAAAAATCTGATAGATAATGATTTTGAGGTCATAACAATATGGAAAAATAACACCTCGTAAAGACTCCCATTGACAAACTCTAGGAAGATACTGAAGGTGGTTGGTAATATCAATTATGCAAGGACTGTTTTCTTTCTGCCATAACCTTCTTCAAAATGCGCAATGAAGACACCAAATTTCTTTTCTTCATATTTTTTAGCAAATGAATAGACCTGTTTACACAGTCAATGTTTCTTTCATGGGAACTTAGTAACGAGGTATTCCATTAACCCGTTATTAGTGAATGAACTACAATACATGGAATCCAGTTTCCTTACATTACTTGTTGCTATGTCGACAAGCCTCCTCTGACAAGCTTTCAGTTTGTCAAGAACAACCTTTGTTTTAAAAGTATGCATAAAATTTAAATATATTTGCGAACAGGTCTAATGCCTCTTTTTACTTTGTTCATAGATATGTTTTATAAAAGTTACATACAAAATTCATTTATTGAGACAAATATTGTCTCCCAAAGTTTTGTTTTTTAATTTTTGATATGTAACACGATCGCAAAGACTTTAGAAAAGTAAACCTAAGGACAACTTCTATACCCAGTTGTATATCCCATATAAATCATGCAATGATCACCATTTCGATAGGTGAGGGACAGGGCTACTGAAATTAGCTTAAAGTAGAACGTTAATGATTTTAAATATTGGCTTAATACTTATTATTGCATAGATGGCATAAATTAAACAAGGTTATCCAAATTCAACGCTTGGAAACATTTGAAGTAATGATTATTATCAATTATAAAACGGTAAAATACAGCCCCCGATATAGCAGCTGAAGAGCTCCTCGAACGCTGCAGAGATATGTGACGACACACCCTGGACCAGTCCTGTCTAAGCAGACGATGTCCCATAACATCTTACACATTTTTCAGAGCCTATTTTGTCATCTCCTCTTCACTTATTTCTCTTCCTTGACTAGCGTCAGTCTTAATGTTAGTCTGTTGCCTCACTCTTAACTTCGTGTATGGTATTATTTTGATGAAAAATGCAGCGTTAAAAAAATAAAGGAATCAGTCACTTGTAAACAAAATAAGACGCCATTGTATTTTCAGCTGTTTGCACCGGGGCATGTTCGGCGTTTCAAGAGGGAACGAATACCATCCTGCTATTATTCGGAGGGCTTTTCAATTTGAAAGTGGGGTTTATTTCATTGATCATTGACCCTTCTCCTATGTATTTACAATCAAACGGTTTTAGCAATCAGAATCAGTTTCACTTTCCCTTTATAATGGTGTGAAATAAGGTTATGTTTAAATACACCAAACTCTTTATAATTTGATAAATAATTGCATTGCAATTACGTTCATTCATTATAGGACGTCGTCTGCTTAAGCAGGATCGATCCCGAGTGTGACGACATCAAAACATCGCTATATTTCTGGCGAATCCTCGGATATTCCAGATGCTGAGAAGAGCTTTTATTTGTGTTGTTTTTATAATCACCAGATACGCAGTTGACATAAAACTTATACGATTGCCATCTGTAAGCTTCCCAGTTTCTAGTGATACATTAATTGCCATATTTGTGATTTTCTTTGAATATCTACTTTAAGTTGATTTTGCGAAAGTCTATGCGATCGTGTTAAGTTATCTAATATAATGAATCGATAGATCTGTTGTTCGTTCCTGGAAAAAGGGAAAGACATTCGAGTTTGATTTCTCTTTCTATAATCCTACTGTTAGCCTTGTAGTTTAAGATATATTGATGTCATGATGTTCCATTGTATTGTATATCGCATAATTTGTATAACGTATGCATTATTTGATGAATTGAGAAATCAAGCAGAAATAAATAAAAGTATCCTAGTATTTCTACCACCCCGCTTCCCCTTTTCACTCCCCATCTCTCTCTCTCTCTCTTTCTCCCACTCTTCCTTTCCCCATCTCGCTAATTCTTCTCTTTTTATCTCATCTCTACTCTCTCTCTCTCTCTCTCTTTCTGTCTCTCAATTTCTATGTCTCTTTCTTTCCTATGTCTCTTCCCCCTTCTCCATTTTTCAGGACTGCACTTTCAATTCCTCTATTTCGCTTTTTTTGCTTATAATTATATGTTGTAAAGTGGCATGTCTCAAAAGGCAGCCTCTTCTGTTTGTCCTTGCAATAACTCTTCTCATATGTTTTATAGATAAATCAAAAATAGCTTCGGATGATTAAACTGAAGTAAAATGTCACTTTAATATTCATTTATTCAAATTATTCTGTTGGCGATGTTTAAGAATTATATAGGTGGGAAAAGAAATTTGTTATCTTGTTTAAATTTCAGAAATCAATCAGAAATCAATCAAACAATCAAATGAACATCAATTCCACACGGCAATCAGCATCCCAACATTTTAATGGAACAAAAGGCTACGTGATCTACAAGATAAATAAATAAAATACGCAGAAAACAGAATAGTTAAGGTTCAATGGTTTTGATGTATATTATTGCATATCTTGACTATTTACACATTTGATCAAACATATTTTATTCAAATAAAATAAACCAATGTATTGAAAACAAATTATCGGTATAAAGACTTATACTGGTTGACTCAAATTATATTGTATCGAAATAAGGCAGTGAATAATACATAAAAATTATCTTTAGTACAGAATCATGGGAGTGTTGAACGTAGTGAAAAAAACGAAGACTGCCGAAGAAAACGAAGATTGTGGCGAAGAGTTGACTGTGGTGAAAACGGTGAATTCTGGTGTCAGGAGTAGCCAGGATTGGCTTCGTGAATGTAAAAAAAAAAAAAATGGCTATACGCCTTCTACATCACGAAGCCAGGCGTTCTTACCCAGCAATCTAATTGCGCACGGGTTAGCAGGACTGGAAAATGCCCTGAAATATCACTTTTCTGATAACTCTCGCGACCGACAGCTCCTTCGCCACAGCGTATCCTCCTAGGAAAACGTTTAGAATTAGAATGTCTTTTTGATCGTACGTATTTTTACAAAAAAATCCAAAAAAGATTGTAAGAAATTTCTGAAAACTCGCCAGTGTTTGTGTGTATCCATGCCTCCTCTTGTCATGCAGATAAGGCATGACAATGGATACACACAAACACTGGCGAGTTTTCGGAAATTTCTTACGATCTTTTTTGGAATTTTTGGTAAAAATACGTACGATCAAAAAGACATTCTAATTCTAAACGTTTTCCTAGGAGGATACGCTGTGGCGAAGGAGCTGTCGGTCGCGAGAGTTATCAGAAAAGTGATATTTCAGGGCATTTTCCAGTCCTGCTAACCCGTGCGCAATTAGATTGCTGGGTAAGAACGCCTGGCTTCGTGATGTAGAAGGCGTATAGCCATTTTTTTTTTTTTTTACATTCACGAAGCCAATCCTGGCTAGTCAGGAGTGAGATCTGGGGTGACGGTATGGTCTGACCCTTGTCAGTTTGTGTAGTGACACTGGTGGAAGAAATGACCCTTGTTCGGATGTCACTTGGACCCGATATATATCAGGAAAATGACCCGTGCTTTAGAGGTTTACCAAAAACCAGGACAGCAAGGAGAAGGTAATTAGCCGGTTTGGCTCTCCAGCTCGGGTAAACGAAGGTTCAAAACCACGTAAAAATAATGCTGCTGTAACTTTTGGAGCAAAAATCTGCGTTCTGCAGCGATCAAGGTTGGATGTGATCTGGTGACTTCTCAAAATACGAAATGAAATCTCCGACACCACCCAAAAATAGTTAATTCTGATTGGTTACATTACGTTACCAAGAATAACAAAATTTACATAACAGTAATCAATTACAAGAGTGCACATGTATGGATATGCACCTTTAGAAATAATGTCTTTAAAATGCTGTCTTTAGAATTAAGTACTTTGGATTTTTTTCTTTTTTAAAACACAGGTGGTGGACGTTGCTTTGTATCCAAATCAAATAAATAATGTTCACACGACATTATATGTCTTAAGTTGTGTTTATATAGTGCATTAAATCGTATTAAATACTTGTTTGGACACTACAATTCTGTGTAAAAATATTGTTAGAGTAATATATAAGAAGATCTGTTATTCAAACGATAAAACATGCAACAAGACTGATCTATATTAAATTACACTGTCGAAATCTCAGATTTTTAGTCACTGTTCAATTGTCCTGTAAGGATATTCATATTATAGAATAACGATGATAAAAAACGTGTGGCTCCATTTGAAGGCCTGATATCGTAAAGAAACTATAAACTATAATTCCCCAAAACATTAGGACATAATTGTGATTACAATAACAAATATACAGGCGCTAAATGACTACCGGTACCGTAGCCCTAACAAAATGAAGAAAAACAAATAGTAGCGCAATATGAATTAGGTTACTTAAGATTACAGAGAAAACAAGTTATTATTGTGGAACTTTTATAAAGGTGACAACCCTAGAGCCGTGTCAACCTTTTCCCGAATCCTATTTTAAAGAACTTAAGTGTCATCCGTTGTTATATAGCTTCAATAGGTGGAAAATGGAAGTGAATATTTTATGACACTTTATGACTTTAGCAACAATACGTCATTTCCCGTTTTTCTTTTTCAAAATGAATATAACAAAAGTAATATAACCTTCTGGTAATTCTCTCCCCCCTTTTTTTTTTTTGGGGGGGGGGGGGTCACAAATATTTAGAAAAAACATACCCAAAATAGTTAATGAATAATGGCATATAAATGTATAAGGACAATTCTAATTCTACATAAGAAACAGGATAATTCCAAGTAAACAAAACTTTATTTTGTTGGTTTTTTTTTTCTAGTTGGCGATATAATATATACATGTATTTGAAAAGTCTGCGAAAAATCAGCTTGCTTATATCATAGCTGCTGAAGAATTTTCTTTTTTACTTCTCTATAATTATTTCAATTGTTGTGTTTATATGTTTCATGTATTGAATACCTTGTATAATTATGTCTTGTACATCCTGCCCATTACTCATTTGTATTTTCCATTACACTGTCCCATGGACCAGGTTTAAATCTTTACTTCTTTGTTAATATTCTAACGATTATTTTTAAATAAAGATAATACATATACATGTATCTACTCAAGTGCTCATCATTGGTTTACTTATTATGTACCATATAATTATTTCATATTTTATTGATCTTAGGTAGCGATTTAAGTAGTTTCTTCCCACGTGGAGAATGTCAAATGAAAATCGTGCAAGAAGCTCAATCATGCTTCCTTCCATTGCGACTTTATTTTTCTTTCTCCTGATTTGCTCTGATTTGATTTGATTGCTTTAAAGTGACAGTAAACTGAAGCTCACAAATAGCGCCATCTTTCAACAGGATTTGATAAGTGTCTGTGCCTCTCATTTTCCCATCATGCCCCATTCTAGTTTGTAAAAGCTTAGAATGTACATATACATGTACCTACACATTATTTTCCACAATGCCAAGTCAAATATACATGTAACAGTTTTAAATATGTAATTTGTATATTCTCCAAATAAGCTGTTTGCCAAAATTCAAAATAAAATGCAATTACTTTCCAAATTATAATGCTAATTTAGCAATCACTGATGGCGCTGTTCAAGTTCTTCCAGTTTAATGTCACTTTAATATATAAATCTGGATATGACGGTGAATAGACAAAGAATCCACATACTGGCACATCCCAGCACAGAGGGTCCTGAAATAAAATGAGAACATGGAAAGCAAATGACGATAATAAGCCGACTGGGTGACAAGAATGGTTAGCATGTTGTGAAAAATGACAATATTAGTATTATCTAACTTGAGATAAATCTTGTTAGTTGTTAAAATATACCCAAGATGATAAAGATAACATATGTCCGAAGGCAATATTGTAAACTTGCATCGGAGAAATCTATTTTTTCAAGCAAAGCTCCAAATTAAATGCACCATGATCTTCTTAAACGGGGGGTACTCGTTTTTCCGAAGTTTAGTTTCTACGGAGCTTCATAATGCCGAAAATGAAATAGGGTTCGTAATTCCGAAATAAAGAACCCTACATAATATTTCGGAATTACGAACCTTCGGAAATATGGCCTTTTTTCCTTTTCGTAATTATAATCCTTATTTCATTTTCGAAATTACGAAGCGTCGGAGTAACAAACCTGCGGAAAAAAGAACCTCTGGAATTATATATGAACCTTCGGAAAAACGACATGCATGTAACCTTTAAAGGAGAATTAACACTAGAATATAAATGTACTTATGTTAAAAGGTGTAATATATTCTTAATCATTGACCTGTATCACTTTAGAAATAAAATATCAGAAAAGGGTTTAAATCAAGACATTCTAGCACACGGTATCATCTGCTAACACTTCATGGGGGCTGCCATTTTCTTGATGACATGGAGTTGTACATGAACCATTGGAGACCGTTCCGGTCAGGAAGATATTTGAAATTTATAGTTTTCTTTTTAAATTCTCTGGTTTTGCTAACTAGAAATCGATTTCTTGGTCTTGCCTGGCAGAGCAGAACATAATTTATACAACGCGCATTCTGTCTTTTGAAGTCCATTATCTCAAAGCAGGTGAATGCATATAGTTTGTCACTATTGACGCTCGGGAAAGTCATCATCCATAATTTTGAATTAATTCGCTCCGTCACGTACGTCATAGTATCAAGAAAATAGATTGATATTTTAGTAAATCGTAATTTTCAAAGAAATATAAAAAACATTTTCGTTTTTAGAATATATGTATATATCTGTTAAATATTTTAAATCTCAAATGGAATTTTGTATCTGGAAGAAAGACAATTTTGCATTCGGAGTAAAAATATCTTTATGTACACATCAAGAAAATGGCAACCCCCTGGTATCGCTAGCAGACGATAAATCTTGCTGAGAAAATCCTGATTATACCCATCTCGTATATTTTAATGCAAAACTACGTAGGGCAACAAGAAGGAATAGATTACACCTTTGAACATAAGTACATTTATATTCTGGGGTTAATTCTCCTTTAAACTACTGCTCAGTTTTATATTCGCAAACAGTAATCATTAAATGCATTATGCCCGTAAAAGTTTAACCAATTTAAATCATGTTGCAAGAGGACGCGAAGCAGACCAAAGACGTTCCCAGTTTTTTAAGCTCTGCAAACGGTTTAACATTTTATGTCCTTTCATAAAGAGGTAAGTTATTTAACCCCCCCCCCCCCCCCACCACCACCTCATTTTGCACGTAAACAGTAGGTCCTCAGTTATGCAGAAACATGTCGTATTATCGTACATTCCTGTAAACATATGTGTCCTTGAATATGTAACATGTACATACATATGGGCAATTCCATGGTTAGTTAGGTTACACTTTATCAAATTTTAATATTTTTGATACAGATAATTCAATAGCTTTTTCATCTGAAGTCCTACTCTTGCAAATATATATTCACCTAACAAAGGTCTACAGTACATGAAGAAATCAAAAGTAAATGAATAAAATAAGAGCTGTAATGAGAAAGTTTTATGCCGGTTAGTTACGTTACAAAAAAAGGACATGAGAAACAAACCAAAGTTTTTGAAACAATATTCCTCCTTATCGTATTGTACCTCAAACTTGGAGCCATATCAGTATTACTTCTTATATGATGACAAATGTTGCCCCAAATTGCTTAGAGATTGTATCTCTCAATTTGTTTATGTAGAGCCCAAAACCTTGGTTAGTAAGTTACGGTTAGTAAGGTTACAGTTTTTCCAGTACTACATATTTGAGATTTGACCTTTTCAACAACTTATTATTGCCTACTTTCTTTTAAATTGGTGTGACTAAATGCCCTACAAATTATCTAATCGAAAAATTCACAAAATATGCAGTATATTTCTGTCCATGACTAAAAAACTGTGTGAAGTCCCATCTATCTAAATTTGTGTATGGTTCGGATTCTTCTATAAGGGGCCATATTAAATAAAATTGTTTTGGGTGAGTATGAAACCCCTTTGTAAAAACAATTCCTGTATTTATTTAAACCCCCAAAATCGACCTGAATTTCAGAAAGAGCAAAAATAAAGTTTGGCCTGATGTCCACTTTATCATGGAATTGCCCATATACATATATAATGATATGACTCATCGGTTCACACCATAAACGCGTATGGGTGCGTATATGCGTGTGTGTGTGTGTGTGGAAGGGGGTGGCGTCAGATATCTGAGTTCGAAAATATAGGTCTGAATGTTTGTTTATATCAAAATGTAATAATTACCTCCTGCTGTTGTAGACTCTTCAGTGGTCACTGTTTGGTAAATGAAGATTAGAATTAAAGAAATAATTCAGGGGGATAAACAACAAGCAGGGAGCACGAAATTAACCAAAACAACGAAGATGAAAATGTTCAGACACTTCAGTTATTTCTCTTCACTCTTTGAATATAAGGGCATTTCTAGAGCAGTCCTTTTCAGGTTACATTTTTAAAAATTATATTCTATTAAAGTGACATAAAAGGAATGAGAAAGCTCACAAATTATTTCCCCACTTTCCCAAAATTAAAAATTGTCTTGAAAGAGAGCACAAAAAAAGCGAACTTCTAGAAAATATTCCTTGGCATACATGTTGGCATGTCCCATCCGATCACATCTCCGTTCTCCGCATTGGTTTCTTCAAGCCATTCCATAAGAGGCTGAAAGTATTCCACGATGGCGTCGGCTTTCATCTCTCTTTGACCGGTGAGGGCCTCCATCGCTTCAGGCCAGGGTCTGCTCTAACCGGTCCCTGTCCCCTTCTAAACCCAATATCTGGGGAGCGTTTCATCAAGTGTTTTGTCAGTGATTTTTACCGACGACTGTTATAAGCTACTGAAATCATTGCATCTGATTGGCTGAGAGCAAATTTATCGGTAAAAATCACTGACAAAGCACTTGATGAAACGCTCCCCTGGAACAATTCAACATGTTTAATGCTGATTAATTGTATTTGATGTCTTGAATAATTTTGTATCGAAATTAACAATCACCATCACTGGTTGATATTTACTGTACTCTTCAAAATTTAAGATTCCATAATACTCTTCATCTATGCCTATTCAATCCCTTATTAATTGATTAATGTAAATATATTTCCAATAACTCTGAATTATGAATACCTGATTGCAATTTTAATCTTAATTCTGATACTTGCGTCAATATTGATGCTCAGTGCAAAATTATTTCGATTTCTACAACTTGCTCTTTTTTTTTGTTCTGAATCTGTCTAGTCTGTCATTTTCCATTTCCCGGTACATCGTCTTTTTCATATCAGTATACGTGTGTTGACTTTATTGTTCTTTTTGTCTATATTGTATATTTCTGTATTTTATAGAATCAATTTTCAATTCAAGTTAATGGACTTTTTAAAAACTTTCTGAAAGTTCAGATCATTTCAGCCTTTATGGCTGGTATTGTAACGTGTTTTTATCAATAAACCAGATCACTTTCAATTTCAATTTCAACAGTCTGGCGGTCCTTAAGTGCACAAAAAGATTTATTTCTTTGAATAGAATCCTGAGCAATGATCCCCGCCAGCCATAATTTAAAAATAAACAAAACAAAAACATATGATGCAATACTTTTGACTTAGCGAAGTCAAACTCAAATGTTTACTTAATTCGGGTTTTGTATCTGAACACCGGCCCTGGTGAATGTACGTATCAAGTTGTTAATTCAACCAGAATGTATGCGTGCCTAAATATCGAGTAAAATAATTTTATGCATGTTATGTCAATATTTTTATCCCATCATGTAGAAATTCAATAAGTTAGATGGCCGTGCTTACGCAAGTTTGTCGCCTGCTTCTGTCGAGTTGTAGAAGTCACATTTGTGGAGCAGTCCTGTATGTCCGGCAGATTGGCACAAAGACTGATAGAATTGGAACTGGATGATAGTCCGGAGGTAATATCTGATATTATAAAACGGGTTCAAGAATATAGCCATCCTGATTAGTGAAATAACACCACGTGACCGTGCAAAAAAAGAGTGATAACATACGGCAAAAAAGGCTCTAAAGCACGGATGAGCTGCGCGTACGCGTACCTCTGGTGCGTGCAGACTTAAAACGCAATGAAATCGCGTAGTTTAATTGTCATTTTAGCGCAGGGATTACATGCGCGCACTGAATCATGAAACGCACATGACTTTTGTTGGCTGCGCTTCAGTGATGACATCCAGGAAAGCAAATGGCAGCCTCCATGACTGTGCGACTCTTGGCGTTTCTATAGGGTTCGTAACCATTTTTATAGACTTTATAATCATATTGCCGACCCGTTTTATAAAACTATTAATATATGGTTGTGAGTTCGTGCGTTAGTACGATCTGGCAACACGCAGGTTTTTATCGTGGTGTCATTGAACACACTCGGCTTGCGCCTCGTGCGTATAGTACACCACGATAAAAACCTTTGTGTTGCCAGATCGCACCAACGCATAAAAGCAGACGTTTATTGTGTTTATAGCTTTGAATACAGATATACACTGTAAAAAAAAAGTACTGTAAAATTACAGAAATCTGATGTCAGCAGAGTCGCCAGAAATTTGCTGTAAAAATACATGCTGTATGTAATTTTAGCATACATTTCAGATTCGGAATTTCAGATAACAGTTTCTTATGTAATTGCGTTGGAACCCGAGTCCTATAATACATTGAGGTAAAAAATTAAACTGTAAAATTACACAAAAAACGGTATAAAAACCCTATTTTTGCCTTAAAATCCCAAGTTTCTGATGTAACTCAGTTTCGCAATTACAAATGAGGTACTTTTATGGGAAAAATGTAAAAATAAAATCACAACTGCTGTATTTATAATAAACGGAACAAGTCTTTATTTTTCCCCCTGTAAAAATACAAATATTTTTACAGTGTATTGAAGCTTTTTGTTTTGCACTTCAGAGTAAAATGCAAAAATGGACAGAAACCGAAAATAAAAATATAGTAGCAATGAGCGCGAAAAAAAAGAAAGAAAAGAGAACGAACTCTGATTTTTGTACTCTAATGAGTGCAGAACGAAATGATTCAGTGTGTCTCTGTTCAAAGCTATAATTCTGCGTTTCAGCATGTTCAGTAGAAATACAAATATCGTTATTTATGAAGGAGAAATCAATACAAAATGTTTATGAAAGCAACATCAAGAACAAATGTGAAATCATTCGCCAAAATGAAATATATAGAACTATGACCAAATCGAAGGACAAAGCAAAGGGGAACAAAAGAATTTTCCCTAAAGATAATTATGATAATATGAACAACAACAACAGCAGCAGCAACAATAAAAATAATAACAAAAATAAAGAAACATGTAGTTATCAAATATTATATTCATTTTCTAAGCCAAGAATGGTAAATGTCGATAATATCTTGTTAGACGTAAGTGCCGTGCCAGGGCTTGAACACATGACCTTCTACATTCCATCAAGTGAGAAAACAACTCGACTATACGACTCTGCCCTAAGCGATAATTTCGTTAAAAATTAAAATTTGCCTCTTTGAAGGCATTGTTTTCACAATCGGTGATAAAAAGTCATGTCCGCTCTAAACCAATCATTTGATTATTATCTAGCGATCTACGTCATGATTCTATTTCAAAAAAAGTTAAGGTACTCTATTAGTGATAATACCAGTGCTTACCCGATGAAGGGGTACGAGATGATGATATGGAACATGGCCCCGGCATCGAAATCGTCTTCGGTTCTTTCCACTGGAGCTTTGACACCTATAAGGTCATTCCTGTCATCAAAAGAAGAAGGGGAAGGCGAAAAAGATGATGAAGAAAAAGAAGAAGGAGGAGGATGAGGAGGAAGAGGAGGACGAGAAGAAGAAGAATGAGGAGGGGGAGAATGGAGCGATAACATAGAGGAAGAACAATATAGAAAGCAATTTATACGTTCATATTAAAAAGAGCAGCGAAAAGAGCATTTTCTGTAAGCTAATAGTCCTGAATGACCTTCCTTTTTTTAATGGATTCATGAAAGGCAAATAAATGCTTTTTAGGGATCATCCCATTAGCCAAATTCGGCATTGTTTATATATAGAATTGTGATTAAACACGACTTCAAATTTCAGACGCAGTTCAAATTTGGGTGTTGCAATGAAAGTTTTAGACAAAAGAGGTACAACCAAAAAACGAACAAATTACATAATTTCGATTAAGAAAAAAAAACACCAAATTCAATTCATGTTTATATGCAAGGTGATTTCAGTTCTGCATTTCATATTGTTCTGCAATAATAACAATAATAAGAAAATATTAGTATAAAATGTAATTCGATTGTTCTTCTCATCAAGATTTTCCTTTTACAAAATATACCCACTTGAGTTGCCACCATCTTGCAGTACCGGCGTTGACATCTGTTTTCCCACTGAACACATCCCATCTCCACTGTTCCAGAGCCAGACTGAACGGCAGGGTTCCGATGGTAGGTAACGCCATCTTGAGTAGGAAGTTGATGTCGGTGTTCGTCACTGCAGAACAAAACGTGTGTCAGTGGGATGAGGTAATTATGAGAGGTTGTATAATACTCCAGCAGCTTCCCCATGGTCATGATGGAGGCATGGACCATCTTCTTGGGATATATTACTATAGTGGTATTTGTCCAAGTGGTAATTGTCTAATGTGATGATGTGATGAAAATGATTTACAGCACTGAATATGGGGCTTTATTTCTGTACAGAAGCTTCAAAGGCGCAGGATCTCCCAGTTAAGACATTATTTACACAAATACACAGGATATAGTTTTGAGGTATGATTTGAAGTGATGTAGAATGACAATTTTAAAAGAAATGAGGTAAGCGAGTTTCACAAACATGGTGTTTCTGTAGTTGTTAATGTTTTTTTGCTGGTCACAAATTGTGAATGTAAGTCATGCCCTTTTCAGAATATTAGAGGTGAGTATCCCACTGGAAGACGTGACAATATGATTTCCTTTTGCTTGCCAGATATTGGACATAATGTACGCCCCCCCCCCCCCCCGGCCAAAGAATTTAGTTGCTCAATCAATGACTTCTAAATATTCACCGTCCGTTGGATCATCTTCTCCAAAAAACAAGCCAACCTCTTTCAAGTGTTTGGGCGTGGCCACTGACTGAGACATCACCTCTCCTATGGCCTCGTGGAAGGCACCATTGGCCCCATCCCTGAAGGACACGGGTTGGATCATGTAATTCATGTCGTATTGGATGTGCCCCAGCTCGTGGTGGATGGTTAAAAAGTGGTCCATGTTGACCCGGGTGCACATCTTTATCCTGTATCAATTCCGTAATAATGATAATAAGGAGTTTTCGTTCAGCAACGGAGATTTCCAATTGACATGACAAATGCTTAGGCATTCTTTGTCGAAAATGAAAGAACTGGAACAGCAATACCGTGCTAGATCAAGAGGGCACGATAAATTGCAAATGCATCGTTCGCCCTGAATCTACATGTAGGACGAAATTATTCTTCTTCAATAATATTTTCCACAAAGATTTTAAGACGGACGTCCTTTCGTGTTTGTCATGTGCAATTGTTAATCTCGTCCTAGAATCCGGCGTACGTTGCTGAAAGAAAACTCCCGATTAATGAGGATGGTGCTGATCAAGAACATAAGAACAGCAGCCTGTTTCGATGGTTTGTAGGATCGCTCAGCGGTCCATATCTTACACTATCCGAATTCCTACCTTCAACCCAGGACCAAACAGTATAGAGGGTTCTCACGGCAGCCATGCTGGAGGACATAACAATAAAAACCTGTGCAACACTATGAAAAGCCATTATTGTCATGGTCTAGTGCACAGGCTTTTTATTATGTCCTCCAGCATGGCTGCTTCTGGGAACCCTCTACACCCGAACCCTAACCCTAAGCGTAAACATAAAACCCAATAGACCTGTTTACTAAGTGATTCATATTTTATGCATACTTTTGAAACAAAGGTTGTTCTTGACAACCTGAAAGCTTGCCAGAGGCTTGTCAGACATAGCAACAAGTAATATATGAAAACTGGATTCCAAGTATTGTAGTTCATTCATTAATAACCGGTTAATGGGAATACCTCGTTACTAGGTCCCCAGGAAAGAAACATCCATAAATTTGAATCACTTAGTAAACAGGTCTATTGCAACCAACTGAACGTTCCGACGGCGTTTGCGTCCAGACATAGATGGGGGGGGGGGGGGGGGGGGGCACTAGCATCATTCTGGAGAGGGGGACATAAGTTAATGTCTAGGTATAGGTATAACAAATTCCAGTTAACAAGGGCCCCGATTAGGGGTAGGTTGTAGGAGGGGGTCTTATAGTATTCACTTGCTTTACCCTTCTCCCTTTCTTACTATCTCTCTTCTTTTCCTCTTCCCATTTTTCACCATTGCCATTGACACCCAAAGCTACACCGCTGGTCCTTAGATTTGTTGTTAATATGTCATGTGTAAAGGTTCTTCACACAGATTCAACTTCTTCAACGAACAAACAAACAAACAAACAAATCTAAGAAACTTTCTCAACACTTTTTCTTTTAACTGCTTGCTCGCCAAAATTTGTTGGTAAACTTGGCAAATGTGGCGTCATACCAATTCATACAATGTGATTAACCAAAGCTTTTGATTGAACATCCTGTAAAGCTGGTTACATGTCGTTCACAATTCCGAAGTTGCCTTACTCCAAAAGTTCGCATTTCGAAAATATGATTGGGTTCATAATAACGAAAAGTGAAATAGGGTTCGTAATTTCACAAAAGAAGAAAAGAGTTTTATAATTCTGAAAATGAAATAGCACCCTCGTAACGAGGAATTACGAACCCTTGGAATAATGAGCCCGGCTTTATATTTTCAAAATAATGAATCTTTGGATAACGCGCTCCCGAAATAATGCACAGAAAAAAAGAGGATTATAACCCCTATTCCATCTTCGGAATTATGAATCCCCTTGGTATGGACAATTTGTTTCGGAATTATAAACCTCCGGTATTTTTAACCATGTGGAGATCTAGAACGAAACTTCCTTTCCGTACAGCTTACCTAAAGTCTACTCTGTTGTAGAAGTCCCATGCAGAGGCGTGGCACACTACATCTCTGCCATCATCGGGCCTCTCGAACATTGAATGCTTCCAGAATGCATCATTGGCCGGAAACAGACCCATGGAGGTGAAGAATTCATCGGCCATATGGAACATTCTATCAACAGTGTAATTCTGGAAAAAATGAATAAAGGAGGGGTTCCAACAAAACTTGGTGAGTAAGGGGGAAATAGTAGTTTTAAAGTGACAGTAAACTGAAGCTCCTAAATATCGCCCTCTTTTAACAGAATCTGAAAAGTGTCTGTGCCTGTCATTTTCTCATCATGCCCAATTCTAGTTTGTAGAAGCTTAAAATGTACCTGCAGGCAATTTTCCACATTTGCCAAGTACAAAATAATAGGTTGAAATATAAAATATGCCTATTATCCAAACAAGCTGTTTGTCAAAATTCAAAATAAAATGCAATAGTAATCACTGTAAGATGGCGCTTTTCAAGTTCTGCCAGTTTAATGCCACTTTAAAGTCAGGCAACTATCCACCTAAGGCAAATATCATGATGGCAACTAGAGTACCCGGTAAATAGTTACCACGCGATTCTGATCTCACATTATTGAGGTGGGATCCCGGGTGGACTTTGTTCGGGGTTGTAAATTATTCAAGATACTTGATAATCCGGGTGGTAAGTTGATGATGTTCTATGTTCAATAGTTTCATGTAAAAAACGAATACCACGTGGGCATTCGTCATGACGACAACAATAAATAAATGGTTTAAAGATTATTACCAGGACAAAAAAGTGAGTGAACAGTCCGGGAGCTAGCCAAAATTTGAGGACAATAAATGTCCTCTATTAACAAGAAAATTCTGGATCAGTGAACAAGCGTCAACACTGGTGTACGGTACACAGGAATGTTCACATAGCCCTCCCCTCCCACGTCGGGTGAAGATTCAATCCCATTTTTATAATATTTCTGGATACGCCACTGGGGTGATTTTTTTTTGTTGTCGTTGACCTAACCAACCTGTCGGACCATTTCGTCGGAGACGTCAATATTCGGCAGATCGGGGTAAGGGACCACGTGGGGATAGATGTTAGTCCAGAAACGACCCCACATGTCACCTGTTAGTGGAAGGTATAACAACATTATTGAAACTTCTATTACGAGTATTGACAAGCAGTAGAAATAGTAAATAAGTAAAATTTATCGTCAATCGATGGAAATTACATTTTACAATATAACGGAATATCAATATTACCCCAGTTCCAATTATTCAAATAAGACTATTATCAATATCACCATATTTAAAATCACTCATTAACCTCATCTTGCTCCCTATATAATCATCATCATCAACATCATCATCATCTCCATCATCATCATCATCATCATTATCGTCCTCATAATCATCGTCTCCATAATCATCACCATCATAATAGCCATCATCACTATCATGACTATCAACAAGGTCAACATCATCACTGTCGTCATCAACGTCATTATCATTATCATCGATATATTCATGGCATCACCGTCATCGTCGTCATTTCAACATCATCATCATTATCACCATCTTTATCAATATCATCGTCATTACCATCATCTCCATCTTCATCATCATCACTATAATTATAGTTGTGAATTTCTTCTTCTTAGAACGTTACCATGGAAACACACCTAGAACGTTAGCCGGTAAATGTCCGGTGAGGGGAACGTTCTCCGATCCGTAGACCCCATTCAGCTTGCGCCTTACGTATGCATGGAGCTGCTTATAGAGGGGAAGAATGGCATTGTAGAGCTCGTAGACGTCTTCTTCCAAATTATCACCGTAGTCGGACCGCCAGGAATCTCCAAGATCATCATACCCTTTGAGAAAGAGACCGATAGAGATCAGCAAAGAGTAGACGATAAGGGTTGAATGAAAGGGTAGTAAGGGATACGAGAAATTGATGGGAGGGAGGGAGAGAGAGAGAGAGAGGTGGGGCTGGAGAGATTCCTGGATTATATGATGGGCGGAAAAGACATTATTGTTAATCATGTACATATATATTTTTTTTAAAGAGGGAAACAGTTCAGAAAAATTTTAACAAGCAAGCGAGTAAAAGAAAAAGAAGGAAAGACATTGAAGAAGCGAGGATGGCACTAAAAGTATGTCACTTGGGTTTTAAAAAGAGTGAGCCCAGGATGCTTGTTTCCCCTAAATTATTGTCGATGCTCACCGTTAGCTCGTGCCCCTGCATTAGCAATGTCCACGTATCTCGCGTAAAGAGGTTTGTTGGGAACAACGGAAACCCTCCCATGCCCAGACAAGCTCGTCCCAGTCAGTAGAGGTCGCCATTATCTCTTCTAGGCCTGAAACAAAATACAAATAATGTTTTTAATGATGATGATGATGATGCCGATGGTTACAATAAGTAGGA
Source organism: Heliocidaris erythrogramma (assembly GCA_025617745.1). NCBI lineage: Eukaryota > Metazoa > Echinodermata > Echinoidea > Camarodonta > Echinometridae > Heliocidaris > Heliocidaris erythrogramma. The sequence continues at coordinate 12,837,843 of CM046870.1, read as the reverse complement.
TAATAATAAATAATCATGATGATGATAATGAGAACAATCATAATAATGATAAAGATGATAATAATAAGTTTAAAAATGATAATGATAATAACAAAATCAATAACAACAACAATAATAATAAGGATAATGATAATAATAATCATATGAATAGAAAACATTACACGAAACTCATATCAGCGGAGTTAATTCGCATGCATGCGCTCACAGAATTCGCTGGGCTGGATTGGTACAGGACTGGAAGCAATGGGGAAAGCCCGGAGCAATGAAGCACCTAGAATGAAACTCGTTTTCAACTTTTCCCCCAAAATAATTTTAAAAATCAGTGGATCCCATTCCAATAAACATTTATAGAGGCTATCCCTCCTGGATTATTGCTGGTCACCCCTCACATCGCGCCGGTGTGTCCTCTTATGTATGGCTAGAGTGCCCAAGTCTGCGCAGTGCCCATGTCTGCGCACACGCTAACTGCGCGATTCTAATAAAACAAAACACGCAACGAACACAAACTTTTCATCATTATCATAGCGATATGTATTCATGCAAAAAACGAGTCAAAATGATGAAAAAACGGTCTTATTTCAGACATTTTATTCACAAGCCTCAAAATGTTGTCTTTCACGTCAAAACTCCCGAACTGCGTGTAAAATGAATGAGTGCGCAGACATGGGCACCATTGTTTTTTCACTGTTGAAATGACACGGCCACCGTTTCTTGTGAAAATGGCATTGTTCTTGCTCTAATTTTGATGAGATTTTTTTTCAAACTTACTCTTTAGAATATCAGGAATAATATAAAATAAAGCTTTAGAGGAATATTAAAGAAATTCTTGTTCATTTTCAGGTCAAAACCTTAGGTGCGCAGACATAGGGCTCCCCATCATACAAAATTGTACAGTGCATACATGTATAAAATTGTCCTCTTCCAGAAAATTTGATGTGACGTGGATGCACTGTTTTTTATGTTTTTGTAAATACATGTACCACAACGTTTTGTTCATTGAATTATATTATATTATTTCTATTATTTATGTTATTATCTTTCTTTTATGTTCCTTATGTGCTTTGTAATTGATTCTTAATTTGATCTGTTTGTAATCATGAAAATCAATAAAACATATGAATAACTTTTAAAAAAACACACTTTTCCCCCAAAATGTTATTCTTAGAAATGGGCTGGGGCGGCCGGGCTAGAACGGCTGGAACGACGGAATGAAAACAAAACAAAACGGTGTTTTGGAACGGTTTCTTTCACTTTTTCTCAACAAGAAAAAAATGGTATGCTTTGGAACGGAAATTTGAGTGTAAAAATGGGGGTCTTCTGGGCGGCACATACCCACCGCACACTATATACTGAGTGCCCCACCCCCGCCACGATTACTTTCTTATAAGAGCACATAAATATTACAGTTTCCTCCTGTTTGTTATGTCACGCTTTTGTTATACAATTTAAGCTACTGCAAATCCAACATTGGTAATAAGATGTGTGAAAGCAGAAAAATAAGAAAAACAGGAAGGTGAACGTTTGGAAGAAATCGGACAAGGAATAAGAAAGGTATGCCTTGGATGTTTGAAAATAAGATCACTATACAGTGCGTTTTAGAAAAAATGAAACCCTAAAACAAAGCGTCATTGTGACCACACTATGTGCTCTATGACAACATGACAATGCTTTTAAATGATACCTAGATGGCATCAAGCCGTACATGCTTTACGAGCAGCAGCATTTTGAAAATGACATGTAAAAACTCAGTTGCAAAATTGAGCACAACATTTATAAAGAGATAACCTGGATCATGAACATATCCAATTAGATGTACCATAAAATGTTCCTTCATATTTTATCATTATCCTTCTACATCATCCCTTTTCATCATTCATCCAATACTGTCATACGAATGTGGACTTTGTGTATCAGTAGGATTTTAATCTTTGTCTCATTGGCCACTATAATCCATGCTTTTGCACACATGTTATTTACTTTTTTCATGAAAATAACAAACGGAGAGGTAGTACATGATACTCTAATAGAAGTAAATAAAAAAGATATGATTAAATGGATAGCAAACTTTGTAATATGATTATCAATGTGCTTATCCGCGTAAAGAGCAAAATAATTCAAGAAGCCGATGATTTATTTGTTTTTAATACCTTTGGGTAATTAGAGTTAGTAATATTTGTTTGGAGTCTACAACTCTGCTATGATAATATAAGAGACTTTATTATAGTTTGGTTATCAAAGTACACTTGCGTTTCAAGGTCCATGTTTGCAGTATACAGTAGGTAGTGATACATGTATATATTTGAATTGCAGAAATAAACAGACATGGACTTCTCCACGGAACTAAAACTAAAAAATCCACAATACTTCGAGATCTCCATGTATTTCTCATTGGAACTTATCGTTTCCCTCATCTCCACATATTCTTACCCATGGTCATAACCCCTCGAGACATGAACTTTTATCCCAATTTATTTTATTTTTTTAATTTTTATTTTATTTATTTATTTATTATTATTATTTTTATTTGTTTTATTTATTTATTTTTTTATTTTATTTTATTATGATTATTATTATTATTATTATTATTTTTTTTTTTTTTTTTGGGGGGGGGGTTATCAATAGTTCCCTTTATTAAAGCCTGTCTTCATAACAAATGTAGGATTTTTTTTTACTATGTAATGTGGCTGTGGAACCTGGGCCCTGTTTCATAAAACTTGTTACCAATAACAATAAAAGTTATAAGCTACCGAAATAATTGCATTTGATTGGTTGAGAACGAATTTGTCATTGAATTTTGGCATTAAACGGGGCCCTTAACAAACGGTAAATTTTATGGCCCGTAGTCCAGAATTGAACTCGACGCTGGGTGTAAGCTCGGTGTAAGGTCCAATTCTATTATTTATATCTTTTCTAATAGCCTGTAATTAAAGTCGTAGTATCAGAATAAATGGAGCAATAAAACAGTCATTCACAATATCAGCTGATCTTCTGTGATAGAGTTAAGATAATTTGAAAAGAAATCGAGCAATTGCTTGATAATAAAAGCATTTTTGCTACTCATGAAAGTAATTGCTAATCAAAGGGAAGTCGTTACATATATTTGCTAGCAATTGCTAGGCTTTTGCTGTTTTATGAGTTGGGCCTATGATCAAATAGAGGTGTCACTCCATCTTATTGTAACTTTTATTTGAATGATAATGAAATAATAAGGAACACCGGCAGACACGTTAAACCAAACTGATTATGATGACGATATGATTAAAGGTACTACATATGATTCTTGTGCTATAACGAAATATCCACCATTTTTAAGGGGATATCAAGACAACTAATAATACAGTCACTTGTTGACTTATGAACTCTCAGACATAACGTTTGACCAAGTACCTAATTTATACGAAACGAACCAAAAACAATACACAAACATACGAACGAACTAACAAACAAACAAAGGGAAACAAGGCACAGTTGCCTTTCAATAAACATAAGATGAAAGACCTATTTTCTTGGGCTGAATGTTTCCAGTAACTTTTCCGGTATGTATTTCTTCTTTAAAGGACCTATGAAATGCAAGTGCATGTTGATCTTTGATGATGTGTATTGTTCTGTACATCACAAAATTAAAGGAGAATTAACCTCAAACAATAAAGACGATAGTGTTCAAAGGTGTTATTTATTCCTACTTGTTAGACTATATGGCTTCGCGTCAAAATATACGAGATCGATACGAATCAAGATTTTCTGAGCAAAATTTAACATCTGCTAGCAATATGTATCGTCTGCTAGCAATACATGGGGGCTGCCATTTTTTTTATGTGTACAAGAAGATTTTCTTAATCCAAATGCCCAATTGCCTTTTTCAAAATTAAAAAACCATTTGAGATTTAAAATATAGAATAGATATGTCAATTTATTTTTAAACTGAAGATTTCCTTATATATTTCTGTTGAAAATCGATATTCGCTTAATATAAATCTATTTTCTAGATACTGTGACGCAATGGACGGAGCAAATTAATTCAAATTTTATGGATGCTTCTTCCCTGAGCATCTATAGCGGTAAACTATGCATTCACCTGCTTTCGGATAATGGGACTTGAAAAGTCAGAATGCATGCTGCATATATTATGTTCTGCTCTGTTTGGCAAACCCAAGAAAATAGATTTTTGTTAAGCAAAACCAGACAATTTAAAAGTATCATTATAAAGATTTAATTTTTATAATACATGTAAACACCCACTTTATATTTTTCGTCACATATGGGATTTTAGGTAATGAAGAAAATCAATTTAGGTCTTGGATTCAAAATATCTTCCTGACCGGAACATTTCTCAATGGTTCATGTACAAATCCAAATCAGCAAGAAAATGGCAGCCCCCATGTAAATGAGTAGTAGACGATACCGGGTGTTGGAATATCTTTATTATACCCTTTTCTGATATCTTATTGGAAAATGATTTAGGCCAATAAGTAGGAATATACTACACCTTTCAATATAAGTAAATTTGTACTCAGGGGTTAATTCTCCTTTAACAACCATTTGATCTGAATATGTGTCATATATTTTAAAATATTTGTTGTAATTACTTTATTTTACCTGCTAAGCCCCGCCTCTAAAAAAAAAATCCTTTGGAGTCTGATTCTTCACATGACATTATCAGTCAATCATCAGTCACCTAAAACAAGCCAAACAATAGACACTGGTATGTACCTATCCCTCAGTTTAGCACCTGCTCACAATAGCATCGCATGTTTTAATACAATACCAACTCATAAACTCTCAATCACAATAGCAGATGCTATGTCAGAAATGCTCCAGCATCCAGGAAAAGAAAGGTACTTAAAATTTGTTGTATGAAAACACACGATGCTATTGTGAGCAAGTACAAAACAGAGAGATATTTTACATACCAGTGTCATTTGTTTGGCTTGTTTTAGTTGACTGATGATTGACTGATGATGTCATGTGAAGAATCAGACTCCAAAGGATTTTTTAGGGGCAGGGCTTAGCAGGTAAATAAAATAATTACAAAAAATATTTAAAGATATATGACACATATTCAGATCAAATGGTTGTTAATTTTGTGATGTACAGAACAATACACATCATCAAAGATCAACATTTACTTGCATTTCATAGGTCCTTCAAAGGGATACTCAACCGCAGATTGTGGAGATTTTTATGCCGCGAGAGGGCACGCGTGATCGTTACCTGATCATGCCGTTGTCCCGCGGGAGCAAACTTCGAACAGGCTGTAAAAAACAGTTCGCCGCGCAACATGCACGCTCCGCTTGAGCTCGAGCTCTCGTGCAAGATTCGGTCGGCTTCGTGCAGTCCGAAAAGTAATCCTAGTCATCAACGGACGCGTTCGACGCACAAACTTTGTGTACAAGTGAATGGGGCTTACACAAACCTGACTTTCCCCACGGCCGCCTGGTGGCGTATCCCTTTAAAATGTACTTCATGATCAGATGATTATATTTACTAAGCATGCTAAGGATAATTCACCCATTTGCATTTTGTATGTAAAAAGTTAAATAGTCGGGTCTATATCTTTATTCAAATAATTATAATTTCATTATCGACTACGTTTGACCTGTGATGGCGTAGCGTAGGTCGAGTCATTGACGGGGCACTGGTGTCTTGTCTCGAAGGAAAGGGGGCGGCACCGGTCTTAAAGGGGTACTCCGGCCTTAAGATAATATTAATCAAATGAATAGAGTAAAATTAAACAAGCAAAACGCTGAAAATTTCATCGAAATCCGATAAAGAATAACGAAGTTATTGAATTTTTAAGTTTGCATTATTTTGGGAAACTGTTCTATGCATGTCATCATGAATATGTAATGAGTGAGCTGATGATGTCACGTCCCCACTTTCCTTTTTTAACTATATTATATGAAATCTTCATTATCTCATTTTTTCATACATGTCTATAAAAAATATCTCCCTTGTAACAAAATAAGTTACAGCAATGATGGACTTACACATTAAATAAGGACTCAGTCCTTTTAGTTATAGGCTTGGAGCAGAAAATTTGAATAATTGCAATTTCATATAATAAAATACAAAATAAAAAGTGGGGATATGACATCATCAGCTCACTCACTGCATATTCATGATGACGTGCATATAACTGTTTTACCAAAATAATGCAAAACCTAAATTTCCATAACTTCATTATTTTTCATCCGATTTCGATGAAATTTTCAGTATTTGTTTGTTTAATTTTACTCTATTTATTCAATTCATATTAATTTCAGGCCGGATTACCCCTTTAATAGGTTAATGAAATGCAAAATATCAAGAATGCCGAAAGAGGGTGTGAAAATGGGACTTTCATTCTTTTTTTTTAAATACTTTTCCTTGTCCCTCTCTATTTCCTTATTTCTTGTGCACTTATTCTGTTTATTATCAATCCCTCGGAGTTTTGCCATTCGATTGGGGACACGCGCCCCCACCTTTCTCTCTGTAGTTACGCCACTGTGTGGAGGTTATAGGCCTGAACTTACCCGGGTCGAGATAGAGGCAATCATTTGAGTCGTCTGGACGGCACACCTGAGTTGAGCTGTAGATCTTATTCATGTCGCCCATTATTCGATTGTACTATGGATGAATGTGAAAATACAAAAATGAGTGAGACGTGAAAGATACCGAGAAAACACGTTTTATATTTAAAAAAAGGCACATAAAATTTAAGCATGTCAGTCACACACATGTTGAGGACAATCAGACATAGAGATAGATAGAGAGAGAGAGAGCCAAATAGACAGACAGACAGATATAATATAGAGAGAGAGATAGCGAGAGACAGAGAAAAAGAGAGGAGGGAAAGACAGACTGAGGCAGACAGACAAATAGAGAAATAGTTACAGGGAGAGGGAAAGACCCCAAGAGTGAATGGAATGTAAAATACAACTATATACACAGGCATAGAGAGAGAGAGGAAGAGACATGGACTAAGAAAAGGAGGCAGACACAGACATACATGAATACAGAGTGAATGTGGAGAGAGAGAGAGGGAGAGAGAGAGAGAGAGAGGAAAAGGATGACGCGGGGGCTGACGGTGGCACCTCTGATATTGAATGTTTTACGTCAGCAAATCCAAAAAAATATGATGGCCATTTATTCCTCTTTTGGGCAATTGAAAATCTGATGACCTCTTTCTTTTTCTTGTTAAAAAAAACAGCTATATATCTTGTCGGCAAATGACGCAGATAATGTATGAACAAAAACAAAACAAAACAAACAAAAACTCCCCAAAACAACAGCATATGGTAGACAAAATACTAACACAATTTTGTATGCGGATTCAAAGGGTCGTTGTGAGTTGACAAAACAGAGACTTTATTTTGAGTACCTTGACCTTGCGTGAAATGCCTTTACATTGTCACTTGGATGTTGAAAAAAAGATAACAATTACCAATTAGACAAGAAAAATAATAAACTAGCAGACAAAACGTAAACGAGAATATTGGAAAGTCGACTTCATAACATTGTTAACAATTAATGTATCTTATTCATTGTCTAGATTGATAGATAGATAGATAGATAGAGAGAGAGATGGAAAGATAGATAGATAGCTATATGATCATCCGCCAGGCTCTCACAGTTACTCTACAGACATTAATGACCCTTCTGAACCATTGTTAACACCTATCTGTTTTGTTCAGAAATCTCAGTAATTAGATCACAATTATTCTGAATTTATATACCACTTATTATCTCCCCATTTCTCTCTTAGGTACAAAACTGCAAATGTAGATTGATATACATGACTTGTATCTATCGTATATTTATAGAGGTTTGATAGTCTGGTGGTTTAAACATTTTAACTGCAGCAAGCCCCCCCCCCCCCCCCCCCCAAAAAAAAAAAAAAAAAAAAAACCCAAAACCCGCAACCAACTGTTAACCTATTTTATTGTGTGTTACGGGGTCGTGGTAAGATGTAAGTGAAATCCATTATGGTTTAATTATGACCAATACTCTCCATGTGAACCATAAGGTAACAATACTATGAAGGAAGTGGGAAGTATAAACATCTGTGTGCGTGAATTAGGCCCTTGACCGATGTAAATTGATATATGTTAAAGCGCTTATAGAGACAAGGGCATATCCAGGATTTTGTAAAGTAAAGGAGGAAGGGACTATTCGAAAAAATTCTAACAAGCAAAGAAAAGAAATAATTAAAGAGGTAATCACCTCGGGGGGGGGGGGGGCAGTGGCGTATCTAGGGATTATGGCGAGGGGAAAATAATGTTGCGCCCCCCTCCCCCTCCCCGTTTGCCCAAAACCTATCTAAGTTAAATTTATTAAATTTGAATACATAACTGAAAACGGCCTGTTGTCGCGGGATCATTGATCGTACAACTCATACGATCCTAGAAAATAATAAAAGTATCTCACTTCTTTTTCTTGATTGTAATCGGTGAGGTTGGTATAGTACGCCCAGCTTGCCGAGGATGACTCGAAAAAGACCATCTCCGCTGTCGTGTTGTATTCCGTCAGAAACGCCCGAGCCTCGTCCAGTTGGGCATCCCGACGATCTCGATCTCGACTGACATCATCGACAGCGACCTGTTCAGACGAAGGTACGACAACGGCGATGACGATTACAAGAAGACACAGGATGTGTCTCCAGGACTCCATCGTTTCAGAAAATGACTTGATTTGGGTGGAGCGCTATTTGTTATTGTGTCCCGTCGTCTGTTCTTCTGCTATGCCTCTGAAAGAAATGCAGTAGGGCCGGTAATAGTTGACTAATTATTATTTATTACTTTTTAGCCTTATCTTTGACTATATAGCAATTAAGGTATTTATTTTTCAGCGCCTGACCTCTTTTGTTATTGTGTCGAGTTCAGAGATAAAACACCCCTCATTACCCTGAAGTGTTTCTTCTGTTACGTGTTTTTTTTTCTCCCTCTCCGCCACCCTCTCTTTCTCTCTCTCTCCCTCTTTACTCAACATAATAGGGCCTACCACTTTATCTCGCTCTACCGCTTTCCGTTGTTCTCCATTCTCTCTCCCCCTCTCTCTCTCTCTCCTCACCACACCCCTCTCCCCCTCTATCTCTCCCTCCCTTTCTCTTTCCCCTCTTCTCTCTCTCTCCCCCTTTCTTTCTCCATCATTATCTTATCATGTTATGACTGTCCAATCGAAGCAGGCAAATACTACGACAATAAAACGGTGCCTTTTGGGTGTGATTTATTTTCCAGCCCCAACACGTGACAACAAATCGAGAATGGGACTCTGGTTTAATTATATATGCACTTCGACTGTAATTATAGACATTTAATATTACTTACCCAGAGTGGTGCTTATTCAGCTCTCGCATTAAGGGGTTATAAAGATTATAAAGGTGTCAGAACAATAAACAAGGCAAAATACGCACTATTTGGTGCAGTGCTACACTCTAAAAACTCAAGTGCTATTTATAGCACCTCAAGACTTGGAGGCAGCACCTGCAAGGGAACGCATAGGGACTGCACAAATTGTGCTAAAGTAGCACTTGTACACGTGCTACAATTCAACACCAGTCCAAGTGCTATTTTAAACAGTATAAGTGTAAGCCGTTTTACACTTCTGGTGCTATTAGACGCATGCAGCTCGCAAAACCACACTCCTAGTGCATTAAATAACCCATTTTAGAGCCCCCAAATTGGCACTACTAGTGCTAACACTTTTGCACCCAATATAGTACTAAAGAACATACACAAACAGTATGCACAAAATCACACCTGTAGTGCTGAAAACTCACCCTTCTATAGTCTGTTAAACAACCCTAAGGACTAGATTTTACTTTTAGATTGATATGAACTGGTTGTATACATGATGATGTGGACTAAAACCATGGCATGTGGATTAAAGTGGCAATTTCGGAGGTTTAATTGTTCCATTTCGGCAATCCACAATCGTGACGAAAAAAAAGCACACACACCGCCTTCCAAACTTCCCGGGCCCGGCCGGCGCGGTTGATCGCGCCCCATGCCTGGTTGACCTCGCATGATCAACAATTTTCATGTCAACGACAACGCGTACCGTAGACGTTTGGCCACACCACACATGCTGAAACATGGCATTTCCACTTCATTGCTTTTCATCATGTTTCATATCCACCACCACAAAGATTAATGTAAATATCATATTATTTAATACCTTTATTCGCATAAAATTACAGAAGTTCTAAATTTAATGTCCTCAATTTTTACTTACCACGCCATGCCTGTGCAGCAGATGATGGCTCTTGCACTACAGTTGCGTAATAAGCGATTTCGTAATTGGCCCATGAGCAACTTTTCCCAAATGACCTTTCCCTTTTTTAATACATAACCTTGCCCGACATAGCAACTTACAGAATTCAAACTCTATGAAAGAAGGACATCGTAGACCAGGTGACTAGAATAGCACGTCAATGAACACTTGGGAAAGCGCATTGTTTGCAAGTTGACTATCATTTGGCAGACTGTCATCAATGAACACTTTGTTGCTTTTCAGTGGATTTAATGAAAAGTACAATTAAATGAATATATGAATAATCATTACACTGTCGACGCTTATCACAGTGAATTTTAAACGAACATGCCAGTTTATGTCAAATGACCTTTATCTGCTCATGCGCAAATCCTAATTATTAGCACAGAATTGTGCAGGTGCTATCACGGGACGTTGGTCAGCAATTGAAGTGTAAAACGAGCGTCCTAACATTCAGCAATTACTTTTAGCACTCAATTTTCTGCACCTTATCATCTTCCAGACGCAAATGGCATGTGAGGTGTTAGAAATAGCATGTCAAGTGCAAACTTCCAATTAGCACTCGTGTTTCAGCACTTCACTTTTTAGAATGTATACAGTAAAATGCAACAAATAGTTCGCTGCGCCTTTTATCTGTGAAACCGTGGAGCTACAATGGTGAAACTGAATTCATTTGACACTGGCCTTTGCAGTCTAGATGCCGGGGTGGTGGTGGTGATTTTTTTTTTTTTTTTTTGGGGGGGGGGGGGTCCCAAAAAACTTGGCATTTACAAAACAAAAGCAGAAAAAGGTAAACACAATGTCTTCATATTTCTGGCATTTTACTTTGTGCAATTCATCAAATGCCCTAATTCGGCTGAAAACCAGAAGAGTATCAAGTATATTCCAAAAATTTATGAGGCCCTTCTGGGTTTGAGTCGATGTAATGAATAATCATTCAAACACAAATTTTGTTAATGGTGTTGTTGTTTACCTCCCTATACAACATATATTACGTCAACTGGGGACCAGATCTGAACGCAAAATGTTAAAGGGTATACAGAACAGTTTGAAAAAGAAAGAAGATTTAGCTTTATGAACCTGCACGAGAAGCGGGTACGTGAGAGCGTTTTGAAAGTGGGGGAGGGGCGGAACATGCGAACGACCGTCTTCAGCCTCCCCAATCTCATTATCGTTATCGGAAAAATTTGACCAGCCCTTTAATATGCATACAATCATGGCCACTCTGTTTCTCTGACTCCTTGAAGTCCGCCACTCAGAATATCCAAATATTTCTCTTATCTTTCTCTAATTATTCCCCATCCTTCTTATCTCTGGTTTGATCACCCTTCTTTGATTATCTCTTATCTTTATCTTTGATTATATCTTATCTTTCTCTTATTCCCCATCCTTCTTTATCTCTTCTTTGATTATCTCTTATCTTTATCTTTGATTGTCTCTTCTTTCTCTTATTCCCTATTCTTCTTTATCTCGTCTTTGATCATCCTTCTTTGATTATCTCTTATCTTTATCTTTGATTATATCTTATCTTTCTCTTATTCCCCATCCTTCTTTATCTCTTCTTTGATTATCTCTTATCTTTATCTTTGATTATATCTTATCTTTCTCTTATTCCCTATTCTTCTTTATCTCGTCTTTGATCATCCTTCTTTGATTATCTCTTATCTTTATCTTTGATTATATCTTATCTTTCTCTTATTCCCCATCCTTCTTTATCTCTTCTTTGATTATCTCTTATCTTTATCTTTGATTATATCTTATCTTTCTCTTATTCCCCATCCTTCTTTATCTCTTCTTTGATCACCCTTCTTTGATTATCTATCTTTATCTTTGATTGTATCTTATCTTTCTCTTATTCCCCATCCTTCTTTATCTCTTCTTTGATCACCCTTCTTTGATTATCTTATCTTACTCTCATTCCCTATCCTTCTTTTATTATCTGACTCGCCCTTGAGTTTGATGTCTTTAGTCCTTCTCTGACCCTCTTCATTTAAGCGTCTTTTTCCCCCTTCAATCTTTCTCTCTCTCTCTATCTTTCTCTCATTCCCTATCCTTCTTTGATTATCTGACTCGCCCTTGAGATTGAGGTCTTCTCTGACCCTCTTCATTTAACCGTCTTTTTTCCCTTCCCCCATCTCCCCCCCCTCTCTCTCTCTCTCTCCTTGTCTGTCCTTTTCTCTCACTCACTCACTCACTCACTCAGACTCTACAAAGCTTTCTCTTATTCTCTATCTGATCCTCTCTTTTGCCGACTCATCCAAGTTACTTTCTCCGGCCCCTCCCAGCCTACTTTCGTTCCGATTCTCCCATTCTTTGAATTTCTTACACTTCCCCTCTTTATTTGGCTGACTCTCTGGAACTAACATTATTGTTAATCTATACCTGGGCCCCGTTTCATAAAACTTGTTATCAATAACAAGTTGCAATAACTTTTATAAGCAGCTGACATCCTTGTATCCGATTGGCTGAGAGCAAATGAGGCAGTTGTCACTGATGTTGAAGCGCCAGGGGCGTCACGATGACGGACATGAGCGCTATACAAGAAGCCACCATTATTATTATTATTATTATTATAACAAGTTTTATAAACGAGACCCTGGAGTCTAAATGCAATTCACTTTGCAATTAACTGCATAATTATGATTTTGTACAGCACATAATTGAATAAGGTGAAGAAGGGCAAGAGAAAGGTTATCCACAAAGATCATTAAAATAGAATCATCAAAAAAAAATCAAAAGAGAAAGAAACACAAGTCAAAAGTTTAACATACTCTTCCTAAAAAGAAACAAATAAATAAACTGACATTAAATTGATGTTTCTTTCAATTTAATCAATAATAATTTGTCAGTATACCAGATATCTCCTCGTACTTCCCAGCAAAAAACTTTCCCATGAATGTCTTAAAATTATAATTACATTTCATTCATATTGTAAAACCACATTACCATCACATCTACTAATAACATCTCAAATACACCATACACCTTCTATTCTGCATCTTGTACATATTAATCTGAATGTTTAACAGAAAACCATCTCTGATGATTTTAATTTCAAACAATACATACAAATAATTCTGAAATGGTTATTTTGACAAAAGTACAAACTAGTATATTAATTTGATGTTGTTGACATCATTATAACTATTGTATTGTATTCTCTCTCTCTCTCTCTCTCTCTCTTGCTCTCTCTTTATCTCAAAACACATGTAAATGTCAGAATAACTGACAAGAGTTCTTTTTAATTACATGTATATAGATAACTGAACATATTAGATTCAATTTGATAAACTCTTAGTAAACATTTTCTTTTAAGTATTATAGTAAAATAATAATAATAGCAGTAATAATAGTAATAGTAATAATAGTAATAATAGTAATAATAGTAATAATAGTAATAATAGTAATAACAGTAATAGTAATAGTAATATTAATAGTAATAATAATAGTAATAATAATAGTAATAATAATAGTAATAATAATAATAATAATAATAGTAATAATAATAGTAATAATAGTAATAGTAATAATAATAATAATAATAATAATAATAATAATAATAATAATAATAATAATAATAATAATAATAATATATGCCTAACATGCATAATTATACAGAAATACATTTAACCCATTGTGACGTTTCCATTCAAGCATTGCCTAGCATTCATAACCTATGACTAAAAAGCATACAACTACTATACAGAAACATAGCATCTGTTAGGAGTCAAAAGCATCCACTCCATGGTAAAGTCTTCTGGTGCTCGGCAGAAAAAATGGAAACATATGATAAAGTCTTCTGGCACTCCACAGAAGAAATGGAAACATTAGTCTACACTATCATATCACTAGGCTGCAAGTAATAATAATTCATCTAGATGAATTAAACCCATTTGAGACTGATCAAAAGAAAACATATTTAAGTAGGTACATGAACATGTACGGTACATATATTTAGAAATGCATTCAACGTGTAAGGCTCATTCACACACGAGCAAATAGTGTGAATTGACTGTGTGTGCAAATAAAAAATCACACTCATATAAAGAGAGATTCTTAATGCAATGTCACATGTCACAAGTTGTGTTTTTTTTAAATTAAAAACAGCAGTAACAAATTCCTGCTGTGCATGGAATATCTGCACACTGGTCCATGGAAAGGGGGGGGGGGGGGGGTGGGTGAAATCAATTTTAACACCCCAAGTGTGAATATGCTAACAAAAGTAAGATTTGGACCACGATTCAAATATCAGCTTTTATGGTGTGTGAATGAGCCTACAGTAGCAATGAGAACACTCTCCAATGGGTTTAAAATCATACACTAATGGCAATTGTGTGACACTGCAGCACCTTTTATCTATCTAAACCAATTTAGAATATGAATCTTCATTTTTACACATATTTTATATCAAATATGTGAATACACACATAGCCGGCTAATCAAATTTCAGATAGAGTACTACGATAAATTCATTCGACTGCTTGGAAGATCTCTAACTTTAGCATAATCATGACCTTAAGACCTGTAGATCACTGTAAAAACAACCTATTACCTACAGAAACCAGTTGGCCCCTGTGCTAAGGCTATGGGAATGGGTGAATTATAGTAGTTAACAGGTTAAACCTTGTTCATGCAGTCATTAACCAAGCTTAGAAAGAGTACCTACACATATATCATAATAATGTCAAACATTGAACTTACATGACTGTATATCCTAAGATTTGTCATCATGCAAAATTACAGTCTTTAATCCATAACATCTCAGAAGTAAATATCCCCTATTTCCTGTTTTAAATAATGTATCTTAATCTCATCTAGAAATATTCAATCTGGAAACGGAAGAAAATTGCACCAATCATTGTAAAAAATATAATTTGAAATATGCACAAATTCCCATACAAATTTCCACACAACCTACACAATCTGGAACATGAATAACATTTAAAGAATAGCAATGACTTCTACAAATTTGTTTACAGATGTATCAAGATGATGTTTTTCTAGTTTTACTGTTGATTCATACATGTACATGTAGGCACGTAACTATAACCAGAATTTAAGTGATATGCATGGAACTTTGAATACATCTAGAATACGTCATTATTTCAAAATAGCATTGTCATCCATCTACTGATACAAACATTGTTATGAGAATAAATAATTCATTTTGCGGATACACAAAGGGAAAGGAAGGGAAAGATAAAACATTCTTCCAGAAGAAGAAAAAAAAAATTGATACAATGACAAAACAGAATAATGGATAGAGGAATAAGAGGAGAGAAGATTACATTAACGCTATTATACATTGTAGGACACCTTTAGGGTTTGGACTAGATCAGACCAAATATGGAAAATCATATTTTTCAGTGTAATAATCGCTGTATCTTCACTATTCCAGAATACTTGGTAATGTATAGGACACAAAATGACCAATTACCTTCGAGGCTGCTTAGACCTGCCCAGTAAATATATCTGTAACATCCAAATATAATATTTCATTTTCTTTTGCGGAAGGACTGATTATACATAGATGGTAAATAAAAACAAACAAAACATATTAGTATTGAAGGAGAGGGATAACAATGCGGAATGTATTTTTTTATTGAATATATATGCAGAAACAGATTAGCATTGTACACAATAGTATAAAATAAAATTTCAAAATATATAGGAAGCAAACTATATCTTTACAATCTAGAAATCTGAATAAATGAGAAAAGAAAATTAATAGATAATATTTTCTATATATATATATTGTCTACGGATACAAATACATCTAATGTACTACAAGCAGTCTAATAACTTCATACTGTATAAAATTAACCAGAACTATTTATAAAATACCATCATGAAATCCACGCAATTTGCATGTATACTCACTATAAAATGAATTTTGGGACATTAGTTACAATAGTTTACTAAGGTCATCACTTTCATATTGACAATTTACAATGGAACAAATCAAATGTATTAAAATAGTGTTGAATTTGTAAAGGTAATAAGTATACAGAATTTGGCACTACAAGAAAATTTGATCCATTAAAGGGCCTGATCAGTTAAGAGTATGCATTTTATTCGTCTGTGATGTTGAATATTTGACGATTACAATTTTAGTAGCTGACCATGGCAACAAAATTTTATCAAATTTCAACCGCTTCAGTTATGCCCTTCACAATGAAACATAAAATAGCTCGCTTTACAGGATTCAAACTTTCAAAATTTGTCAAATGTCAGTCCGTGACTAACCGATCAGGCTCTAAACCTTACATGTATTTCAACAATAAACCTACCGTTAGGAAACGTCTCATACAACATTACCTATTTCACAATTATTGTGCTTATCAGTGACTACTGATCAGAAGGAGTTTAAAAAAGAATGGATCTATTAGCTTTAAAAAATAGAAAGGTAGAAAGTAATTGATATGTTTACAAGTCAACCAGTATATAAGAAGCATGACAATACAGGAAAAAAAAGTGACTACAGTGCAAACTGATTTACATACATTTCATCATTTAGCCATCTATAGAAAATGTTTTAAAACACAGAAAAAGAAACAGAATTCCTCATTACTTCTTAATGAAGATAAACCTTTTAATCAACAGTAACATAACCAAATCATATATTATTAAAATGTGCAACATAACCTATATGATAATTATACACCTGTATACACACACAGCACAAGATGTGTAATAAAAATACAGAATTGAAGTGTTTTCTCTATAATGGAATGAGACTCTTGCAAGCATGCAATAATTATTCAGTAAAAGAAGAAATAATAGGCATTGGCAAATCGTGAACCCAAGTGGCATATATCTTCTGTACACAACTTTAAGAATACAGTGGAAACTCGTTACAAAGAGGTCCGATGTAACAAGATTCCTGATATACATGTAACAAGGCAATTTTGCTGGTCACAGGTCTTTACGTTCTTTTGTTTTTGTACCCTGATATAAGGGGATTCCTGATATATAACAAACGTAATTTTCAAGGTCCCAAGGTCTATAGCGATTTCTCGCTGTATGTCCCTCCCTTTGAGGTGCATGTACTTGTAGTGCCCTTTCTTTTCCTTATCTTTTGATTATCTTAACATTTTGGGCATATTGTGCCCCCTCTTTTACTGGACCTGCCCTCATTTTTTACCACTCCATATTTCCTTCAATAGTGAACCAAACCTGGAATACTATGTGTTTCTTCCTTACCATTGTCATGCACTTAAAAACCCATGCTGTCTTTCTAACACATATGCATAGGAGTTTGCATACCTACATGTTGTGCATCATAAAAAGTAACATGCCATTCAAAAAAAAAGGATCTTCAGATAACATGCAAATCCCTAGCTTCATGTACATGTAGGTACATGTAACTTTCTTTTTATCAGGTACGCATTTACAGGGGAATTCGTTTTTTTCCGAAGGTTCATAATTCCGAAGGTTCGTAATTCCGAAACACAAATTTTCCATAGAAGGGAGTTCATAATTCCGAAAATGAAATAGGGTTCATAATTCCAAACATTTGATTCATTTCTCTGCAGGTTTGTTATTCCGAAGGTTTGTAATTCCGAAAATGAAATAAGGTTCGTAATTCCGAAAATGAAAAAGGATTCATACATGTAATTCCAAAAATTAAAAATAGGGTTCATAATTCCCAATGTTCGTAATTCGTAAAATGCAATAGAGTCCTACATAACTTTTCGGAATTACGAACCTTCGGAAATATGAACCCTTTTTCAGTTTCGAAATTATGAACTCTGTATCATTTCGGAATTACGAACCCTATTTCATTTTCGGAATTACGAACCATTTTTCATTTTCGGAATTAGGGACCCTTTTTCAATTTCGGAATTATGAACCTTCGGAACTATGAACCGTCGAAGAAACAAACCTTCGGAAATACAAACCTTCTGAAAAACGAACCTTCGGAATTATGAACCTTCGGAAAAACGACATGTAACCCCCATTTCCTACACCTGAGTACAGAAAAAGCAAATTACTGCAAATAATAAAAACCTTGCCAAAGATAACAATAATGAGGATTCCATCTCTAAATCTCTTGATTGATAATCAAGTGAATGAACTATAAATTTTACAGGGTAAGGCCCCTACTTAGTTGTGTATAGGTATGCACATGAATGATCATCTCTTCGGTTCTACACTACAAGTATTACAGTATGTGCACGTAAATTCAATTTTCTGGATACCCATGTACACATACATGTGCAAGAAGTTAAAGAATGGACATACATGTATTTTCACCAAGAGTATGATAGCACAGAAACTGCTCTGGTCTGCATCCATGATTTCATTTGTAGGGCCTTGGACAATCAGTAAGTAGTCTTTGTGATTCTTCATGATTTATCCGCTGCTTTTGATACGGTGGATCACAACTTGCTGCTCAGCAGATTTCAGCAATATAAGATCACTGGATCTGTACTAGCCTGGTTTGAATCCTACCTTCAACATCGTAGGTATCATGTAAGAATACAGGATTCAACCTCTGATGAATCTTGTCTTGAACACGGCTTCCCCCAAGGCTCTGTGATGGGCCCACAGTGCTTTAATATGTACCTTCAGCCAGTGGTAGATATTTCACATAAACATGATGTCCGACATCATATTTATGCGGATGACATCCAGATATACTGTGTAATCCAAAGGTTCCCCAAAGCATCAACGAGTCATTAGACAAACTACAACAGTGTATGTCTGATGTTCAGTCATGGATGCTGACTAATAAACTGAAACTTAACCAGAACAAGACTGAATTTATGATTGCAGCATCTCCAAAGCACCAGCAGCAGTTACAACATGTCCAGCTTAAGATTGACGAACTTACCGCCATTGTTCCTTCGCCATCTGTTCGCATGTTAGGTGTTACTTTTAACAAGTTTATGAATATGTCAGAACATGTTTCAAATGTGTCTAAGTCTGATAATTACCATATTCTGTACGTAGCATCAGTAGAATAAGAAAGTTCATAGATAAAGATCCTTGTCATGCAGCCGTCAGATCTCGTTTTGTCTCGTCTAGATTATTGTAATTCACTTCTCAATGGTATATCGCTTAAAGATAATGCCTCCTTTCAACTCCGCCAAAATAAGGCATGAAAGCTCATCCATTGTAAACCTAAATTTGTCCATGTCTCCCCTCTCATAAATGATCTTCACTGGCTTCATGTTAATAATCGTATCAAATATAAGACCTTAACTCTCACTTACAAATGTGTCAATAGTCAAGCCCCAGTATACTTATCTGATCTACTCCATCCTATTATCTTGTTCATTCCCTCTCTCCCCTTACATCATCTTTGTCCATATCTCTCGCCCCACCCTTCTCTCTCTCTTCCCTCTCTTCCCTCTTGCTCTGATCTCCAGCAAAAGATCCAGGAGCTGGTGTCTGAGGCAGTACAATTCAAGAAGAAGACCCTAGACCTCAAGGACGTCCAGGAGGTCATGAACACCGGAAGCCTCCAACGCTTCAAGGCTGCGGCTCACGTCGTTGGCCTCACCGATCAAATGGGCAAGATGAACATGGATGGAAAGGTGAAGAGTAAAACTTGCGCACTTTTATTATATATATTAATTTTACAGAGGAGGGGAATATAGGAATGTCATATATGCAGGCCGGGCTCCGTACTACTGTGTTCAAAGAGGGGACCAGATTGAAATATTCTGGGTCTGTATGCCAGAGCCCCTTCTGAAAATTTTGAAATTTTTGGGGTCTAGACTTAGATTTTGCGTTCCCATGTGTCCCTGGCACCTGTTTGTTGAGCCCTGTGTTACATGTAGGATCACCCCCTCCCCCTTTGTCCTGGTGGGCCAATGCATTTTAGATACCATGGCCCAAATTCCCGAAAGAGGTTTATCTAACCCGCATGTCCTCATGTCCAATGGGCGTACAGTAATGCGCTTATATTCTCTTATATGTGCTTATTTTAGTCCCCTGCAAAGGTTTAAACTATGGTGTAGACCATATAGGTTAAGATAAACCGCTTTGGAATTTGTGAATTCGGGCCTATATGTAGAAGTCTATGACCCTTGTTGTCCTGTGAGTCTTGCTCTTAATCCTTGAATACTGAGCCTGTGTTACATGTATCTTAGGCTGGGGTCTGCAAAGTGCATGTTATACCAAAAAGAAAACTATTCAATGGGTTAAGCTATTTGACTTTGTCGGGGGGGGGGGGGCATTCACCCTCTCCAGTCTGACCAATAGATAATACATATATGACCAACTGCAATTCTCGCTACCCCAAATACGCAATTTCGCCAACAGATGGCGTTTGTCATGCAAACCACGCGTGCGCAGTGCTGACAATACCCCGATTGGGTCGACAAGCGTTTGTCTTTTTGCGTTGAAAATGTACACAAGTCATGCAGGTATTACAAAAATCCTCAAGTTTGAGTATAAATTAACATGTTTCAAAAGATACCAGCATGATTTATTGAGACAATTGGTTGCATTTTCAAAATTTGAGTGGTTTATGTCATGCGATCCAAAAATTAAGCATTTTAGCACTCATTTTATTCATAAGCTGTAGTATTTCAATACGGACCGGAAGTGAAGTTGACGAAGATGCGGACCATTTCCACGCATAATATTGCCCTCTACGTCTAAAATTGCATATTTAAGGTAGCGAGAATTGTCTATAAGACTTGCCATTTACTTGTACATGTAGTTTTGTGTGTGAGTGTGAAAGTGAAATTTACTGAATGCAGTTGGTGCCTCTTAAATACAGTCAAACCTGTCTTAGTGGCCACCTGTCTATAGCGGTCACTTATATTGCCTCCCTGTAGCAAGAAATATGTGCTTTAGAACCTGTCTATAAAGTCCACCTGTCTACAGTGGCCACTTTTTCTGTTTCCCTTGGGTCGCCTTAATAGACAGATTTGACTGTATATCAAATTCATAACATGCATTTTATTTTTCCATGAATGGTTCTACACTAGAACTATGAATGCTAAGACCTGATATTGACTACAAAGCGTTTAACAATTGTGCGAATCTTTTTTTTTTTTTTTTGGCAGGAGTTTCTGCATTTATTGTCAAATCAAATAACAAATTTACAAACAATTATAGTAATAAATATACAACATAATTGTTCAAATTCAAAAATGTGACAATTAAATAACAATGACAACAGAATAAAGACAAGATTATAAATCGAGATGAACAAGTAGAAATAACAGAAATGCAGGGGCCAGCTATCTTAAGCAAAATGCTTGAATGAATAGCAGCCAGTGGAAAGGGCTACATGGAAACCATAATTAATATAAATGTCTATACCCTTACAAAAATTTTCTGTGGTATACCACACAACGTTACCACAGGATATACCATAGGAAAATTCCTGTGGTATACCAAAGAAAATTCCTGTGGTTTTTTGGGACATTTACCACATAGAAGTACCACACATAAATACCACACGGGGTTACCACATAGAAAATACCACAGAACCCCGGGCCCATTACCACATGTTAATACCACAAAACAATACCACAAAGCAATACCGCATGCCAGTACCACACAGCAATACATGTGGTATTTTGGGACATATACCACACAAATCACGTCAATACATGGCTGTACCACATAGCAGTACCACATGGCTGTACCACATAGCAGTACCACATAGCTGTACCACACAGCAATACCACATAGCAGTACCACATGGCTGTACCACATGGCTGTACCACACAGCAGTACCACATGGCTGTACCACACAGCAGTACCACATGGCTGTACCACACAGCAGTACCACAAAGCTGTACCACATAGCAATTCCTGTGGTATACCATAGGGCAATACCACAGATGTTTACCACATACCGCATAGCAGTACCGCAAACCAGTACCACACAGATGTACCACACAGCAATACCCGAGTTCATCTTTGGACATAGGCCAATACCACAGAGAAGTACCACACAAAAATACCATACTGAATATGAGAGTACCACATAACTACTCTCATATGGTATTACTATGTGGTACTCCCTTGTGGTATTGCTTTGCGGTACTCCTCTGTAGTATTGCTGTGTGGTACTTCTCTGTGGTATTTCTGTGGTATTGCTCTGTAGTTTCCCCTGTGGTATTACTGTGTGCTACTCATCTGTGGTATTGCTCTGTAGTTTCCCCTGTGGTATTACTGTGTGCTACTCATCTGTGGTATTGCTGTGTGGTACTCGTCTGTGGTATTGCTGTGAGGTACTCCTGTGGTACTGCTATTTGGTATTCCCCTGTGGTATAGCTGTATGGTACTCCACTGTGGTATAGCTGTGTGGTACTCCTCTGTGGTAAAACTCTGTGGTACTCCTATGTGGTATTGCTGTGTGGAAGTCTTGTGCCGGTGTCAATATGTGATACTCTGTGGTATCGCTCTGTCATACTACTGTGTGGGTTTTTCTGTTTGGTACTGATGCATGCTACTGGTGTGCGGTTTTGCCAAGTACAGTGCCTGTCACAATTCTTCTTCTACCTGTTAACCTGCAAAAGCTTATCACAATAGGATCACAGTGGGATCACCGGACCATATCTATTGAATTCAGCGCTTGCAGGTTAACAGGTAGAAGAATTGTGACTTGCACTGTATTACCACATTCACAAAATAATTCACCATCAAGCATGATCCCATCAGAATACTACAGACCAACACGTTTTACTACATATAATGAAAGTGGAAATTGCAAGTTAAGGGAACAAATTCCTTCACTTTTAATAAAAGGAAATATACATATATAAACTGCTACGTGTATACTGATATTTAAACTCTGCACAACTTCTCTCTCTTAAAAAAAAAGAAATAGGAAAAGTATATAAACTTTGCTGGTAATCTGATATACACTTACAAATTCTTGAGGAACTTATAAGTTTCATTTAAGATAGATATATAATAAAAACATGTCGCCATGCAATAAAAACAGAGTGTACCTGAATAAATATATGTGTGGTACACACTCTCAAGGTAAAAGGCAGGTAAAGTATTGAAGTAAAATTGACCCATAACTGTAAAGAAATTAACTTTGAAACACTAGTAACATATGATTCAAATCCCTGAACAGATACTACATGGAAAAAAGGGAGGCAGTATTGAGTTAATTCAGGAATGAGAAAAAAAAGCTCCAAGAATGAATGTAGCACTAAAACCTGAATTCAGAAGACACTGAAGTTCAACATTTGTTGAGGAGCTCCCCTTTTGGCATCTTACACCTATATGAAATTATGCTCGATGAGTAGTTGAGAACTACCAAAGTCCTCTGCAAATTTTCCAATTTGGAGGCCAGTTCCAGGCTCCCATGTTACAGTTTGATTTAATGATTATATTGAAAGTTGAATAGTACAGTTCATGAATACCGCCATAATACTTTTGAAACATTCTTTTTTTTTCTGTCCGAAAAGATGCACAAGACTTCAATGAAATAAGTCATGAGTACAAAACTCTCTAGCTAGCATGTGTGAAGAACATTCTTCAGAAGCTCATTGTACCAAGAATTCTTGGTACAATGAGCTTATGAAGAGACCATTGTGAATTTTGAAGAGCGACAGTTTCTTTTGATGTGTGCTCACTCATAAACTTGGTCAAATAAAATGTTCTTCACACACGCTCACTAGAGAGTTGCGGGACATTGCAAAATTTTGTTACTGGTCATTTCTCAGTTAAAAATGCTACTTTCATGAGGACAGCAGTTACATTCCTATGAATGGACATGACTATAATCTAAAACACACACAACTAACACATATCTGAAATATTGTCTCTTGTTTAGAAGAACACAGTTTTCCTCTTGATTACAATTTTGAAAGAATGCACAAGTGGCTAATTGTTAAGTATAACAAGTACAAGTATAACATGTACATTATCAGTCTCTTCTTCTCATGATCAAGGATACTGCAGGGCTCTGAGTAAGAGTAAAGTCTTCAATAGTATTTCTGTTTTTTAAATGTCACCTACATTATTGTTTCAGTTTCATGTTCAAAAGTGAGGATTTCCCAAAGATATTCCCCTATTCTTATGATACATGTATTTTCATAACTATGCAAATTTCAATTGCCCCAACAGAAGAATACATTTTTAAAATCATTTTTGTAATCTGACTTCCAAGTCCACTTTTTTGAGGGGACAAGTAAAAAGTAAATTAAAAAAGGCTTGTCAAATAGATAAGACATTTACATTATGACTTGACATTATCTCAGAAATTTAAAGTGTCATTATAAAGACTAGCAAATGATAAGTTAATCTTATATGAATGATTCTAAACATGTACGTACGAGTCACACATGCTGCTACATATAAGTACTCCTCTGAGCCCAAGCACGTGCCCACAGATCCACTCTTACTAACGCAGCTAAGACATGCTCGCCGAATTCCTCACGTACCTATATGTACATGTAGGCAGAACGCTTCGCTCAGGTCCAATCCCTTAGACATAAGCTTGATCCTGCCGAGCCTCAGACTGAACAAAATGCCATCTTTCCTGCCATGCAGATAAAAGAAAATGAACAATTAAAAAAGAAAGTGTCAATTTAATTTACACAATGGCAGAAGAAAAAAGAATGCATCATCTTCCCATTTCCAAATATCATTATCAAAGTTGTAATAAAATGTTTTTGTTCATATCTACATATTTAAATCATTCTTTTTATTTAATTTCACAACATTCTTGCAAGAAAACATCAAAATATTTTCAGAAAATGTCTTCCTGAGCAACTATTGCAAAGTAAATCTTATTAGATCCTCCGGATTCGTCATTAAATTTGACACATCTAACAAAATTTATGCACCGGATGATCAGATGCAACTCCCCCAAAGACCGCGTTAATGTAACAGCTGGCATATTGCCAAATATGTCTGCCATAGTGTCTGCCATAGAGTTATACACAGAACTCAACTCTATGGTGTGTACCGGTGTACCAATACATGTGTGTGTCCGTCTGTGTGTGTGCAGTTGCTTGTGCATAGTCTATTAGATTCAGACCATTTTGCAATGAAATGTAATATGTTGGTAATCAATAGGCCTACGCGTCGCGATGGTATTGATGCTTAATAGCACTTTAATTTGGGGCCCGTAACATAAAGAGATAACTCAATCTTACGATTGATCAATCGTAAGTCTATGGCAAACCATGTACTAAAGAGTTATAATTGATTGTAAGATTTATTGTATCTTTATAAATGTTACAGGCCCCTGATATTAAACATACTAAAGTGTTCAGAATTCACTAATTGATTGAAATAATTCAATGTGTTTCGAACTATTCATTCTGAGGCATCTTCTGAGGGTATGAAAAATTTCATAGGAAATACCACAAAGAAAAACTATACCACAAATGACCATACAGCGGTGCTGTGTTATTTATATAGTACAGTGGTATGAAAAATACCATAGGAAATACCACAAAGAAAAACTATAGCACAAAAATACCATAATTTTCTTTGTAGTATTTCCTGTGGGTAAATGGGTACCACATGGGTACCACAGGCGACACATACCACAGGAATCTGTGTGGGCATTTTCATCCCTGTGGTATTTTTAGTTCCAAGTATGTACCACAGGCTATACTCATCTGCAGTACCACATGAATCTGTGTGGGCCTTTTCATCCCTGTGGTATTTTTAGTTCCATGTATGTACCACAGGCTATACTCCTCTGCAGTACAACAGGAATCTGTGTGGGCCTTTTCATCCCTGTGGTATTTTCTGTGGTATTACACTGTACTATATAAATACCACAGCACTGCTGTATGGTATTTTTGTGGCATAGTTTTTTTTTGTGGTATTTCTTATGGTATTTGTCATACCACATGGGTACCACAAGCTACATCTCTGCAGTACCACATGCTTATGTGTGGTACCTCTTCATCCCTGTGGTATTTTTAGTTCCAAGTATGTACCACAGGCTACTCCTCTGCAGTACCACAGGAATCTGTGTGGGCCTTTTTATCCCTGTGGTATATTTTCTGTGGTAGTACACTGTACTTTATAAATACCACAGCACTGCTGTATGGTATTTTTGTGGTATAGTTTTTCTTTGTGGTATTTCTTATGGTATTTTTCATACCACATGGGTACCACAGGCTACACCTCTGCAGTACCACATGCTTATGTGTGGTACCTCTTCATCCCTGTGGTATTTTCTGTGGTATTATAAAGTACCACAGAAATACCACAGGAATACCACAGGATATTTTTGTAAGGGTATCATAAAAGCGATGTCACTAACTGGAAAAAAAAAATTACTACAAACAAAAAGGGGAAGGAAAGGGATTGAAGTGAAGTGTGTGCAAGTGGGTGCACGTGCAGTGAGAAGTTTACGAATAAGTGGATAGCAAATACTTCTTTAACGAAGCTTTAAAAGAAAAAAGAGATACGGCGTGTTTAATATCATGAGGTAAATTGTTCCAAACATCTGGACCGTGATGTCCTTCGTTTTTTGAGCTATTATTAATTTTGGATTTGTTAAATGAAGATCTGATGAATGTCGTGTGGGGTAGGAATGGACATCTCTGTTGTAGATAAAAATATTATGAAAGGATATTGGTGTAGCATTGGTGGAAAATTTATACATAAATATAGCAGTTTGGTAGGTGTGAATATCGTTAATTTTCAATGTTTTAAACTTATGAAATATAGGATCGGTGTGGGCTAAATAATGAGAATGAGAACAGATACGGAGAGCTTTCTTTTGAAGACGCAACATAGCGTCTATATTCATTTTGTTACTATTTCCCCATACTATGTTACAATACGATACATGTGACAAAATAAATGAGTTGTAAAGCATTAATAGCGATCTTTGAGAAAGATAATATTTGAATTTATGTAAAATACCTATGCCTCTTGCTACCAACATGCTAATGTTACGAACGTGACTATTCCAAGTTACATTTGAGTCGATTAATATACCTAAAAATTTTGTTTCATGTTTTTCGGTAACGGGCATGTCATCAATGAAAATATTATTACGAAATACATGTGTAGAATTAATGTGTTTAAAGTACATGAAGTTTGTTTTGTTTATATTGAGGGAGAGTTTATTGGATTTAAACCACAATGATAATTTCTTTAGTTCTAGATTCAGAGTTGTAACAAGCATGTTTAAATTTTGGTGTGAATAAAATATGTTAGTATCATCTGCAAATAAAACGTATGTTAGTAAAGGTGATGCATTGACAATATCATTCATATATATTAAAAACAGCAAGGGCCCTAAGATTGAGCCCTGTGGTACTCCACATTTCACAGTACTTATATTAGATGATTTGGATTTGAAATTAACATATTGACGTCTTTTATCTAAGTAGTCCTTAAGCCAGGAAAGTACGATCCCTCTGATGCCATATGTCTTTAATTTACATAATAATATAGCATGATCCATTGTATCGAATGCCTTCGATAAATCCATAAAAACCCCAACAGTGTGCTCCTTTTTTGAAAATGAATCGGTTATTTTGTCGTAAAGTTGTAAGATTGCGTAGTCAGTCGAATGATTTTTTCTGAAGCCATATTGGTTGGGAATTAATAATTTATTCACATCCAAAAAAGAGTATAAACGTTTGTAAACAATTTTTCAAGTATTTTAGAAAAGCTTGGTAACAACGAGATTGGGCGATAATTTGCAATACGGCATGGGTCATCTTTTTTAAATATTGGAATTATTTTGGCAAGTTTTAGTGAATCAGGAAAAATTCCCTGGGAAAGAGATAGATTGAAAATATGTGCTAGCGGGGAAGCCAGGAAATGAATAATTTGTTTTAATAGATATACACTTATTCCATCATGGCCACTAGATTTAGAAGGACTTAGAGATCGAACAATTTCTAAAATTTCATGAACATTCGTTGGATTAAAAAATAATGAGTGCTCGGTATGATTATTTAGATATTGTGAAAAATCATTATCATTAGTAACAATCTTTGAGGCCAATTTTGGGCCAACATTGGTAAAATATGTATTAAATGCATCAGCAATAAGACCATTGTCTTTAATGGAATTTCCATTCTCTAAAAATTCAACATTTTGTACATTTTCTCTTTTTTTACCTAACATTTCATTAATTGTATGCCATAATGTTTTGTTATTGTCTTTATTGCTTTCAATTTTGTCAGAAAAATATGATTTTCGTGCTAAACGGATAACAGAAGTTAACCTATTACGGTATTTTTTATATTTGTTTTGATGTGCCAAAGTAGGTGATTTAAGTGATATTTTATATAATCTATTACGAGTAAATATTGATTTTATTATTCCTTGAGTGATCCACGGTTGTTTATTCTTCTTTTTGCTGGAAGTTATTCTTATCAGAGGCACATTTTTATCATAATAATGAAGAAGTTTGTTTATAAATATTTCATATGAACTATTAACATTTGTCTCATGAAGAACATCTTGCCAACTTTCTGTACTCAAATCTGTTTTTAGGGACTCTATGTTGCGTTTGGTTTCTTTTCGTCGAGTAATGTGTTCTTTATTTGAATGTTGATGTAAGCGTTTATTATCTGAACATATCGTGAAATTGGCAGATGGTCTGAAATATCGTATTATATTATTCCATTACTGTCTCTACTCAGCACGTTTGAAAAGATGTTGTCAATTATTGTATGTGTTGTATTTGTAATCCTCGTAGCTTTGTCAATAAGAGGTTTGAAAGAAAATGATGATAATAAATTAGTAAAATGTTGCCCAAGGGCAGTGTAAGGCAAAGAGAGATCTATATTAAAATCACCCATGAGGTAAATGTCTTTGTTTTCTCGAGATACGGTTTCAAGACATGATTCTAATTTATCTAAAAATATATCAGCTATGTTGTTAGGTGGTCTATAAATTACACCGACTATTTTATTTTTATAGTTATCGTCAATAATTTCTATGAATAGGGTTTCTACGCCGTTAATTATAATATCAGCCTCACTTTATAATGCAGATTATTGTGAATATAAAACGCAACACCGCCTCCCTTACCATTTTTGCGATCTATATGGTTAAATGTGTAATTCTCAATATCAAATATGGGAGGGGTCGTTGAGTGTAACCATGTCTCTGTCAAAGCTATTATAGAAAAAGGAAATGAATTTAATATGGATAAAAATTCATTGAAAGTATGAAAGTTCTTTTGCAAACTTCGGATATTTATGTGTATTACGCTGAAAATTTTTCGTTTACCATTTTGGTTTGTTGAATTAAAAGTAGAAATGAATTCTTTTGCAGTATAGTATTTGCTCTGGGAATTAAATAGTTCATCATTTAATATATCATCCCGATCCATGAATGAAGAATAAATTGGTATGCAGTACGATATAATGAATTTGGAGTGCTTGGTGCGTGCAAGTGCAGAGAGGTGCATGTAGTGATGTGTCGAGTTGTGTGTGTGTACATGTTCGCGTATGTGTGACAATCTGACAGACTCGGGGCTGGTGGCAATTAACACTATTCTTCTTTTTATTTCTATTTTAATGGGGGAGAAAAAAGGAAAAAAAAAATTTACAAATAGCTATAGACTTAATGGGGGAAAAAGCTCTAAATTACATTGTTGATGATTCTATGTAGTCAATTGAAATTATATTTTAGTACTGGTAGGCCTATAAGCTGTACATTAAAATCGTACGACCTGAGACGGAAAACAGGGATGATAAAGGCAAACAGGTTTTCCAGCATCGCACAATAGACTTCCATTAACATTTCGTTTTATCTGCTTTAGAAAGCCTATATAACAATCATATCCATGTGAACCACCTGTTCAGATGATCTAGTTTCCAAAACAACGGTCGAAATGCACAAATAGTAGTTTGTAAAAAACAAGAATCAATTGAAGCCAAAGGAAACTTTACATATAAATTGCATATCTTTTTTTCCTAACAATCATTCAAAAAGGAATAATGTTCCTGCCAAGGACATGAGAAAATATAACATAAAGATAGGCGTAGTGTACCGGTCGAGAATGACAAAATGGACAAAGGCATTGTATTACGAATCGAATAAGGAGTCTCATTTACATAAGTTGTTGTTACCCTGCTTGGATACAAATAAATGAGTTTAGACACAATGGCCCGCATTCCGAACTCCGGTTCAACCCAAACCACGGCCCAAACCCGCGGCTCAACCATGGGCAGCCAAAAATGTCAAAACTATGTTTACACTGTATGTTCCTTATGTTTACTGGATTCTGGTCTGATGCTGTAATGGTCAAGAAAACTATATTGTACTTATCATTCCCAGACAGTTTTTAAAAGTTTGAGTACCAAAAATGCTGATAAATTAAACATCTACTGTTAGAGATTTGTGTCACATTTGGCCGCCCATAGCCAAACCACACATTCAGACCACGGTTCAAGTCAAACCGGAGCCCAGAACACGGGCCATTGAAATAGTATATAAGAACAATTATTCGAGCAGGGAAAGATTAATCGACGTAGCGATTTACATATGGCTTGAAAACCTGTACTTTCACCATGAACACGACAAACAGAGAAGCGGACAACCCATACAGCCCCCCACCGCACCGGCTAACAAAAGAACACCCATTCACCGTTATGAGCGAAGGGATGTCCCATTGTCTACCAGAGCCATCGCGGAGGGCACAATGAGGAGCCGCACAAACCGTCCGCCCTCCCCGCCATCGCGCTCATAGTGTTTGCATATATATACCCACGTGTTCATCCGCACAGGGCGTGTAGTGTATTTAAAAGGTTTTGATGTTTACATATCATTTTCTTCACATTATCTTTTGATCTTCTTTATGTTGTTCAAATATACACTGTTTTTAATTTATGAAGTCAATATTTATAGAAAAAAGGATAAAAACGTGGTGCACTAACATGCACTACAAACATTATCTTTTAAAAAGGAAAAAAAAATTAATGCAGTTATAAAAAGTTCCTCATTTGCATATGCATTTACAATTATTCTCCGTGTGTCTACACGTTCAAGTAACCTATTCGTCTGCAAACTGAGTTGGGCCAGTTATCGTGACGGTATATCTGAGAGAACATAGATCGTAGAAAAGCGAAATAAATAAACTAGCAATAGATCAATTTTTATGAAAGAGGATCCTCATTTGCATATGCTGCTATAACACGACATGCTTTGGAAACATAACCTAAACATCCGCAACCCTGATTGGGCAATATAAGTGAGATCAATTATAAAACTTTACATATCAATTAAATAGTATTCAAGCGTATTGCCCAGGAATGGAAATGATTTAAGCCAGAGATTCATGTAAAAAAAGAGACCTGAGATACACAAAACATGTTATGTCTCCCTGGCATCTCCCTGATATTGTCGAATGAGGATCCTCGTTTCATAAGGCAGCATTAGTCATGTTAGTAGCCTATAATAACAATCATATCCATGTGAACCACCTGTTCAGATAATCTGGTTTCCAAAATAACGGTCGAAATGCACAGATAGTACTTTGTAAAAAACAAGAATCAATTGAAGCCAAAGGAAACTTTACATATGAATCGCATATCACTCTTTTCCTAACAAACATTCAAAAAAGGAATAATGTTCCTGCCAAGGTGATGAGAAAATATAAAATAAAGATAGGCGTAGTATACCGGTCGAGAAGGTCGAGAATGACAAAATGGAACAAAGGCATTGTATTACGAATCGAATAAAGACTCATTTACATAAATTGTTACTACACTAGCTGCTCAGATACAAATAAATGAGTTTTAATAGACACAATGAGATGGTACGAAGAATTTTCGAGCAGGAGAAGGCAGGTAGCAATTTACATGACTTGAATACCTGTACTTTGCATATGGATACCCACGTGTTCATCCGCACAGTGCGTGTAATGTATTCAAATTAGGGGTTTTGATGTTTACATATCATTTTCATCACATTATCTTTTAATCTTCTTAACGTTCAAATAGACACTGTTTTTAATTAATAAAGTCATTGTTAAAAGAAAAAAAGATAAAAACGTGGTGTATTAATATGCATTACAAACAGTATCTTTTTTTTTTTTTTTTTAATGCAGTCATAGAAAGTTCCTCATTTGCTTATGTGTTGATTATTATCCGTGTGTTTACACGTTTAAGTATAGGCTTGTAACCTATTCGTCTGCATACTGAGTTGGGTCAGTTAATGGGACGGTATATGTGAGAAAACATTGATCGTGGAAAAGGGAAATAAATTAACCAGCAATAGATCAATGCCGTCACAATATGATTTGAGAATTGTATTCAAAATTGATATCTTTCTTTCTTATTTTCTTTTGAAGGGGAAATTTTTTAGATAATATAGGTATAACATTAGCAATTGACATGATTAATGTAAGTAAAAAGCCCTACAGTAGGCAAAACACAATTATGCTCAACTTTAAACTAGCGACTATCCCCGGGAGGATATACAAAGGAGAGTATTATAAGTTAATAAGGCTATGTGAAAATGAGGATCCAAATTCAGCATGTTCAAAATAACATTCACAGCTACAGTAATCCAAGAAAAGATTTCAGTTGGTTATAGTGCTGAAAAATGCGATAACAAAATTTAATGTAGAAGTTCATAAGAGGAAAGATGTTCTTATACATGCCTTTTTGTCATGAGAAAAAGACATAATGCAGGAAGAGTAACAAGAAATGGCCGAGAAATATTGAAGTATTTTGTAAATCTACGCTGATTATTTTCATAAGAAAATAGTTAGCATGCATCATTATACATGCAAAAAGTCTTCATGTTAGAAGAAAAATAGAAAACTTGACCCATTCGTAAGATGAAGAATGGTATAAATAGTAAAGGTGTTTGAAAATTTCTTTTTGTGGAGGAGTTTTTTTTTTTTAATGTCTTTTCCTCTTGAGACTGTATCTTCACCAAAATACAAGACCTATATAGAACAATTATTTTCAATAGTCAAAAGAATATTCATAATGATTACTTCTTTTCAGCGGAAATTAAAACACATGTACTTGCCAACTGTTTTATATTGTATTCATATATGTATATCCTTTGCATAAATATCATAGCAACAAGTATAGAACAATTATTTTCAATAGTCTAAAGAATATTCATAATGATTACTTCTTTTCAACGAAAATTAAAATATTTATACTTCTTGCCAACTGTTTTATATTGTATTCATATATGTATATCCTTCGCATAAATATCATAGGAACTAGTAGCTTTATCAATTAGAAACAAAGAGAAAGAAAAAAAAAGTATTTCTTACGTGAATGCTCTCTTTTGTTTCCTTGATAGCGTTGCATTGCATGTTAGTGTTATTGTTTCAATCCTCATATGATCACATTATCAATACTTCATTGTAGATAACTAATTTCCTTCGTCAGTATACGTCTTCCATTCTCTAGCGCTTTTTTCCTTATATTGTAGTACGACATCTGTTCCTTGCACAAAAATTTTCGTCGATAA
The DNA here is from genome assembly GCA_025617745.1 of Heliocidaris erythrogramma. Taxonomy (NCBI): domain Eukaryota; kingdom Metazoa; phylum Echinodermata; class Echinoidea; order Camarodonta; family Echinometridae; genus Heliocidaris; species Heliocidaris erythrogramma. The sequence continues at coordinate 12,804,225 of CM046870.1, read as the reverse complement.
ATGCTTTTCCTTGCGGAGACGATATGCGATGTTAGACAACTTGCCGCGACGAAATTTCATTGGAGGTGGTAGATCAGTTCTGACGGAAATTCTGCTTCGCGATCTGCTGGATGCGACGGGACTAGCCGCTTGGTCATCGCTACCGGTCGCGTTTTTGTTGCGTGCTTGGTAGGCTTCGAGGATGAGTTGGCGCTCCGTCATTATCGCGAATTTGGCTATGATGGGGTCCGGTCCTTGGTCGCTTGCTGCCAATCCGCCCGTGCTTCGTGGTTTCCTTGGAAGTCGATGAGCGTTAACCATCGTGATCTTAGCAGCCGCATCGGGTGATATACCGAGCTCAAAGAAGACGTTTCTCAGTTTGTCGTAGACATTTTCATCTTTGCTTTGCGTTATTCCGTAGAATAGAAGATTGGCTTTGCGCTGATATATTTCCATCATAAGAAGTTTCTTCTCTATGGCCGCTATATCAGCTTTATGTTCATTACGGAGCCTAGGTATTTCCTTTTGCTCGATGTTCAGGGCGCGATCACTTGTATCTTTCAACGATGCTTCAATGTCAGAAATCTTGATGTGCATGGCGTCAATTTTTTTGCACAGAACGTCTGATAGACTGGCTATGTCCATTTTGAGTTCGCTGAGGGAGGGCTGCTTGGGCGTGGTTGGTCAGTGCGGCTGCTGTGGCTTTGCTCGGGTGTTATAGGACATGGTGGATAGGAGTGCAACTTCGATTAAAAAATGCAGCCAAATATCATCAAAATGTATATAGAAATCAGTCCAGATGAATTAAATGGTTGATGAAATGTACAATGACGAATACAGTCCAAAATGAGCTCAGTTTGTTGTAGGAAAATATATATAATTCGTTACCACCAGCCCAGAGCCGTCAAACTAGCTGCTTACACGTCGGCGTCCACGCATCTTAATCTAGTGATTAAGCCAATATACTTTTCACTGTGTCGCAGCTCAATATGTGCTGGTGATTCTGTGTAGGCATATTTGGATATGCGATATGATATGACTTTAATGCAGGTAGTTCTTGTGTGATAGGATTAACATAGGAACAAAAAAATGATCTCATTTATGTAACATAACCATTTTGAAAATTGTAATTTTGAATGTATTCGATCTAATATGTGTTTGTTTATTTTTTTTAAATGCAATAAATATGTGATGTGATCTAGTAATTGACTGTTTATATAGATGCAAATGACTGATATCATGTACTACACAGTGATGCCAAATTAAGATTATTATTTGAAAATTAATTGCATTTTATTTCACATTTTGACAAACAGCTTGTTTGGATAATAGGCAAATGTTATATTTCAAACTATTATTTTTGACTTGGCATTGTGGAAAATTGCGTGAAGGTACATTTTAAGCTTCTCCAATCTAGAATGGGGCATGATGGGAAAATGAGAGGCACAGGGACTTATCAAATCCTGTTGAAAGATGGCACTTACGTGTAGCTCTGTTTGTGTGTGTCCGTGTGAATGTGTGGGGCTTTGCTATTGGCAATGACTGTGGTGTGTCTTTGCATCTAGATAATCTGCAAATGCTAGACTAGTTTATTATCTCATTCTAGAAAGAAATATGTGTTTTACAACTTTTCTAGGAAGCCCACCTGTCTACAGTGGGCACTTTTTTTATACCCTTGAGCGGCCTTTATATTGGGAGGTTTGCTTGTGTTTTATTTCCTTGCAGCTGTAAAATGGTGCTAGTCCATGTTGGTGTATATGGTACTTTTCATTTCCTTCTCTTGCATTCCAGTTGTGTTCATAATCAAAAGAATTCTGCTATAGAAGCTTCATTTTGAGAAAACTCATTGTGATTTGTTATCGTGTAGTGATTAAATTGCAATAACATGCTACAAACTGCATACCCTGAAAATGGCCAACACAAATTTGTACACATAGGGCGGGGTTATAATTAACCTAATTGTACTGCATAAACATGTAGTCCTGACATTTCAGGGAATGCCTTGTGTGTATCGCCTATTTATCAGCAATAACACATTTTCTTTCAGAATTATTTGGCAAATGCTATTTATATATACATATTAATATTTGATGAAAATTTTGCTTGATTCTGATAAGATTTATTTCTGATTAACTCAAGAATATCCCATGGTAACGGTGATGCTTTGTTTTGTTTCTTTTCTTTCGTGCTTGTGGCAGGTCTAGTGAAGGCAGGATCAATCATTGTGCAAGTAATATGATTTCAAACAGTTCATTAACATTAGTGTTAGTAACATTTATGGTGTTATAATTAACCACGGCTGAATAAATCAGCTTTTCATTTTTGCAATTTGCAACATTTCTTATTTTCTTTCACATGTACAACATTCTGACAAAATGTCATGCTTCTGTGATGAAACTGGATGAATAGATATTACATAATTTAGGAAAAAGGACATCATTTTGTTTGGAAAAACAATGATTTTGCATATACATGTAGTAGCAAATTACCAAATTGAAGGGGCAGTTAACCCTTTGTGGAAAGTTGACCTCAGTCGAAACAGAAAAATCAATGAAAGGAATACGTGACAGTTTGAGAAAAATTGGGCAGTGAATAATTCATTTCCATAAGTTGGGATCATTTATTTTATGATGAGCATCCCCATTGACCATTGTATTGTGATCATGAGGTGATATTATGATGAATGCTCCCAGTTTGGAGTTTTAAAATAATTCTTCATAATATCCCCTTTTTCCATTTTAAGATGCTTTTTTCTAGTGATAGCAGTTTTAAAGAGAAGTTGTTTGAGTACTGGTTTCAATGCAATATACGGGGCACGTGTACTACCGAACACCCTTTTTTACACCTCAAATTTCCATTTCCAAAGCATACCATTTCTTTCTTGTTGAGAAAAAGAAGAGAGAGAGCCGTTCCAAAGCACCGCTTTTTTGACAGTTTTGAAGACACCATAGACTTGCCGTGACACACAGCGTATTTAGCGATTGGGAGAGTGTGTGTGTGTTGGAACCAGGGTAGTGTTCATCAAATGGTGATAAGTACAAGTTAGCCGACATCCCATTGAAACGCGTGTATCAAAATTAACATGCGTTTCAATGGGATGTCGGCGAACTTGTATTAAAGACGGTTTGGTGAAACGATGCCCAGTTCCGTAGCATCATATTTATATTGTAATCCAGTTCCAAAGAACCCCGTTTTCAGAAATGTTAGTAGTTCCGAAGACCATCCGGTCATGATACGCTCATTCCAAAGCCCCCTTTTTTGTCTCGCCGGCGGCACATACCCACCACTTTTGGGGTCGAATGCACCCCCTGGACATAGTGCATGCATAAGATACTCGGTGGCAAAGGCCCATTTGCGAATTCATAATGTTTGGTCGGCTGTGAGATTTTGTTATGCATGCATTATCCAGGCCATCCTTTCTTGAAAAATAAGGGAACTATTTTCATAGCTCTGTTCACACGTGACATTGTAAACTCGCTCAAAAATATGGGGTGAAATGAAAGAAGCTGTGCACATCGAAAGTATGTACATCAGGCCCGTAGCCAGGGTTTCTAAAGGGGTGGGTCGATTTTGGCAAAAGTGGACCTTTTTGTCATAATCAATACGGACCTGGTCCGGGGTCCGGGGGCATGCTCCCCCCGGAAAATTTTAAAATCTACTTATAACTTTTTTCCAAAATGTTGGCAACACTGCAACTCACTACACCAGCTTTGATGCTGTACAACTGACAGCGTGTGGGTAATTCTGGTAACAAAGATTAGAGGTGTGTGTGTGTTTTTTCTTTCATGAAAAAGCGGACCTCAGCCCAAGAAGGGGGGGGGGGGGGGTCGTCCGACCCCGACCCCCCTCTGGCTACGGGCCTGTACATGCACCCACTTATCTATGGATTATAACACACAGTAATGTGAAGCTCATCCACATAAAGGGCTGGTTATATTTGCCCGATAACGATAACTATAACGATAACGAGACTTTCAATTAAAGGGACACCCTACTATATGGGGTAGGGCAGCTCTCGGGTGTACCTTTTATGAAAAATCTTGTTATTGTTATCGGTATCCGACAGATGTGACCAGCCCTTAAATGTCATAACACAAATGAAAACATAAATTCTTTCTTGTCATTGTGTATTTCTTATTTGCATGTATTTCTCATTAATAATTAACCACTCTGTCCTTTCTGCATATGAATGTCAAGTGGGCATGATAGAAAGGGTTACATGTGGTTTTTCCAAAGGGTCATAATTCCGAAGGTTTCTTTTTCTGAAGGTTCGTTACTTTGGCTGTTCGTAATTCCGAAAATGAAATGGGGTTCATAATTCCGAAAATGAAAGAGGGTTCATATTTCCGAAGGTTCATAATTCTGAAAATGAAAAAAGTCCATATTTCCAAAGGTTCTTAATTCCGAAAAGTTATGTAAGGCTTTATTGCATTTTCAGAATTTCGAACCTTCAGAATAATGAACCCTTCGGAGTATAACGCATCAAATTTTCTGAATTATGAACGTTTGGAAAAAGGAACCTTAGATAAATGAATGTCTCCCATAAAAAGCACCTGTGCACAGCAAAAGCCCCTACACACCCTCGCTTATCCGTGTTTTACAAGATACATAGATATGAAGAGCTGTATGATAAGGTCATTCACCGCGTGTCACTTTTTTTTAACAGACCATATTCTGTAGTTGCTCGTCACAAAAATACAACTCAATCATAATGACTGTCTCATTTAATACAATCTTTCCATTGTGTGTGTGTGATTGATGGTCTTACTAATGGATTCTGTATAATTATAGGGCTCCTACGAAGGCTTGTGCTTAATGGTCAAAATTGTGGTTTTCCTTTGTTCATTTTTTTATTACTATGTTTTATGAGTCTTTTTTGTCTTCCCTTCCCTTTTACTGATGCCATAATTTCAACTAAAATTTTGTTTTTCTTACCATTACATAATTGGGGGGGGGGGGGGGTGGATGATGAATTCTTAATCACCTCTAATAACAGTAGATGATTGTGCATGTCTGCCATGTGACTTCATATTCAGAACTGCGTGTATCAGATCTTGCATAAAAAAAAGTTGCATGTTATCGAAACTTTTTATGCAAGAGGGCCCAGATCATTTTAGCTCATCCGAGGTGAGGCCCAATGAGACAGTGGCCCTGCTAACAGAATGACAGCGTATAAAGGTCAGTTGTACTCGGTTCAAGTTACCTTTATCTGTGCATTATACGCAAATTCATTCCAATCCTAATTCCATCTTTCCATCATATCTTCCTCTACTCAAGCATTTATTATTTTTGTACGTTATCAATATAAATGTAATTCCAATAACACATTCTATTATGTAATCACTGCTTTTCATTATATCATCTGTTGAGAGCCAGAAGGGTGTTATTTCAGTGTTACAGTATATGAGTTGCCGCCCTTGTGGCTCTGAGGAGACGATATGTATATTCTGATTATTTTTGTGTGTGCTGAAATTTGTGTTGTCTTGAAGCTATTTACCACACAATGTACAAATACATTTCTTCAGGAATAGCGAAGAATGTTTTCTGTCTCTTTTCTGTGCAACGTACGTGAATGTCCGCAAAAGATGGATATAACATGTTCAAATTTCTTCATTCTAAATTTAGGACTCCCAATCTATCAGTATGGTACCCATTAAAATGTCGTTTGTAACTTGTTTTGTCTTCTCTTCAAATTTTCTTTCTGTGTTGGGGATGTATTTGTTAAGGGAAATGTATTATTCAATTTATGCTGTCTTTCTAACCCAGTGCATCTTATTCAATTAAATTAGAATCTGTGGTGATCTTTGCCTTTGGATGGGTCAAAATGAAATGATACTTATATCACCTTGCTCATTATTAGTGCACTATGTATATTTATTTGATTATAAGCAGAATTATTATATATGATGTGTTGTAATCTAGTATGGATGTGCATTATGCCAAAAACAATATGTATTACGTACATATACATGTATGTTCTTGTGGAGTATACAAAATATGATTATAATTGCATTGTGGATATTTGTGTGCTTGTCGCACTATAAGAAAAATAGAAGATGGAAGAAGAATCAAAATGTAATCTTAAGTTTTCGTTATTGTAAAAGGAAAGGTCACAAAAATGCAACAACAACAAAAATAAATAAAGCAAAGATTTAGAAATGGATATACATGTAAATGATATAACTCACTTATGGAATCTGAGAAAAAAATAGAATATAAGTTTACACTTTTTAAGTAGAGGGAAATCTACTTTAAGTGATCAGTATTTCTATCTGTATACACTTACTTGTAGTTGACCATAATTATCACTTCCTATCAGCCAATATCATAGTATCCACCATTGAAAAAAATTTCATAAATCAGAATATATGCAATCATTAACATACAGTATGTATCACTTGATCACTGTTCATTAAAGGTTCTGCTTAACATTTTGAAAATTGGTATTTCATGGTGATAAATCGATTACACTTGTCAGGTTTCAAACTCGCAATGTTTCATTAAGTTCCATGAAATAGAAATATGACTGCCCCCTTAAGTGCATAATGTGTCAGCTATCTGAGATAAGTATTATGTACAAGAAATATTTCTATTTATTGGTTCTCTGTTTATATATCAATGTATTCATAGGTGTAATCTAACTTGAAATGATGTCAAAGCAATCCATCGTTTACTTTTATAAAATTTACCAATGAATTAAATTGGGCCAATCACCTTGCATGTGACGTTAATGTCAAATCAGTTCACCGATTATATTCATGAAATTTTGAGAATGTATTTATATGGGCCAGTCATCTTGAAAGAAACACGTCTAATCAATCAGTTGTTTAGGCCCTATATTTTTTCAATCTATCAATGTATCAAAGGTCATTCACCTTATGCCACGTGTGTTTATGAAATTTATCAATGAATTAATATCAGTCAGTCATCTTGATGCGCAATTTCAATCAATTCACTGTTTGTCAATTTGTCAATATATTGATATGGGTCAATCACATTGGAAGGATCAAGTCAGATGAATTATCGTTTGAAAATATTGAAGAAATCTATGTATTAAATTGAGTCAGTCACCTTGAAACGCTAATGTCAGATCTATAATTGTTAATATAAACATTTATCAAATGTATTAAAAGAAGTTTATTCATTTATTAGTATGAGATATATCAAATGTATTAAGTTTATTCATTAACAAAAAGTCTATTCATCTATAAGTATGAACTTTATCGATGTATTAAATTGCGTTAATCACCTTGAAATGTAATAACTGTCAAATAAATGTGCGAGGTTAAACTACAATGTATTATGGGATGAAAATGGACAGTTATTTTGTTGTTTCATGATTTTGTCAGTGAAGTATCGTATTGGATTCGATGTAAACAGGATGGAAATGCTGTGGGTTTAGAACAGGTGAAAATGTGTAGCTGAATGTGGGGCTGTGGTACAGTGGTTCATTTCACTGGACTTTGAATCAGGTTTAGGATTCGAATCCCAGCCGACACTAACATCCTTTGGCAAGACATTTATCTACACTTGCCACTCTTGACCCAGGTGTAGTGCATGGATTCCTCGAATGCTCTGAGAGAATACTGGATGCCTGCATGGTAGGGGAAAATCCTTGAATGCTGTGAATAAATGAAGAATAATGGTAGAGCTCTACGTAGCACCCGACACCAACAGCCCACGAAACCGATAATGTCGGTATCGCAGGCCTTACAGCTTTCCCGGGCGCGTATTTATTTTCTGTCTTTAAACCTTGCCAATATGTTCCATCTTTTTTTCAAGTATTTAAAGATATACTATATAGATTGATGATTATTATTCAAATACTTTATTCATGCAAAAAAAGATGAACCGAGGGAGATTATGTCAAGTATGTTTTCATCATTTTATATATTTCGTCTCGTTTTGAAATTTTCCCGTAAAATTTCATTAAGAACTCCGTGACACGGTTGATGGGAGTGAACGTTGAAAACTCCTATCATGTTCTTATCTTAAAGGTAAGAGGGAGAGGGGAGGGAGAGTTATGTTCTCTCTTTTTTCAAAAAAGCATTTAAAGATATATGTCGATTCATGATTAATTCAAATACCTTATCAATTAAAAAAAAAGGCACCGACTTTCTGTCAAGGATGTTTTCATCATTGAAATATTTTAAACAGAAGACGAGGTCAGGAGACCGCTGTGTCTCGTTCTGAAATTTTCCACTAAAATTTCATCAACATGATCGAAAACTCATATCAAGTTCTTATGGCTCGATGAACATTATAAGGAAATCTAATAAACAGCCAGAGAGACAGACAGAGAGGGAGGGAGAGGCGCTGGGGGAGAGAGATTTGGAGGGGGAAAGGGTGAGAGAGAGAGCAAGAGAGGGGGAGGAAGAGAGATTTCGACGAAAAGTGAAAGGGAGAGCAAGAGAGGGGAGAGGGAGCGAGAGAGGGAGAGAGATATATCATATACATGTATATTTTATTTTGGGGGTAAAGTAAGATGGAGAGAGGGGGAGGAGGGGTGGAGAGAAGAGACACAAAGAGTTTTTGTTAAATAAAGAGGGGCTAGAGAAGAGAGACGGATTTTGAAAACTGCGATGGAGAGATGGAGAGAGGGATAGAGAAACAAAAGGAGGGAAAGAAAAGGTGGTGATCAACTGCGATGCAATAAACGGAGAAATATAAAAAAAAACGTGAACAGAAATTGTTACTTTAATAAACATGCAAAACTGTGACTGCAATTCAATTTCCAACATTTCTGCAATTTGTGCAATTACATAAACTGACTGCAATCACAGAAAGTCAAATTCAAATTTTCCTCACTTCCCTTTGTGTGTTGGTGTTTGTACTGAAAAAGTACGTGCGTGAGCAAATCAATAACTTCTTGCCTCGTCGACAGAATAAGAAATGGAAGAATAGAATAGAATTCATGGATGGACATACAGCTGTATTCTATGTCGGCGATATTTGATGACGTGACCAAAGCAACATCGAGCTTTCCAGACTCAATCGAAGGGAAAAAATCTGAAGTCAGAAGTACATACATGTAGAGGTGTTGTGGTCTAGCGGATACGTCATTGTGTATGGACCACAAGGTGCAGGATTCGAGCCCCTGTCACATCATAATCATTAACGTCCTTTGACAAGACATACATTTGCCACACTCGACCCGGGTGAGGTAAATGAGTGCCGAGAGGAAGAAAGTCCTTGAAAATGTTGATGGCCGTTTGTTGAGCCTTAAATGGAAGCGATGGTACTGCCGGGTAAGACTATCATTGGCAAAAGCATTTTGGAAGCGTAAAGAGCTTTGAATCATAATGTGACATGTTTGTGAGTACAAGAACGGATTACTTTTACTGAATTAAATTGAATTGTATGAATTCACGTAATGCCATTGTTACGTATGATTACGGAAATGGAAAAGAGCAAAGCAGATGGATCCCAGATGGAATGGTCGATGAGATGATCCATAATACTGTACGGAATTAGAAAATATTCAGAAGCTATCAACGAACTACACATAATGTCAAGAGGAACAATTTGAGCTGATCCATTTTCATCGCACTTTTCAGGAAACCAGGGCATCGTTTCATCAAACCGTCATAAGTACAAGTTCGCCGACATCCCATTGAAAGTAAGAAAATTGGATTAGATGGCAAGACCAAGGTATTCGGTCTCTCTGTAACCCATACGTGTCATAGAATTAAGAACAAAATTTTGAAAATTTCATTTTCCTTGACATTTGGTGTGATCCCAGCTATAGTAAGGTTATCAACTTCATGAAAACATCAGGAATGTTTGATATGATCGGTAACCTATGGCACAAAATAGCTATAAGATCTGCTTGTAGCTAAAAGGACACAGGAAAAAAAAACATTTAGGTTTTTCAGAGCAGAAGAAGAGGAGGAAGAAGACGGGCCTTATTGTACCACCAACCCCCCCCCCCCCCCCCAATAAAAACAAACAAGTTTCTTCCTGCAAATGTCTTTGAATCATGATCATCATAGCAAATGCTAAAAGCCTATGTGAACAAAAGATTTGGGGAAAAGAGCATTTTGTGCATGTCCTTAATGTGGGGTGTGCGATTTTACCCCAATCGTTTGTTTCAGAAGGTCCGTCATGAAGGAACAGCAAAGCGACTGAGCCGACCTTGGAAACAAAATAACTTCTGCCGCCCTTGACCGCAATTTTTCACCGTGGATTGTGTGGCGTAAAAAAAAAAAAAAAAAAAAAAAAAAGACGAATCTGATGGAATAAAGGGGGGGGGGGGGGGGGGGGGGGGGGGGGGGGAGGCAACAGATCGTTCCGGTGGTTTGAAGTCCTATAGGTATTCCACTGTTTTATGAGTTTTGCTATTCAGGGCAAACGTTTTCTACGTATACCATAATAAATTTTATTTATTTAGAGTGGATCAAACGATTTGCCATTTGCTGGAATTTTGGTCTTCCCATAATTATCATGGAGAATTTTCAAAATGTGCGCACATCCAAATGAGGACCAGAATTAATTATTCTGTAACACTTTAATGGCTTTTAAATAACACTGGAGTGGGAAGTACTCGAGTCTTCTCCTTTGTAAGATGAGGCGACAGCACTCAAAAGTGCGCTC
>CM046870.1:11927661-12175998 GCA_025617745.1 Heliocidaris erythrogramma | reverse complement strand
GTAAGTGTCTTGTAGTAGAAGTCTCCCATTTTGGATTTTTAGATAATAATCTTACCTCCCACAAACGGAGGTTAATTATTTTAAGTGAGAGTACATAATTTTCAAACCTACTTTTCTAGTATTTCCCTTGGAGTGCAAGTTTCCACTTTTCATTGCTGTATGATGGGATTGCTCTGAACAGTTTGAAAGCAATTTTCCATAAATGAGTGAACATTCTTTTCTTTTAGAGGTGAAAATTGGTCACGTGTGAATGGGATTTTTTAATGTCTCTGTAAAAGCATTATACCTGAGAATTTTTTTTTTCTTTTCAGAGAAAGGGTCATTTTTTAATATCTGAAACTGGTGATACAAAAGAAAATTGTTTCACTTGATAAAGAAAGGCCCTTTTACATAATCATGGAATCGCCACGGAGTCAAGAATGTTCGTAGTGTGGATCCATTTTTACAAAATTTTGATTAAACGAAAACAGATACATACAAAATGATGATAATAATGTTTAAATGAAAATATATTACCATTATGAGGGAAAAAAACGAATGAAGGCAAAACAATGCCGACTTAAAACAGGGAGGAAAAATATTGTTTCAATGAGCGGAAATCCGTTAAGTACTCATACTCTTTTATTTCTCCATGTTTTAATACTTTGATGTACAGTATCTACAGTACACTGTAAAAACTGAAGTGCTGTACACATAGCACTTTGAGGGCATGCATAGGGACTGCACTAAGAGTGCTATTGTAATGCACACAGCGTGCTATTTCAGCACTTTCACGGGAGCTGGACCGGCTCCTTAAACTGCAAAACATTCATTAAAAAAAAATGTGACCGTGGCGAGCCTCGAACCAGGTTCCGCCGATTGAAAGGCGCTGACGTTACGGATAGACTAACAAATGCTTCTTGCAATCCAGTTTAGTCATTGGAGTCAAGTAGATAACATGAACTATGTGGAGTCGTAAATTCACTATGTAACAATATGATCTGCTCTAAATCGTATGATGTGAGTTAGTCTAGCGGTAATGCCAGCAATTCTCGATCAGCGGACCCTGGTTCGAGGCTCGCCAAAATAACGCTTTTTTTTAATGAATGTTTAGCAGTTTAAGGAGCCGGTCCAGCTCCCGTGAAAGTGCTGAAATAGCACGCTGTGTGCATTACAATAGCACTCTGAGTGCAGTCCCTATGCATGCCCTCAAAGTGCTATATACAGCACTTCAGTTTTTACAGTGTATATATATATATATATATATATATAAATACAGTACGGTGTATATAAAAATTATAACCTATTGCCTATCACATCACCGTTCAGCATGTAGTTGGGTATCTACAGAGCTGAGTCAGATTACTGGTAGTTTATTGGGGAACAACCAACACGTATTCCCTTTTTTAACACAATCTGGACACAACCTGGCATTCTTTAAGTACACTTTTTGTTTTTTTTATGTTTAGTTTGTCTGTTTGTCTGTTTGTTGTTGTAATTGTTGCTTGTTGCTGTAGTTGTTGTTTGTTGGTGCTTGTAGCAGGTTTAATGAAAGAGGAATCTGTTGGCATCATATGTTATAACTTTCTATCTCAAAACCTTCTGTCTACCATTTATGTTCAATTTTTCAGACAAAGAAAATAAAATTACCAACAACATCAACTAACAAAAAGAAAAGAAGAAAAAGAAGAAGAATGAAAAAGATAGCCAGAGGATACCAGGTAAACAGCTACCAATTTTTTGGCTTATGTCAGTGTTCATGACGAAAATAGCTCACTAGAAATTAGCATTAACCCTTTTCGTCGAATTGCTTTTTTATTGCTTTCTTATTTGCGAGCTTCCTTTCAATAGACTTCTGAAAGAATTACTAAAGGAAATGAATTTGTCGAATTAGGCCTAACAGCGGGGAGTATTGTCAAAGAGTGTTGGGTTAACCCGTTTTGCGTGAAGATACATTGAGTTATATTTCGGATCACGCGGGCTTCAAAGAGCTAGCTTGTACAGTGACTGTCAGTGGCGTAGCTACAGGGGCATGGTGGGCACTGCCCCCTCTCCCTATCGAGCAGGGAGAGAAGACAGGAAGAAAAGAAGAAAGGGAGAGGGGGGTGGGGGCAACATAAATAGCATACGATACAATTCCTCCCACACCTTTCCCTCAGTCGATTGCATTTTTCTCTTGCATTTGCTCCAGCGCCCCTCTATGGCCATACTGACACTACGCCCCTGTTGTTTGGTGTATAGCCGATCTACTTTTAAATCAAGACCTGAATTGCTCATGCTGCGAACCTTTATTACTAATTCTGATTGGATTTCGCTTCATTTATTGGAACAGGTCCCAAATCTAGGGCATTTGCTGTGACCTTATATAGGCCTTCCATAAAGGGGGATATGGCTATACTAGATGTAAATGCATGAAAGGATACGAGGTGTTTAATTACAGGAGGTGTGAAAAGAAAAAGATTGTAATATTGTATGTAGGATTGATCATTGCATAATAATGTCCGAGAACCGTTGAATTTGTCACCGAACAGAAAAGGAGTTGAACGAAAGAAGCTGACTAAAAGAAATAATGAAATAAAAGATGTTTTGAAATACATTTTTGACCACACGGAAATGAATTAAAGACTTCATCCAAATGAATTAAAAACTTCATCCATAACACTGGGAGTAATATGCCGAAAGATTTGTTTACAAATTTAAAAAAATTCCTCCCCAGTCAAGCTTCTTCGTTCATCCAAGTCGCTGAAAGTTTTCCGCCTCTTTTGAGGGAGAGAAAGTGAGAGAGAGAGAAAGGGAGAAATAGAGAGGGAAAGAGAGAGAGAGAGAGAGAGGAATAGAGAGATAGATAGAGAGAGATAGAGAGAGTGTGTGCGTGTGTGTCTGAGTGTGGGTGTGTGTGTGTGTGAAAAGGAACAGCTTTAATGATTTCTATAATGAGTTTCATTTTGTAAATTAAATTAACTGAAAATGATAGTTTTATCAACCTTAAAGGAGACCTATATCCGGGTATTCAGTTCATTTGAATGAAAGCAGAAAAGTGGAAGAAACGGATTAGTGAAAACTTGAGCAAAATCCAACTAGAAATAAGAAAGTTACTAATTCTTGAAGTTGTAATCAATTGAACACAAATTGGCAACTCGGTGACGTTTCTTTTTGGTCAGTACAGACATTTTCATAAACTTTCATTTTTTTAGTTACTGATGAAGGAATAAATTTGTTTCATACATGCTTTGTGTAAAAACATATGCGTGATGATTATGTCTAGGTCATGTAGGTTGCATGTATGATTTAATATTTTCTTTAAAGAAAAATGGAAATTTATCATTTTTTAGTACAGGGCAAATCGGAGAGGACCTCGCAAGAAAAGTAATAGATCTGCCGATTTGTGTTTGACTGATTATCACTTTAAAAATTCATAACTTTCTTATTTTTTTAACAAGAAAGGACAGCCCCACGGCACAATAATATTGTACCCGTATGCCCATGAATGATATGCACAAACGTGATATTTGCCATACCATTGCTTCGTAGCAGAATCCTTGTCTTGGCACGTATGACTTAAAAATTCATAGCAGAGAAGATTTCAATAAAAAAGGAATACCATTCGTCGTCTCTTACCATTAAACCTCGTTCACACATGACGCACCAAACAAACACACAAATATACAAATAAATATATAAACAAACAAATAAACAAAAAACATACCCCACTCCCTAAAAAAATATAAAAAAAGCGACGCGGCGAAATGATGTCGTCAGTGCAGCGCTGTTCACATGCCTTTATTTTATAACACAAAGATTAGCAATACGCCTAGGGGACTTTTCTACTCACAGCTCCTTAGCATTCATATTTGACGGCTAAAGTGAATATATTCTAGCTGTGGTTGTTGTGATTTTGAATTAAATACTATTCAGTTTTCTCACATCCCTACTTACTTTCATTTAAACGTCATTTTCCCGCCCCACTTGTTTTAATGGAGGCCGTTTGCCACGTCATGTATGAACGCGGGTTTAATATGGATGCATCCGATCTTTTTGATTGATAAGAAAGTTTGTCCTTACGAGGCAGCTGCTCACAAGCAAGCTATATTTCTCCATTTTCCTCTGTCCTTAAAGTCGGAATATCTGTCATGAATTATGAAGAGGAACGTTTGATTACCATCGATGCGAGTACTGCCGGAGGTCTTAATTTCGTCCAACTTCAATCCTCCTTTCAGAAAAAAGACACTGGGTGGTCACCTGAAGGGTTAACGGATAAGGATAATACCCCTGCTCACTGACACCTACGGGATCAAAACGAGTCCGACAAAAGGCCGAACACAGACCGACCAAACAATTACATTACAAGCAATAGCGAAGAATTGGTTGGTTTGGAGCGGAGTCGGTTTGGCGGTATGACTATGGTATCAGGGGAAACATGCTTTTATGTTTATTTATTTTCAGTTTTATTAAACAGGGTTGGCTCTTCAGTGTTGTAGATCCGTTTCATAAAAGTTGTTATCAATAACAACTGCTAGAGATCTATAACAATTTTTTCTTAGCAAATCAAATTCAATTATTTCAGTAGCTTTTAAAAACTATCGTAACTTGTCATTGATAACACGTTTTAAGAAACGAGACCGTACTATCTCAAGGGCCCTCGGTAAAATCAATACAAACAATTATTCAAAAATATAAAGTAATACAACAAATTATACAAAATATGTAAAGTAATACAAACAATTATACGAAATATGTAAAGTAATACATAAATATATTTAATAATACATTGTTAAAAGAAATATTTTATAAATAAGGTGTTAGATGGGGGACTAAGTGGTTGACAGTGAATCAAAATTTAATACTTTGCGATTATCTTAGATTGTACAATTTCTTAGTGATAGTAAAGGAGCTTGGAAAGCTCTTTTCTCTCTCTGGACAAGTAAGACAGGTGGATACCCTTTAAGTGATAATCAATATAAAATATGCAAATGCAAAAGAGACAACAATGCAAATATTAATTGAATGCAAAATAGAAAATATCTTGTTAAAAGTATTAAACGAATTATTTTGTATATATATATATATATACATGTACATCATACAGAAGTAAAAGTTGATCATATTGTTATTATACTTGGATTCAATATTGTAATATTCAATATTCATGAAAAAACGGCTAAACCCTTGTGGATAGATTTTTAAGTTGGAATTAAGTCAATATTTGAGCTGTAAATTTATTGGTAAACATCATAATTTAGAGGCAATTGATCAAGTACTTCAGTACCTTTGATATCTAATGTCATCAATGATTTATGTTGGCAATGTACATAATCTGTAAATATTGGTATTTGGTATAATAAAGTTCCTCGTACGAGATAAAAGAGAGAAAAATAAATGTAATATGAAAAAATATATAAACCAACAATTAAAAAAGAAGGGCATATTCAAGTAAATAAGTATTCTATATGATGTTGAATAATACAGAAACATCGTGAAATATTTGAAGAAGTAACGGAGGGAGAGGTTGTGACAGCTATGGAAGCAGAGGGTGAGCCATTTGGAAATGCAAATCATATATAGTTTAGAAACGACCAAATATAAGTGGAAGACAAGGTATAACAGTATACCAGTCACACTTGCCATGACTAGGCATCGATCTCCGCGGCCCTCGCAGTCATTGGTTCTTCATCAGGTCATCTGAGTGGCGCCAATATGCCTATCCGGATAAGAATGTTCCCTTTCGACCACATTCGGACCCTTTTAAATGGGGCATTAAAGCAGGCGTTTTCATTATTAAGTCATCAAAAATCCCAAGACAGACATTAGCGTTTCCTAATTGAATACATTCCCAATGGACAATGAAAAAGGTCGTTAGGTAATGATGGGTTGCAGGGGCGGAACCAGTGTAAAAGCTGAAGGCCTACATAACTAAAAGGCAGCAGAAAAGCAACAGAATAATACTTACTATACCTTTTACCTTTCATTTGAACATGTTCTATTTATAAACAGGATATGGGGATGTATAAATATGTATTTTTTACATCAATATGTAAATCTTTATCACAGTTCGTGTAAAAATTGGTATTTATCACAGATCAATAAGAATGTACACTCTTGTAAAAGTTCCTGTATCAATGATGTCTATTGGCAGAGAAAGCTTTAAAGGCATTGCAATTTCCTCCAAATAATAATTAGATGCATCAGCAAATTTTATCCCACAAAATAATGTATTTTGAATCAATTCCATTGGCTTTTTTTATTCATCACGCATCATTCTTTTCCTATTTAATTAGATTCGTATTCGGAATCTTACATTTATTTCTTGCTGTCACCCTCACATTAACAAAGAAGAATTGCATAATACGTATTTTCAGTTTAATAAAAAAGGGGGGTGGGGGGTTGTAATAGGCCAGTTCGATATTACAATTTGCGCATGTGCAGATAAAGGTCATTTGGACCGGGTACGATTTATCGTTATACTCTGTCATTTGTTCGCACCACGATGCGCGCCCCGGTATGATTTTACATGTTAAACAAGTAGCGCGTCCACTAAAAGAAATACGCGTGTGCGTACAAATTGGGGCTATTTCAGAGACATATATGAATTAATTACGGACTGGCTCACTGAACAGCGGAAAGAAGGCGTAGATTCATCCCTCATTAAGCTTTTGACAATAATAGAAATGAATTAAATTAATGAAGAAAAAATAAATAAAATTATTCAAAGTATATCCATATATTTTCATCAATGAACGTTCTCAAAACATGATGCATTGCCCATTATCAAAGCTACGTTCCCAAAAGAGAACAGTGAATTTAAAGAGGGAACCGTAATCAATAAGGCTGGACAGGAAAATCTTGACTTAATATGATAGTACTCATTTCCTATTTCCAGAAATAGTTCCGGACTGTGACCCTTAGATGCACCAAGAATGACACATTTTCCAGTGCATGACCTTGGCCAAAACTGTATATTATCTTTTATGAAAGGCATACATAGTATCAGGCATTTGATTTGTCAATTGCGCATCACATGACATACATTATCTACATGTATATTACTATTCACTGCACACCCCTACGTTTACTGCCGGACAGATACTATTAGGCCGTGAATGTTCACCCTTTATAATCTGAGTTGTCGCTGTGTCCTGCTGTGCCTCAGAGTCGTGACAACATCTTAAGTATCTCCAGATGAGATGACAATCACTTAGCCATTAGTATCATATGTTCCGAGATGTCACGTGATTTCATGACCTGTCTCTCAGACAAATATTATTCATTTAAAAACAAAGATAGATGCACAAAAAATAAAGATATAACTGGTAATTTGAGACACTTAGCCATTAGTATCATATGTTCCGAGATGTCACGTGATTTCATGACCTGTCTCTCAGACAAATATTATTCATTTAAAAACAAAGATAGATGCACAAAAAATAAAGATATAACTGGTAATTTGAGACAGTGGCGAATCCAGGAATTTCTGGCAGGGTAGGGGCTCAAGTCTGAAAATTCTCTAAAAGAGCGAATCAGATTTTTTTCTTCACATTTTAAGGTGTTTTGTGGGATCTAAACTATGTAAATTAGCCGCAGGGAACACAGAAGAGGGCACATTCTTATCTAAAAGTATTTTTTCTTTACTCGATGTGGTTTGCGGAGAGGCAAGTGCACCCCCGTGTTCCCTGTGGATCAACCACTGTGAGAAGTATCTGAAAAATATACCTGGCGTTTCAAAAAAAAAAGGAAACCCAAAATTCCTGTAAATGAACTATATAATGAAATTTATACCATGAAAGAGTATTTCATATTGTTTTCATTAGTAATTTGTTTAGGTTTCCAGGGTCATGCATCACTGAACACCATTGTCTTAAGAATTCTGTGCAAAAATCTAGTTGGTTCACTTCCTTGTAAAACACAATAGGCATGATTGTTTCATAAAACCATTTTCAGATAGGAATCATTTTGCAAAGAAGAGAGTCTCAGTGGAGTTTAACAAGGTTGCATGCCAAAAACACCCTGTGCGCACCAAAAGGAATGCAACGTCACAAAGAATTGTAATTCAAAGACAAAGAGCATAAAGAAGGAAAATCACAAACTTATACGTGTGATTCAAGATTTTACTTTGCTGATTTTCAAAAATGTCGGCTTTTTGTTGAAAATCGGCGGAAGATGCCTGCAGCACTCAATACAAACGAACATGTTCTCTGTGCTCTCTGAAGATCTCATTTCATCTTGGTCAAAGTTTAGACTAACAACTCGTTCCATGCTTTGTGAAGTTCATCAGACTCTTTGTTAAGGCGCAAAATTAATCATTATGAGATTTGCTTACTAATGTATGGCCATGAAGAGCAACCAAGCTAGGTGACAAAACAATTCAACTCAAACCGTGCCTATTGTGTTGTACGAGAAAGTGAACCTACTGGAATTTTGCACAAAATTTTGAATACAATGGCGTTCATTGATCCGTGACCCTGGTAACCTAAACAAGTTACCATTGGAAAGCAAATTAACTACACTTTCATATGATATGAAATTAAACACCGGTAAATGTATAGTCTACTTGTAGGAAATTTTCAAAGTTGGGTTTCCTTTTTTTTTAACTCCCGGTATAAGTACGGCACTCACTATTATTCTGCGGCTAATTTCCAACACTAGCAGATATCTCTTTTTGTGGGGGTAATGTCTGTTGCATTTTCCCAAGGCGGCTCTTAGAATTTCTATTGAAAATCAGCATTAAGCAAATCTTTTAAATGATGGAAGATACAGAAACAAGCAAAATCACTTTTCCGTAATATGATGTAGCTAGATTCCACAAAACCGAGAATGGTAGAGTTTACACCCCAAACCATGAATTATCATGATTATGACGCCATCCTGTTTTTCAAGAGTTAGGAACAACAATAACCCTCTAGCTTTTATAATAAAATATACGATAAGAGTGATATCTTCATTAGTTAATGCTTTAACCTTACACATATTTTAGAAATACATTTGTTTCGTCAGCTGAAATAATAACCCCCTCTCAGACGAGAAGAAAAATAGCGGTTTTTCGAGCACATCGACGCCTACTAGCTAATATCAGGATTATACATGCGCACGAGTCACACACCCTACCGACATTTATACAGTCATCGGTCATGTCGTCTCTAAACATACATAAAAATGCATGAAATTTCATATGAAACCTTGCATGTATACTAACTCATTATTATACTCTTTTATCTTTTAAGACAAAATGAATAAAAAACAACCTTTTTACAATTAATCGATACATACTAACAGTAAATTTTGGTGCCGATTGTGGGCTTGTCTTAAACTGGATTGACTGTAAGGTTTCCATATAATTTACTTCTCCTCACGGCATAAACTTCTTATTAGAGATGTTTTTTTTTACTTCTTTATGTGGTAATTTTTTTCTTGAGATGATTTTTAAAATTGTTTAGATATATATTTATAAACATATCTTATATTTCATGGACCTAATATTTAGTTATAGATTTTAACAAAGTGTTTCGAGCTGAAAATGTGTTTTTATTTTATTTACACCTCGATTGATGCTAGTATTTTATCACGTAGTAGACTGTTTGTTTTGGGCTATCAAACATCAAGAAATCAATGCAAATTGCTGGAAATAGCATACGCTGAAAAGCACAACTTTAATATAACAAGATTGCGTGACACAATTCTTTAATAATGATATACATTTTTCTCATAAATACATCCCTCTTTAGCTCTTGCTGGGAATCAAACGGCGCTACGCTTTTAAGATGCACGGTCACACTTATCTTTAAGTTTATTTATTCTCTTAAAATTTGTTTGATTCTGTGAGAATCGGCAGAACTGAAGATAACCTTTAATGAAAGAGGTTGAGTTCTAGGAAAGGTAAAAAATAACTTGGTGAGCTATCTCATTCCTTTTCTGCAAGTGTGGAATAGCCTCAGAGTAGAAATGTCCCCTGAAAAGGATTGCTTGCTCTTCAAATGCCCTTGTATTCGTAACAAGAAATAACTGAAGTGTTGGGGTTTAACATTCATGCCGTATATGTGTGTGTGGGGGGGGGGGGGGGGGGGGGGGGGTGTGAGTGTGTATTTTGTCGTCTCACGTAAGTCTTTTTATATCTTTAATCCCCCTTTAACTCCTATCCTCGTCTTGTGATGTAAAAAGTCTCCCTTGCCCCAATTTATAGTCACCCTTGTTTATCCTTTTTTTCCATTGAAAATGGTATATTTCTTGTTACCATTTTTATTTTCTTCATTTTATATATATATATATATATATTATTTTAATTGATGAGGGACCTTATCTTACAAGCTATATGCTTCGTTAAGGTCTCATCGTTTGCCTTTCTCAAAATACTGTTGACCTTTCTGATTATTGTACATGTACCCATACATTTTTGTTATACTTGTAGAGCCTAAGTGTTAGTGTTGTTATTGATACTATGTCTATTGCTGAAAGATAGTGTTACTGTTGTTCTTTTTTGTTACTTATTGTTGGATGAGAGACAAATGAATAAATGCACTTGAAACTTGAACTTGTGTGTGTGTGTGTGTGTGTGTGTGTGTGCGTTCGCAGTCCCATATACCCATTTCAGTATAAAGTGCATGTGCTTTTCAGCAAGATTGGGTCAATATCATATCATTTTGACGATTCCAAAACCTCACAATACACACCAATTCTTATGTAGACATGATGTACCTTTCTCAATAAACATGTTTACTAATGTTAAAGGGCCCCTGCAAAGCAAACGCAAATGCGAGTTTATTGCTGTTGATGTGCAGGGATGTATACAACTAATATTCTGTTTTTCACATCTAGATATGTTTCACAGATTTTTAAATGTTTTTTTGAAATATGTTTTCCAACCACCCTAAAAAAGTTCCAGATCTCATTCCTACAATCATATGTCAATCATCAGTCAACTACACTAATATTCTACAATAGACAGTGGAATTTAACTTACCCAGCTCAGCACATGCTCACAATAGAATTGCATGCTTTCAAACAATACCTCCCATTACCATTCTTTTCCTGGTGATGCTACAGCATGTCTTACATAGCAACTCAAAAGTAGGCATCGTATGGTATTATACTGGCAAAGCTACATACCACTCTCTCTCCTTAGGTCACTAATGATTGACAGATGATATCATTGCAGGAATGAGATCTGGAACATTTTTTCAGGGTGGAGCTGAGCATGTTTGAGAAAATGATTTTAAAAAATAGATAAAAATCTATGAAACATATTTAGATGTTTCCACAACAAAATATGAGTTGTATGCTTCCCTGCACATCAACAGGAATCAACTTGCATTTGAGTTGCAGGGGGCCTGTACGCATACTTTTTGAAAAAAAAAAGTTTCTCTTGAGAACTCAAAAGCTTGCCTGAGGCTTGGCCGACATAGCAACGTATGCAAAATGGATTCCATCCACAGAGATGCTATTATGCACAGCAGGTGCACTATAAAAATAGTTGGTAACTAAGGATTCTGGAGAGAAAAATGAATCGAAATACTTTAGTAAACAAGTCTATTGCTTTGAAAAATGTTCTTTCACAATGTAATCGCATGACTAGAACTCAACTTGATATTTTATGAAGAAGTTCCGCGATGTTTATTTCTACCCACCTCCCACCTGTCATGATGTTTGTCGCTAGCGTTATTAATGTCACTGAATTCAGGTATCCCTGTTACTAGGGCATGGTATTGATGGTATACTACTACCTGGTGCATTTTCCCAATCAATCTCCCCACCTGTGCCCTTAGGCGTAGTCGCATCATGAAACATTTTGCTTTCTCTCACTTTCCTTCTCTCTCTCTCCCTCTCTCTCTGTCTTTCCCTCGCTCTCTTTCACGACGATGCCAGTTTCCTTAGTAGAATACCATTAGAACGTCTAGGCCCATATGATTAAACAACTTACGTATTAATTTTCTTTTTATATATTTATTATGTAATATGTATTGTGGTACTAAGGGCACCCTCGCCACAAGCGTTTGCTTTCAGAGGTGTGTTCTCCAACTATGTATGCACCACGTGAATGTATATTATGTCATATTTCTGTTTAAAATACTTGTACATTATTTTGCTAATTTATTGCTTTGTATACTTATATTGAAAAGTTAGAAACAAATGTCTTGAATTAAAAGTTGTAATATAGTGCGGCAGCATAGCTCCGATTTTTGGCCGAATCGTGCACTTTTGTCTAAAAGCACCACATTCGGTACAGTAGTAAAAATGATACATACTGAAAAATATTAGATATGGAAGCACTTTCGAAAATAATTTATGGGCCAATTTTAAAAGGAAATTGTAATTTTAAACTCTCCCAAATAGACTCCCTCAAGTAATGGTTCGGACCCTACGCTTCAAAAACCTCCATTGTTAGCACAGGCGGTGCCGCGGTGGTATGCCCAAAATAATAAGAACGAGTCTGTTTTGGTCGAAATGTACAATAGGTACATGTGCAGTACCGTAATTGTTGTGCGTACAGAAATCTATAAAGGCTAGCATTCGCGGATGATTCGCGAAAATTTTCTGTTTTAAAAGCAATATATATTTACATGTAAAGGCGTTTGTTAAAGGTATATGCTATCACATGCAACAAGCACTTGCTTCTGGTTTCCAGAGAAAGATTTTAGGGGCCTATACTTACAGGCAGAAATGAAGGCAACAAAAATAAAATACTGGGGGAAGGGAAAGAGACGTACATTGTTTTATGAAACGAAAAATATATTATTGCAGCGTCAAAAAGGTAGGCGTTAGAAGAAATGCCATGCATTATTGGATAATTCATGGATTGATATGAAAAAGAAATTGATATGGAGAAGTGGTGAAAATAAAAGTTCACTTCATTCATATATAAGTTCATGCACCCGAAGATCGGTTTTTAGTGAAGAATATCAAAATAGAGACAAATAACATTTAAAAAAGATCTTTCTCTGGATAAACGTTCCTATGCATGCAGCTATTAAGAGAAAAGAAATTCAGTACTAAAAGAAGGCATAATTGTGGTTTTCTTATGAACACCGTATATTTTGAATCTTCAAATATATCCATCTCCATAGTAATCTTGTTGTGGTTCCATATCTTGAATCATTCATTACAACTAATTTGACACGTGGAATCATTTCACCATATCTGCCGCAAAACGACTGACCCACAATACTGTCTCAGAATTATAATTATAAAGGCCTATTGTAATCTTCTTCTGATATACTTTATAATTATGTTTTGTGGTAACAAGTGCATGATTATGCAATAAAATAGAAAGATCTTATACAGTTCCAGGGAACTTTATTATCGAGTTTTACAGCCTAAAAGCTCGACCACAGTGACTCTTTCATTAAAATATCAGACAACATTGCAGGCTCTGAATGTAAGAACGCCTTTTCGTGTACACAAATAACATCACAATTTCAGGGAAATTGCCCCCTAAAAAAGTTTTTGGAAGTGTTTCTATAATATTATCTAAAATTGATCCGTATGGGTTACTCTTTACATATGTGCACAATTTTGTGGGTTAGGACAAAAGTGGACAATTTTTCAGCTGTGCCGCCGTATATTAGATATTAAATCCATTTGATGAACATTCTTCGATTCGGTGGTAATAATATTAAAACGGCTTTTTTATTACGTAATAGCATGCACATAGCATTGCTTAATGTATTGATGTATTTCATGTATTGCATATTCATGAAAGCATCTCCTGTAAAGCTACGGGAATATAGAGTTTATCCAGTAAGTCCGTCCTGATAAACAATTATAACGTCAGTCTCAACCCCCCCCCCCCTCAAAAAAAAAAAAAGATATTGGGGCAAACATGTCGTTTTGTCTTCATTGCCCCCCGGGCCCCCTATCCGAAAAAATGGATTGACGCCCCTGGGCAGTGTGACTTAAACACCATATCCTATTTTGTTGGATATGTGATATTTAGCATCCCAAATTCAAAGTTTTTAGATAAATAAAATGGCAAAATCATCTTCTAAAAAGAATTGTCATCTCTAAATTAATCAGCAGCAAGGTAAACAGCACACTTCGTCTATATCTTCGTAAAGCTTCTCGTCCAAAGGAGACTCGGCCCTAATATACAAGATCCTTACCGCCGTAGCTGGAAGTACGGAATTTGTCAATGAATGGATCAGGACCGTGGTACAGACTCTCTTGTGGTAGGGCCCGAATTTGTTATAAGCGGGTTTTTTGTTTGTTGAGCTGTACAGAAAATTACCCCTCAACTTTTTAAAAGTGCTTCCATATCAATTATTGTTCAGAATGGATTAATTAACACATGTTCCAAATTTGGAGCTTTAGACAAAAGTGCAAATTTTCCAGCTATGCCGCCGTACTAATAGGCGCATATTCTTTAACTTAGCAGCTTTAATGTAAGCCTGAATTTTGTCAGTGTCATATTTTTTTTTAAGTTGACGCCTGAATGATTGATCAATTCATAATTAACACTTTTTAAATAAATTAATTTTCGCATGTATGATATAGACCTATGATTTGTCAATGTAAGTTTTTCTTCTTCTTGAATGTCTGTACACTGGACGCGCGGTATGATCAATAATAAAACTGGTCTACAATGAAAGGGTGAACTGATTAAATTTTGTAATGTTGATGTAATCATGGTAATAGAGAAACAAAGAACCCCGAAAGCACTCTCACGCTTTAATACCTACTTCCTCTATCTTAAAGAAGATTATCAAACCTGATAATTATGTTCGTCATAGACAAAGGGATTTTCCCCTTGCGCACCCTCTCTCTCTCTCTTTCACACACAGAGACACACACACACACACACACACACCCACACGCACGCACTCTCTCTCTCTCTCTCTCTCCCTCAAACACAAACACTCACACACAGTGAAGTTGTCTCACATTTATTACAATCATGTCTCCAACTCATGGAAAATATTTGACGAAGCCCTTTATCTTAGAAGCTACTAAGTACCGGCTAATACTAATGACCACTTCAACGATAATCATGATAATTATCCATTCCAAAAACATCAGTTGAGACAATAATAACATTATAAAAACCATACTCTCCAGAAAGGGAAAGAAAAATGAGTCTTTAAAGAAAATTGCTTGAAGTGGTCCATCATGTCAACTCTTCACGTAGGTGTGTCGCTTGTTCCACAACGTTGCAGTAACTTTGGACCAAATCTCACAACCAATTCTGCAACAGGAAGCAACAGTGTGTGTGGGGGGGGGGGGGGGGAGTATAGAGAAAGTTTATTATAGGGGCGCTTTAGCAGGCAAACTGTAGATGATGAGTTAGTATCAGAGTATGACAAGATTTAGGGCCATGAACTAAGCAATATTATCAAACATAATGTACTTTGGACATTGCGGATAAACAATTTTGAAGAGGTGCCCCCTCCGTGTAAATTATCTGACACTGCCCCACCTTCTCTTTCTTCCTCCCTCCCTCTCATCCTCTTCCCTTCGTTTTTATTTCTTTTCGCTTTTACCTCATATCTCTCTTCCTATTTTTCTCCCTTTGTCACACGTTTACTCTCTCTCTTTCTTTCTATATATGTATATCTCTCTCTATCTCTCTCTTTCTCTCTTTGACCTCATTTTTCTGTGTCTGTCTGTCTCTCTCTACCGATATTTCTCACTTTTTAAACTCTCTCTTCCACTCCCTCCCACTCCCTCATCCTCCTCATCTCGCTTGTGACATGTATCTTCACCCCTTTCAAAATCATGAAGATGTGTCAAGAGCTCTCTTTCTCTCTCGTTCTGTGATAACAAGGAGCTCTGTCCAAGTACTGCTCTCTCTCTCCCTCTCTTTCTCTTTCTCTTTCACTTTCTCTTGTTTGATCCACAGGCTCTCTAAAACCTCTGTCTGTACTTTCCTCCGATCCAAATGAACAAACCTTCCTAGAGGGTCATAGAATTATTAAAGAGGAGGAGAACATATCAAACGTGATGCCAACAATGACAGGTTGCGCAATCCTTCAGGCAGCGTATGTATATAACCACAGAGCCTGAATGAGGTCACGTGTTCATACGCCATTTTGGTAGCGAACTCCAAGTTTTCTGCACACTGGTATATCATAGAGAAATTTTATCTTTTTTGTTGGGAGGAAAGGGAGGGGGGGGGGGGCGAGCTCATCATGTTATATCTTAAGTTTACCACCGTATTTTCAAAGTGCACTGTACAGGTAGTCTTTTCTTTCTTGAAGAATGCATTGACTGAAAATGTATTAGAACACCCTGAGGCAAAAATGTCTGTTATTTATGCATGCATGCACACTTAGTAGAAATGATGTATGAGCAAGCATTTCTTTTCATGATGCTTGTCATGCAACTCTAAATAATGTACTTCCTTCATTTCATAATACGATGTACCGTAAAGATGTTATGGATGAGGAAACATTTTGTTGAAGCTCTCTTGTTTAAGACATGTACTTGTCTGTATTGCACCCCAGTGGCGGATTTAGAGGGAGGGGGCACTACCGGCCCGTTCCCCCTCCCCTTTGAAAGAAAGTGTACATTGCCCCCCCCCCCCCATCTTTTTGAAATTGTGCCCCCCCCCCCACCTTAGAAATGATAACCGGGGTTTTTTTGTTGGTTGGCAGGCAATTTTCGGAGATTTGTGTGCCCCCCCCCCCCCCCCCATTTTACATAATCTTGGATCTGCCCCTGCTGCGCCCAATGCACCTACGATGTATCTAAGCACTATACAGACATCATTATCTCGGTCATCGGATTCATGGATTGCCTGCACACATTGTATGCACTTTCTCCACTCTCTTTGGAGCATTCCATTTACCGAAGCTCACAATGCTCACGATGCTAATCAAAC
This sequence comes from Heliocidaris erythrogramma, assembly GCA_025617745.1. Taxonomy (NCBI): domain Eukaryota; kingdom Metazoa; phylum Echinodermata; class Echinoidea; order Camarodonta; family Echinometridae; genus Heliocidaris; species Heliocidaris erythrogramma. The sequence continues at coordinate 12,159,221 of CM046870.1, read as the reverse complement.
TACAATGACTTTTGCGTCGTACTGGGTACCCATTTCACACCTGGGTGGCGAGAGGCAATGTAGATAAAATGCTTTCGCATCTCCAATCAAGTTTAAACCGCTCGACTGCCACACAGGTCCATCAAAAAAATTTGATAATGTCTTCGATATATTATTCCACACCTCACAACTCTGTGTTTAATCTGTTCACTAATTATGCTAATGAGCACTTTACTGAAATGAAATTAAAAATATCAAAGAATACAAATATGCCTCGAAAGACACAAAATGTACATCATAACCAGGTAAACAAAGAAATGCTGACGTTATACAAACAATAGAATGTTGTGCGTACGTGTGAGTGTGCTCGTGTCTGTTAATAGTAGGGCAGGTGTAGGGTGGATCTTTCATGAAAACAAACATTGTTATCGTTATCGTAGGATGGAAAGTTGAAGTAAGGAGGAATACTTCAATTGATGGTTTAAAGATCGAGTTTATGTTCTGTAAAAAGGTTTTCCAGTTTGAATCGGTTCGTTCAAAAAAATTGTATAGAGCATGTATCAAAAATAAGGTCGATACTCCAGTTAGCTTTCACAAACATGTCTGAAAAAGAAATTGAAAAGGTATTTTATCGTCCTAGATCGTGCACATTGGATAATAAGTTCAGAGAATTTCAATTTCAATTTTATTATATAATATCATCTTTGTTAATCACCATTTATATAGGTTTACATTTATATCCAGCAATAAATGCTCTTTTTGTGGTAAAGATGAAGAAACCTATAAACATTTATTTTATGAATGTGAAATGGTTAAAATATTATGGAAATTGTGTAGCAATTTCTTAAATTTTTCAGTTCTTAAGGAATTAAGTTGGAAGGATATCCATGTTGGATTAGAGGAGACAGCTGAAAATAGACAATTACTTAATCATATTATTTTACTCATTAAATTTTTAATATACCACGGAAGGGGGAAGAATAAACCACCAACTGCTGAAGAGATACAAGAAAAGCTAATTAAAAGTAAAGAAGAAGAAAAGAAGATAGCAATAGAGCGAAAAACATTAACACAACACTATAAAAAGTGGGAACATTTAAGGTATTGAGAATCAACTAAAGAAGGATGGGGAGGGGAAGGGTTCGGTGGGTCTGCGCGCGTCCGAGGTTGACCGATCTGTGCCGCTGTGGACTGCCCTCAATTATTAATTTTTTTAATTTTTTCAATCTTTTTTTCTTTTCTCCCCATTTGTTTTTGTTTGTTTGTTGTTTTTTTGCGTTTATGACTTTTGTGAGTGCGGGAGAGTGTTTTTTTTTGTTGTGTGTGTGTATGTATGTTCTGTCCGGTTTGTTTTCGTTTTGTTTTCCATGCCCTTTGGTGGGTGGGGGTGACGGGTAACGTGTTTTTTTTGTTTTTTTCCTTATTCATTCAGTGTCATTTCATTGAGCAATTTCTGTATATTAGGCTGTTGTGGACATGCTTTACGAAATTGTTAATTTATATTGTTACATTTTGTATTATTTGAACTGAATGATATATTGTTACATTTTGTATTATTTGAACTGAATGATATATTGTTACATTCTGTATTATTTGAACCGAATGATATATTGTTACATTTTGTATTATTTGAACTGAATGATTTTAATAAATATTATTACAAAACAAACAAAAAAACTCTTAAAATAAAAAAAGTTATCAGACAAATGCGACCAGCCCTAGTCACGTGTTCCCATCAACAGGTTCACTCTCATCGCAATAATTGCATTAAAAAAAATCTAAACTTCTGACTCGGACTATAGCTTTGGTATATGAAACGTGACACCATTTCATGAGGCAAAACAGCAATCATGAAATTTGAAATGTCTTACTGCCACCCACGCATCTCTCTATGACAAAGATAGTATTGTCTACTTATTGCTCATGCAACTGCATGCAGTGAAGGAAATACTTAAGAGAAGTTATTCGGAAATGTCTAGTAATGTAGTTGATAGGTATAACTCTGTATGGTGGGATTTTAGTATCATTACAATTTGAACAAATTGATTTAGTACAAAGTGTTGCTAAAAAATAGCAAGAAAAAAAAGACAACAAAAATGAAAACAGTAGTGCACACATGGTATATGGCACTATACACAAACACGTGGCATCAGAATTTTGTCCAAAGTCACAAACTATTCACAATCATATTTGAAATTTAAAACCAAACCTTTCTAATTAACATTACTTCTGGTATATTCTTCCACATGGAAATACAAAGAGTGAAATAATTTATAAAATAACCCCAGCTTTACCGGGGTCCCGTAACACCAAAGTTTGCGATCAATATTGCAAATTTGAAACAACGGTTCTGATTGGTTAATGGTCAGCCTTTTGAACTATATGTGAACGCAGTGATAGTCCTAACTGGCCATTTTCATTTTGCAATAGATCACAAACATTCGTCTTACAGGCCCTGTACTCGATCTTCTCTTTAACATCAAGTTTACTATTCAACGAACGTCCATGAATGACGGATCGCAATCCATAAAGTGTCGGAATGAGGAAGCGTGTTCATAGGGATGTCCTCTCGTGTACAGGTCGATCACACTATCGATCGATCTCCAGAGGTGTTCATCCGTACTCTGGGTGTACCCATAGTGCAATCGGTGATTCGCACCGTAAATCATCTGGAAACCTTGGCAAAGCTCACGGTCATTTACTTTAGATACCGACTGGCAAAATGAATAGGACAGCGGGCAGGTTCACATGATGGAAGCTAAACTTTAAGTTATTTTGTAGTTATCCTGTAGTTTCAGAACATATGAACGGACTCCTGTTAAAAGATGGCGCCATTATGAGCTTCAGTTTACTGTCACTAAAAAGTTTCAAAACTACAAGTCCTGTATGAACGAAGCTACTGAAAAGCTACAGCCTTGGATGTTTCCTCTGGTAATGAGAAAATAGCATGTGTTTTCTTAAACGATCTTTTGAACGTAACCACAAAAATGTAGAAACGCTTGATTACATAGTTGAGTTGAGTTCTGGTCATGATCGATGTTAAAATTGTAAAAGAAACTTCTCAAATTGAGAAAGGTTGATTATATAGCACATATGAATTGTTGTATGCTGTAAGGTTTTGAAGTCATCAAAATGATTAAAGAAATGACTCAATCCTGCTGAGACCCAAATGCACTGCAGACAGAAATATGCATATGGGACTAGACATAAATGTTCGGCCCGAATATGTCAGCTGTTTCTTGGCATATTTTAAATGTGAGGGCATTTGAAAAGCAATCCTTTTCAGCGGGACATATAAACTATGATAATCTTCCGAACTAACATAATAAGAATGAGAAAGCTAAATAATTATCCCTTTTTTACCTTTCCCAGAACTCAAGCTTACTTTTAAAATTTGGCTCTTGCGTTTTGCTTTTGATGCAAATGAAAGATGATTCTGACCACATGACTGTCTTTTTAAAATGATTTTCTTTTAAGAAGCAAATATATTATAGGTTTTCCCGCCCAATTTCGTCAAAATTGCATCCGATTTAACGATGCGATCATTCAATTTCGAGCGAATTTGAATGATCACCGAGATCAACATTCAAAAAGCGAACTAGTTCATTCAATTTAATTTTATTTGCATGCGATTTCATAATTTTCTCACATAAAAGTGTAAAGAGCGCGTTCAAATTAAAAATACACGTAAAATGCATTCAAATTCGCACCAGCACTGACCCGATGAACTTTAAGGAATTCAAATTCACGAATATGCAAGCACTTTCAGCATTTGGGCAGTGTTTTTCGTTACTGCTTATGTTTTTTGTAATCTGCATCTGTTTGAAAAAAAATATCAAACTGTATGCACCTTGAAATGGGACATTTGCCTTATATTGAACTTTCTCAGCCTAGCTACAGCCGGGGTAATAATACTTCGGCGCTTAGAAACATTTGTATTAAGCGTATTATAAATGCAATGTATTATTATTATTATTATTATTATTATTATTAACTGAAAGGATTCACGGGCTGATGATGATGATGATGATGGTGACTCAATGGGGGTGGTGATGGGAGGGGGGGGGGGGGGAGGTCCAACTTTCCCCCTCCTTCATTGACCCTCCCCCACTTGTGCTTCAGCAACTCCTACAAAAGTATATATGGAACGATCCTCTCTTAAGTTTGCCCCTTCCCCACTCCCACTTTAGAATCCTGGTTCTACTACTGTTTACACATGTTTTCGAACACGCCGATTTTCCTCTCAATAAACAGAAATCATTAGTCCTACTCTGCACCTGCGTTTTGTAAATGCCACAAGCAATGTGCGTTAAAGGGAAATCCAATCTTGATAGCAAATTGCTTTGAAAGAAACAGGAAAAATCAGAGAAGCAGATTGGTGAAAGTTTGAACGAAATCGGACAAGAAATAAAAAAAAGTTATGAATTTTTGGAAGTTGTAACCACTATACATAATTATGGGAATTTCAAATTGACCGAATAAGTAATGTCACAGTGATGTAGCTGTGGACAACTCGCCCATTTGCTCCAACACACAAAATGACTAAAATTTCAGGGTTTTTTTTCTCTAAATGTATTACTCAGTATGATCTCTTTCTTAATATATTTTGAGTACTGCCCCGAGGGTAAATGCGCCTCGAAGAAAACCGCAAATTAATGATATTATTGTGTACGACAAATGGGAGAGTTGTCCACAAAAATGTCACAATCGACTCACCAAATTGCCAATTTGAGATTCGCATAGATGTAGTGATCTCATTTTTCAAACATCCATAACTTTCTTAGTCCTTGTCCGATTTATTTCGAACTTTCACCATCCTGTGTTTCTTATTTTTCTGCTTTCACACAAATCATCTTATTACCAAGGTTGGATTGCCATTTTAAAGACCTAACGGCGTCTATCAAAAAAGATGGGCATCGGGGCTATTTTTTTTTTATCTGGTAAGACGCAGCAGGTGCAATTATAACTACATGACTTGGTCCATCATACATATCGATGCACAAAGAGTTAAATACGGGGTAACAACAGCAGGAAATGGGAGATGGTAAAAGAGAGAGAGAGAGGGATAGAGAGAGAGAGAGAGATCGAGAGAGAGAGAGAGAGAGAGAGAGATCCAGCGGAACCAGGGATCTGGGGAGAGGCATGTCCGCATCTTTTTTTCCATAACCAGGAAAAGTGCCCCTCCTGCAAAAGAAAGTTGACCGTTGAAGTGAACAAATGTTCCTCCCGGGATAGAATAATTATTACTAACGCTCCAAAGCAAAATAACGTTCCTTATATATATATTTCAAGTTAACAAATACGCAGTGCACTGTTAGGTGAATGCAAATGTCCTATTAAAAGATCATCATGATCATATCCCTTTTCATAATTTCTAGACGTTAAATTTTAATAGACGAAATGGCGTCGTAAGGTGAGGCGCTCGTACTGCTGCAAGTCATACCCTTTTGACCTCTGTCTACCCCTCATTTCCTTACTTTTCGAAATCTGTATATTGACTTTATATTTTTCTTTGAAATAAAAAAAGGGGGTAACAAAGCTGATGGTCAAAATAATCTCCACTTTAAAATTATTTAAATGCGGGAATGAACATTCAACTGGTGACAACTGTTCTTCGGTTATGTCAGTTACCTACACTAACTATTACGCTTTTTTAGGTTTACGCTTGCAAAATTTCACTTAGTCACTTATTATCGGTGGGGCTAAACGAGGATTTAGCCCCACCGGTAGAACGGGTTTACGCTTAGGCCACTTTCTGTTCACATTGCATATTACCAAAGTGGGCTAACTCCTCGGTAGTACGGGATTATTTTAGCCATGGAAAAAAGCAGGGTAAGGCCAAACTCTAAATGTAAAAAGACTAAAACTTCAAATGAGAACATCAAAACAAACAAAAAAATAGTCCGGGGTAAAAACCTATTGCAACCTTAACCCTAACTCTAACCCTATACATTTGGCGAAATAAAGCCCGGGGCAGAGGCGGCGCTCCGAGGGGGGGGGGGGGGGCAGTACCACCCCTGCTTTTTCAAGTACCCCAAAAGTGCCCCTTTTCATAGCTGATTAGTGCCCCCTTTTCTTCGTATCGTGCCATTTTTTCTTTCGAATAAGTGCACTTTTATCTTCTGATAAGTGCCCCTTTAACCTCAGACATTACTTCCCCTTATGAAATCTAATAATTGCCTTTATTCGTCTAATTAGTGCCCATTTCCCGTTCTAATAGTGCAATTTTTTCCTTCTGATAAGTGCCCCTTTTCCTTCGTATAACTGCGCCCCTTCTTCTTTCTAATAAATGCCCTTTGAACCTTCTGAAAGGTACCCCTTTTAACTTCAGACATTACTGCCCCTTTTGAAATATGTGCCTTTGTTTTTCGTCTGATTAGTGCCCATTTTCCGTTCTAATAGTACAATTTTCCTTTCTTATAAGTACCCTTTTTCACCTCTGCTAAGTGACCCCTTTTCTTTGTTGTTGTTGTGTTTTATTTCCGTATAACAAAATCCGATAAAATACATACAGAGTAAGTATACATAAAAAGAAATACGGCTGGTAGCCCATTTTCAGCTGCAACTATAATTCTTGCTGCTGGTCTTCCATGGGGCCAGTTTGTATGACTGCCCTTCTTCTTTCTAATAAGTCCCCTTTGAAATCAGACAAGTGTCACTGTTTTCGTCTGATTAGTGCCCATTTTCCGTTCTAATAGTACATTTTCCCCTTCTTATATAAGTGCCTTTTTCACCTCTGATAGGTGACCCTTTTTCTCCGTCTGACTTCCCCTTCATCTTTCTAATAAGTGCCCTTTTTTCTTGGTATAACTAATGTCTCAAAGTGGCATTTTCCGCCTGTTTTCACGCTTTGTAGGTGCCCCCAATATGATAGACGCCCCGCCGCCCCTGGCCCGGTGCAATTCAATTCAGTTCGTAAGAACAATTTGCGCATGTTCAGATGAAGGTCATTTGTACCGAGTATAATTCCTTTATAATGATATCATAGTGTGCGCAGCGCACCATGACGCACCAGTATGATTTTAGTTGATTAACAACTAGCGCGTCCACCAAAACAAATGCGTGTGCACGTACAAATTGGGGTGGTATCAGGGTCATTTGTACCATGTAATAATTACGAACTGGCTTATTGTCAACGGAGCACATGTCGGATTATCGATCAAATGCCTGATATATTACCTTTGCACCCTTTCTTGTCATCTTACGATGATAACGGCAAAATGATTCAATTATTCACGGGTGAATTGAGGAGCTAAATTGGTAATGTCAAGCCGATCGATGACCCTGGCTCTCTAGTAAACAACCCTCCGAACGACCATGAAACTGTAGGAACCTCAGATGACTCTTTCTTGATGGCGTTAGTATTACCTCATTTAACGGGCTCATAATCAGCGATGACTATACGCTCGACTGGTGAGAATGCTATGTTATGAGCTTTTCTTTCCTTGCAAAGTACCCTGTTAGTTTGTAATTGCAATTATGGTCTAACGCTACAACCAATGTTCTTTGATCCGACACAAATATGTACAGGAGACATTCGCTCCAGGTTATAATATTCTGTCAGAGAGGCAAGGTTGGGATTAGGGTTGCAATTAGGCTTTGAGTAAGATTTAGAGGTGGGGTTAGGGTTAGGGTTATGTATAGTTTGGTCCAGGGTTAAAGTTAGCAATTCACTTATGGGAAAATGACCGGCTACCAATTGTAGTTGGCGCATGTGTCACAGCACACCGTGCGTTAGGACTTTTTTCAGTTGGCGTTTTTGATTAAACAAAAATCAAACAAGCTTGAAGTAAACAAATTCATCGTTACAAAGTTCTGTACTTTCTTTAAAATCTTACCATACCCATTCCTACAATTTGGCATAATTTGATTATCGATTTCGTTGTTGACCATACCAGAATTTAATTTGTTTCTTAATACAGACTTCCTTGAATACGTGTGTAACAAAACGGAATCAAATGACGAATAAATGCATTCCATTTCAATCTTATACAATTCCCGCCCAGCTATCTGTGTAAAGGGCTGCCAAGGAGGTTATTATATATACATGATTTGACACGCTCAGTCCCATCAAGCCCTGGGCAATAGTGATCGATCGAACCGTTCAACTCTGGTCATTATTTTGTAAGGCAGATATTTTGACTCCGTCTCCTTGTCATATTTTTCTTATTCTTGACGGACAAAATAGATGACACACATTACATCACTTATTTGTCAAGAAACGGGACAAAATCTAGGTTAGTGGTGTTGCATTACTCAACACAATACTTATGATTGATTACTGTGGTTCAACCTATCTGATCAAACTGTATTAAAGATGTATTAAGAAACTTAGTACCTATTTTTGTTTCACTGTGGGTTTTTCAGACCAATGGGATGTGCGGTGTGTGGGTCCGAAAGCGGTGTATCCAGACCTAGGGACATTTGGGGCGAAACAATAGTTTGACATCATTACCTATGGTCGTCAGCAATCTTATGATTTATAGACTTCTTAACCATATAAAAATGTTGGTACAATTTGGTCGGAATTCTTGGGAGGGGGGGGCGGATTGCCACCTTGACCCTTTAAAATAAATTGTTGGGGTCACTTTTTCATGCGCGTGCTATACGAGCGGGGCCTGCATGGTCTGTGTGTGTTAAGATCTTCAACAAATTAACATTTCTCTCTTGTCTTGAACCGGCAGACGAAAGTCACAATTTCGGATTCAAGCCCTGGTAAGAAAAATATCGACCACTTCTGCCAAAGGTGGAATGTGCCGAGAAAAAAATCCCTTACATAAAGTCCATACTCTGTCCACATTGTCCATGCAATTCAGGAGATAAACAGAATTTAAAAATAGTTTGGCCTCACTTCTTCTGTTTGTAGCTATTCTGTCTGTTTGCATGTCTTACCATTCTGTGCATTCTCCATTACCTTCCATTAATTCATGATATTCTCCTTTATTTGGTTTCTAAGACTGAGTAAAACTGTAAAAGAATTGGTCTGTATATTTTAGACTCAATTCAAAATTTTTCTAAATGTTATTAGTCGCGTGAAAACAGACCAATACTAATACCTACTGATTTGTATTTTGAAGAATAAGTGCTTTTTAAACCAGTTATCATTAACATCTTCTCTTTAAATCGTTGCTTTAAGAGTGCTTAGAGCTTAGTCGAACAGTGCTTAGTGCTTAGTCGAACAGTGCTTAGTGGACACAATATTCAGTATTGCTTGTATTTTATGTTAACAGTGTACATGCGTAGGAGACATTGCACCCGTTTTAATTCGATTGACGTCTACTTGAAAAAATCATGTTATTATTAGACTATTAATAATCATAATTACTTCCGAGGGCATGATATTTTAAAAAGGGCCTCTGAAGATCTCTGAAGACACCACTTCACTTAGTAAATTGGGGATCAATTCAATAAATACACTGCATCAAGTTAGTGATTTAGCAACCATACTTACCTCGGGTTATGGGTCAAATCTCCGGGATTTTCCCTCTTCCCTCTTCAGAGAGGTCCGAAGAAAAAAAGGTAGTAGATGTTTTCGAACTCTTAAGTGCGAAGTTCTTAAAAGTCTTAAATGTATTATTAAGGTTTGGATAAAGAAGATCTGGTAATGATCAAATATTAATTTAACAGGATCCTACAAAATCTCTAAAAATAGCACCTGTCAAATGACTCTGAAAGAAAATGTATAATCTCTGATAAGTAACCAAAATTGAACAGAAACATTTCCTCAAAAACAACAACCCCCAAAAGAAATCAACAGATAAACAAAACAAAACAAAGAAAGTAACAAACAAACAAAAAAGGTAATGCCATGAAATGTCAGGACTATATCGGTCCACGTACGTCGTCTCCCAGCAACGTTGACATTACATGTTCATGTCGGAGATATCAGGGTATGTTCTTTTTAGCAGGTTGTCATAAATATGTGTAAAATCAACCCGCCTAAACTATACAAAAGATGTAATGATTACATAATAATGATTCATATTGACCATTAAAACCTCTTCTCGAAATGAAGCTTCACAACGAGACTCAACATTGGCTATAATGACGGAAATTCGGCTCTTACATTATACAACAAAAAATCACCGTGGCATTTGCGTTTAACCAACAATAACCTCTGTACCCGCTTTTTTCTCGTCTCATTTCCAAAAGATATTTCATCGCATCCAATCCTGCACAACTAATTTAATTGGAGTAGATGACACGTGTGCCCGAAATGCGTGTGACAGAATACAGGCTCAATTTACCAATGCACAGGCCCACGTGAGGTGGAGATGACAGTGGATGAGAAAGATACACCGGCGAGAGAGAGAAAAAAAAAAGAGCTGATATATATATATATATATATATATATATATATATATATATATATATATATATTGTATGTACATATTGCTATATAAAGGGCATAGAAGGTGAGCACACACAGTTAATGCATTTATAGCCATGATAGCCAATAAAAGTTTTCCTCTCGAATTTTCGACGCTCTTAGCGTCTTTTTCTCAGAAGGAAGTTAAAGTTCATCAAATTATTGAAATAGTCATAGTTACAGTTATGTGTGTGTATGGATGTGTGTGTGTATATATATATATATATATATATATATAAGCGTGAGAGATATAAATGAGACGGGACGTAGCTCTCGGTTAACCTCGATTTTAATTCCAAGCTTTCGGCCTCATTTGGCCTTCTTCAGGGTCTACCAAGACAAATCAAAATTAAATGAAAACAAAATGAATATAGCATGACAATGCGAACATATATAATGTTCAAATATACATAAGATATATATGTACCCGCTTCACTTAACGCCATCCGGCGCAATCGTATTATAATAGACACAAGATATAAGTGACAGTATATGATGATATGGTGTGCCACATATATTAAATGCATGTCATACATATATATATATATATGCTTGTGGGGTACAAAATACAATAGGAGAAGTGCTTGCGGGGTACAAAATACAATAGGAGAAAACAATAAAGTTCCCCACAAGTCTATGTGTGTAGAGGTAAGTGTGTGTGTGTCAGTGTAAATCATATTAATTTCAGTTATTTAGTTGCGTTTTTACGCCTCCTGTAAAGACAATAAGTATGATAAGAGTGTTGCATTTAGATGCCTTTTTTGCATTAACATTTCCTTCTTATATCACTGAAAGCTTGATTAAGGCCCAAGGGCGTGATATCGCTAATCTTTTGTTCCCATTATTATTTAATCTTATGTAAGGCTCGTCTTTGCATATAAGTCTTCACCGCAGAGCTTTTATCTTCTCATACATACAAATCACAAAATGTTCAGAGAAACAAATTTCCGACGAGATGCAGCATTAAAATATGTAGTGAAGGAAACATAACGTTCACAACGTCATTATAGAATACACATTAGATGAGCATGCTTTGCAGCTTCACAACTGCCCTATATTTATATAACATATTATGGAGTATAATACATACACTAATTTAATTTTGTAACGCATACCAACATTCAACCTTTTGTTTTAATCGTGTCACAGTTAAGGAATCTTACTATTTCAAGACGGAGTATAAGTTGTAAGTAACCTATATTCTTCACGACTAAGTGGTTTCCATGGATGTCCTGATCTCTTTACATACCGAATACAAACAGCACAATGGCCTAACTTCTGGAGGCACGGGGCACCCCCTGATTGAATGGCGGAAAGAGAGGGAGAGAGAGAGAGAGAGAGGGTGGGGAAGTGAACGTAAAGGGGCAAACGCATCGTAAAAAGAAGATATTAGCACCCCTCCCCCCATAAAAGCCATCACCTACTCGCACACTCGACGGTCTTTTTTTTTCGATTTTCATTTTCCTCGCAAGACCTCCCCTGATTCACGTGTGCCCCATCATTGTCAAGACCCAAACTATGCCACTGACTGTAATTGAGTCGAAGATCTGGTGCTTCACAAGCACCCTTATTTCAATGACTGAAATAGATGCATCATGGTCAGATGCCGAAATAAATACATACTCTTTGGTAGCACAAACGCTGTATTAAGAGCAACATAATCCGTCTCTACCGCTAGCTGACCACCAAATTCACTACAATTCCCTTGATATAACATAATATTTAGATGTCTTTAGTTTATGTTTGAAAATTTATCTTGAAATAATTATAATGATTTGGTCATTGTTATATATTCAGATATTTGTGAAATTATTGAGGTGAAATTATGATACTTCAAGATGAATATTATCGCATTGATCATAATTTTAAAAAAAAAGGTAAAAGTGAAAATCCCTTCATAAAAATCCTTAATTTATTAAGACAAATGTTGTATTTCTCGATAAACGTTATTTTTAAAGGTCATGTAGAGTTTTGGTAAGCCCTCAAAAACTGTTCGTCAGATTTCTTCAATTTTTGTTTATAAATAGCAAGATACTAGCAATTCTAAGACACTGTGAAGATTTCGCCTCCTAAAGTTTAATATTAAACAAATGAGAGATAAAAACTAATTTATATGCCAGGACAGGCACGTAAACTCCCACCAAAGGCAGCATGTACTATACACTATACATACACGTGTAAAAACAATGAGTAGTTACACACAGTGATACACATGCTGCCTCTTTGCGAAGTCCCCAGATTGCTGTGCGGGGAGCCGTCGGGTGGAAGAGTCCTAGCGTAATGGCAGTGATCGAGCATTCCTTATATTCCAAATATTTACACTGAAATTCATCAGAAATCATAGATGGAATGCCTAATGATCTCTTACAGACATCTTTTGATACAAGGAGAACAACATAGACTATATTTAACATGTTTCTTTCCAATATCCTTTTTGCTACCAATACTGTACATGAGCTTTAAAGTACAGTTTATGCTACTTAAAAGGAACGTCCACTCTGTGACAGCAAGTAGGCTCAAACAGCATATTACAGTAGCAAATCTGGGGAGCTTTGGGAAAATTCCGATAACGGATATAAAGAATGTAATATTTTGTTTAACCTTGTAATAAATCGAAAGCAAATTTGCAACTTTTAGATGTACTTCTTCGAGCCTCTCTCCCTCTTGTTCTGTACTATTAAAAAAAAACTACCTCTGCATTCTACGACCGGACAAATATTTTTATACTCCGGCCCCTCTATGAAAAAAAAACCATCTATTTCTTCATTACTTTCCGTGGTAATGGCAAAATATCCAATTTTCTGTACAAAGCAACTTCGGACAAGTGCTGGGAAGGTTCATCAAATTGATCAATTGCAACTTTAAACAATAAGGACTTTATTATCCTTTATCAGACATGTTTCCAACTTTCAACATGTGCTTCTCTTATATTTCTGAGTTTAATACTATCAAGATATTTTTCAGAATTGACCTCCCCTTTGAAAATATATAAGCAGAGACCCAGGAAATCAAGTTTTCCAAAACATTTAAAACCATGCAAAAATCTTACGATTGGACATTAAGAAATATAAGTAATTGGTTTTATCAAAAGCAGAATAATAATCAGCGAATATTTACGGAAAACGTGATAGAAGATAGAGAAGTTATTAATATCTTACGGGGGATTTAGCCTTCATAAAAAGAGCCTGAATAGGAACCGGAAAATATATGAAGAAAAAGAAGAAGAACAGCTTGCGGGAAAATCGGAGATTAAAGATTTTAAATCCAAATCTTCAACTTATTATGTTATGATAAATCGCTCAAATGGAATCGCAGTAATAATTTTCTAAGGTCTTTGATAGGGGTGATGAGGGAATTAAAAAAAAAAAATTGATTTAAAAGTCCCCAAAGTCCCCAAAGTCACTACCAGAAGGTCCTATCACAATTCATAGAAAGAAATGATTTACAAATATAAATGCATATATATATATATGTATATATATATAGGCCTACATATATATATATATATATATATATATACCGTAATCTGGTTGTTTTCGCTCTGACGGAATAAATCCCATTGTTATAGGTCCCCATAACCCTAGTTTTGTATGTATAGGCCTACACACACATATATATATATAGAGAGAGAGAGAGAAACAATTAATGAATTCCAGAGAAGACATTGGTAATGCATTGAATTCCAACTTTTATATTTATTTTCACCAAATTTTCGATCCTCACGGATCTTCCTCAGGGTAATGAACAAAGTGAAATATGTATGTGAAGCTCTGCTCAGAAAAGGTTGACAATGTAATATACCATGGTAACGCGCTTAGTTGCTAGGTAAAGTTTTGAGCGCTTATTTTTTAATTAGCGCAAAATACATAAATTGTGACGTAATAATACAAGTTGACGTGTAGTCTTACATAGCAACACGCACGGTTGCTAGGTGAAAGTTTGAGCGCTTATTTGTCAAGGAGCGCAAAATTCATAAATAGTGACATAATAACAAACTGACATGGCTATTACGCTCATTAGGTTTAGCGCAAACTTCGAGCTAACTACCGCGCGTGTTGCCATGTCAGTTTGTTATTATGTCACTATTTATGAATTTTGCGCTCCTTGACAAATAAGCGCTCAAACTTTCACCTAGCAACCGTGCGTGTTGCTATGTAAGACTACACGTCAACTTGTATTATTACGTCACAATTTATGTATTTTGCGCTAATTAAAAAATAAGCGCTCAAAAATTTACCTAGCAACTAAGCGCGTTACCATGGTATATTACATTGTCAACCTTTTCTGAGCAGAGCTTCACATACATATTTCACTTTGTTCATTACCCTGAGGAAGATCCGTGAGGATCGAAAATTTGGTGAAAATAAATATAAAAGTTGGAATTCAATGCATTACCAATGTCTTCTCTGGAATTCATTAATTGTTTCTCTCTTCATGCTTTTCCAACACGCGGTTATGAAATATCATTATATATATATATATATATATATATATATATATATACACACACACACACACATACAGGTGTGACAACTTTCAAGGAAATAAAAACAATTGTAAGAAATGAAATATCTCTCGGCTTAGACATTTGTCCACCTTTGCAAAAATTTCAAAAGGGAGGAGAGCTCGTGGGGAACTTTGATTTAAATAAGCTACGCAACCATTATGCTCTCATTTACATTTCTTACACTTGTATAAGCTTTTATTACATTGCATCATACAGACATCCTGATTTATAAAGTTCAAATGCAACAGTGGCAAAAAAACATCTGCTTATCCCTATCATGATATGGACATCTTTGCCAAATCAATGGAAACCAAATAGAAGGTGATTATTTCTTCACGTAATCTGAAAGATGCAACAGGGTGATGTAAGGTTTTGAAATCAAAATCTTATTTCTTGTTTCCAAGCAAAATGGGTATCGCGGAGCAAATCAGATGTTCTCATTTTTGGGGAAGGTATCGTGAGCGATGAGCGCTGATAGAAGGCGGTCGCTGAAACAAAATAGAGGCATCTTCAACATCGCTATGGACCCCTTGGGATGGTGTATCTATTACGGAATATGGAAAGAATAGGATTGTAGATGAACATGAGATCCAGAATGAGATGGGTTACCACCGATTAGCAATGTTTGGTCTCTTTGAAGTGATATCCAACCCCCAGCGCAAAGCTTTTAAGATCTGTGTTTTTTATGATTTGCCCTGAGCATCTATGTAAAAACATCTTTGCACGGCAGACTTGTGTGACAGTGATGTGCAAGGAGAGGCAGACAGACGGAATTCACCCTAAACGTTCGAATTCCTCGAAAAAGTAAGCGATTCTATGGCTGGAAACTGTTGATGATAAACCCTATAAGAAAAAACAAAGTCACGGCGCCTCTTTTCGAAGACAGAATTAGAGACCTCAGGCTTTGCTTGCTAGTTTAAAAATACATTTGTAACAAATATCAATACAATAATAATGAAGAAAAAAATCAATATGAAGCAAAAAATAGCTGCATCTATAGTGAAAGGAAAATCGAATAAATAGAGACAGCTGAAGTGGAGGAAGAAAATCGGAACTTGGGGGAAAAGGATTATTTGGCTTTATCCAAACAGGAAAACGAGGATAACAGCTCATTGACAGCTGCAGGAAAATATAAAGAATAAGAAAATAATTAATTGTTATGTTCATCCCTACTGGGTAACACTCACCTGGGTCGAGAGCGGCACATACATGCAATTGTCATGCAAAATTATGTTTAGTACCTTTTCAGGAGATTCGAATCCCCTATATTGATATCCACAGTCTGGTCACTTTCCATATCTGCACGACACATCCGAAAGCGTGTCCATATAGAGCGCAATGGTCTATTCACTTTATGTCCGAGATTATTCCCAAGCATCTTTATTCTGAAGTTTTATAATTGAGACGCACACAATCTCCTCTACTTTCATTTATCCGACAATTATTTCAGAAGATTCGTTTACTCTGCAGATTCATTTATCCCGAATCGGAAGACTGAAGGAAACCATCAGAATACATTTTGAAACACAAAACTCCGCAACAAAACAAAAAAAATGAACAACATAAACGATTTGAAATATTAAGTAAACATTGGAAATGCAGAAATCTTGAAATTAACAAAGCATTATACATATGATTACTTGCAAATAAACCAACTTCAGAATATTCGGAATAAAATACCAATATACGAACCTTTTGACCAGGGATCTTTTGGATAAATAAACATTTAGATTAGCAGTGTGTGTTTTAGAAGAACGAACCATTGAAATCAACAAGACTTGCAAAACAAAAAAGAGGAACAAGAAAGCAAACAAACAAACTAACCAAAGAAGAAAACCAACCAAAAACACTTGAAGTGCTGACCCTTAGAAAGAACAGACCTTCGAAATAACGCACATTCGGTAAACAATAACATTCAGCTACTTCGGAATAGGGATCCTCTGCAATGAATTAAAATTTCGAAAAACACCAAAAAAATTTTATCCAAATATTTTGAATGAAAAATATCTTAAAAGAAAGAGCATTTGGCTCAAAATATATATTAAAACGATTCTTTGGAAATCGAAAATACAGAATAATAAGACCTCGGAAACAAATGAGCTTTTGGAATGCGAACCTTCGACCATTTTCCTTTTTTTTTGTCAATGTACACTTAATTTTTTACTTATTTGATTATGGGATAGAAATAAATGTGTTCGAATCTGAATCTGAATCTGAAGAGAGAAACTTCAGAGTAAAGAATCTTCGACAAGATACGACTCTCCCGCGTTGAAAACCTCTCCTGTCAGTTAGCGGTTGGCTCTAGCGGATGAATCGTGGTAGATTGATCACGACGATTCGGATAAATAATACTGCCCTGTTGTGACAGTCCTTAAATAAACACGAACATGCAAGTACACAAATGTACAGATTAAACTCGCGTGTCTATACAAAAATGTGATTTATAATGTCACAGTTGTAGATCGATGGACTTTACTGAATGCAAACTTCGCAAGAACATCATAAATTATGTCTATTCAAAGATCCTTCACTGGTGCATGATAAGAAGTGGGTTTGTTTCAGTCACTTAGCCTTTCATTTTCTTCGATTTTATAAGTGTTGTCTTAATGATTTACTATAATTGCACTGGATGCTATTTCGATCTATACATGTATTTAGGAAGAGCCTATTTAGGTGAAGTGCACACGTTTAGGTTTAGAAATACCTGCACTCCACACTCTGGTATTAAGTCCCCTTCCCGTATTTGATAGTGTTTCCCGTTACTACGAGGGCTCTTGAAAATAAATAAATAAATATGTATCCTATCAAGTGTATTGAATAATAACAAAGACATTGAATAAAGTCTAGATATTACCTTCTACATTTATGAAATGGATAAAGGCCTTTACCATATCCTAGATGTTAGAATGAAATTCGTATAATAAGACTACACTGAATAGGAAAATTAGGTCAGGCGCTTTAAATATTTGTTTTAAAATTGTGAATTGAATATAGATGATTATATGACGCGTAACAATTTTTCTATTACGAAAATTAGATTTTTTTTTTCTCGTGGGATACATCATACATCAAGCGCATCCTGCTAGTCACCGCTGACAGTCGAATACCAGCATCGAGCAAAATGGTGTATACGTGTATAAATATATAGTGCTCTGACTATAAGAAAGCAAAGTATCCCCGCAAGTAACTCGTCTCCGGGCAATTCAACTGGTCGCGGCGTAAAGATTCCCATTCACGCATACGAGCTGACTCCGTGTGATTTGGCGTCCTCTTTCAATATAATAATACACACGCTCTCACGCACCCACATCCGAACACACACACTCATGCAAACACATCCGAACGCACACTCTTTCGATCTGTCTGGTGAGGACGTGCCGTTGACTTTATGAGGCTGTTTAGAATCGCCAAGGGAGGTGGTCCAGGCATGTATCGTAGGAAAAACTCTCACTGTGCTCAAAGTTCTTGTCGTGAATGGATGCTATTAAAGTGACACAAACTTTCATAATTTTGTGATCGAGTGGACGTCTTTAATATTGGAGCAGAGTTCTTGGAGTCTATTTCTGTGCCCCCTGGTATTTCAACCAAAGGTACGTTTTTATTGCCTAGCACAGCTCAACGAATTGACATCAGTCGCATTTAATTACAAACCTTTTAATGTTTTCTAAAATATTAAAACAGGGAGCTTCTGAATACACACACGCGTTTTTCTTGCAGTTCTGCTTTCTGACTCTTGTGGATATGTAAAGTAAAAAACTGCAATTGTACAGTTTTTCCGAGTCTTTTCCAAAGTTATGATAAGAATACGATCGCAATAACCTTCAAGAAATCAATTTTAGGCAATTGAATTCTCTAATGTACTGCTTGCAGAATCATGTTCGGATTACGTAATATATCACGAAAAAGCTCGCACATTTCAGGCTACTGAAATTGTCCAAGGGTGATTTCTCGAAAGTCTTTGTAATCGTGTTTAAGGTAGAAAACCAACGAAACGGGAACAGACTGCTATACATGTAAAGCTCCCTACTTTTTTTCATCGCATTAAAATCATTAAAGACATTCTAATTCAAAATATATAATGGCCTTACAATTTCCCAATGAGCTCTATATAATTATGTCAAAGTTCTCATTTGCTTTACATGTAACGTTTCATCTTATACACAATGGTCTTGTAAATTCTCCGGTACAAAGGTCGATTATTTCCCTTTGGAATAGGACAGTCATAAAGTATTCTAGTTTTCAAAAATTGTTTACAAAGCCATAAATAAGCACTAAAAATTGTGGCCAGATGTATAGGATATATATTCATGTTCAAAACACTTCATAGCCATTTGAGTCCTCGGCTAGTGATAAAACTTACACTGTTATCCTTCTTAGATTAAGTTGTCCACAATCGTTTCCAAATTTCTTACGCGGACAATGTTTTATGTAACATGCGCTATATAACCCTTACAATATCGATATCGCATTTCTGCAAGTCTCTTATTTGTAAAATATCAAGCTCAAAATCAAGGCGTTCTTATATCATAAACTAAAGAACTGAGACAAATGAGATGTCTTAAAATTCCCAGATGTTTTGTTAATAACTGAAAGGAAACCTTCCAAACAACAGATTTCTGTTTCCATATAGATTGAAAAAGTCACATAAGAACAAATAATCCGTGTAATACACTGTATATACTGTCTATATTGATCAACACACTGGAATATCATTATAAAATTTTAAAAGAACTGAAATACCATTTGTGGCCGCTATGATTAACATGAAACAGAAAATTTTGTTTTTGGCTGTGCTTACCCAGTTGAGAATATTTGTATAAAGATATATTTGGGTTTTTCGTTTTCCTCCAACTGCGTTCGAAATGTTGCCTAACATATAGCACCATATTTCACGAACACTGATTTATGACAAATATTACAGTATACAATTATACGTACATGCCATGCGGAATATAAATCGGTTAAAAGTATTTAACCGAGAAACGTCAGTGCGCGTTAACATGCAATAAATATAGAAAACATTTATTGTGGAAATGTATATTGAGAGTAACCTACACTTTCTGAATACAATATACGAAATTCCACTTATAGTTTCTAACGTTTCTGTAGTAAAAAGACAAAGTCAGAACTACTTCGAAGTCAGCTAAAGAAAGACATAAATAAAGGAAACCCGACTATTGTTAATAATACAGTTCACACCTGTCTAATGATAGTTAATACGAAACATTATATTTGAAAATACTTTAAAATGTCATTAAAAAAAAATTAAAACGCAAATGCTTATCGGGGAACTACAACTATACAAACAAAACAGATGATTAGATAATTTACACTTTACACATGCACAAATTCGACTTCTGCTGTAGTGAGAATATATATACAGGAAAATGTGTGATTTAAATCTGAAAACAGAACATGCAGAAATTACTACGAGGTGTTGCTTCCGAGAATGCATAAATAAATGAAGAGTATGTGCCTTTCCGTGGTGAGGCGTTTTAGCTTATCAAACCAAAGTGCTGAGGCGTCAAAACTTTGATAGCAATTTTGCTTTACCTTACATAAATCATCATTTGTACATCTGCCTACTTAGTGTGCTAACAAGAAAATGTATATAGGAATAAGGAATATGACCGTCATACTTGCCATTAGAGTTATGGGTCATTCGGGTTTCTTGCTCAAGCGATTTTGTGAGTGGAGGGGCGGGGGTCTTTGTCCTGATTCTCCGGCAACTCCTATAAAGTTGAAACCTTTCGGCGTTACGAAAACGCATATGACGTATTTGTGTATTGTCGCCTGCATACGTATTCTCTTCTCCCTCTATCTTTCAATACACTAATCCCTCTCCCAACTCCCCCCGCCCTCTCTCTCTCTTTTCTGTATCCTGTCATTTTCACATTTCTTGGGCAGACAAGAACATCAATGTATGTTGACTAGAGTGAGGATTTGTGACTTTATATGATATTTGTCTGTAAGTAACTTACCACCGTATTCCTATGAATAATATCAATATTAATTATGTCATATCTTATCGATCTAAAATACGAAAGCCCCCTCTTGTTTATTGTCATGTTCTTGGAGACTATTATTAATCATGTTTCTTTTGATCTGCAACTTGAGTATTTGGGATTCGAATAACTAGTTGAAATTATGTTCACTTTTATAGATTGTTTAAGCGCTTATTTCTTTTTTTGTGCATCACTTCGTTTAAATCTGATCATTTTTCGCCGCGTAGATATTACAGAAATGAAATATATATTTTTGTATACATTCTATTTCTATTGTGGTTCCTTGGCGAATAAATTTTGAAAACTAATCAAGAGAACGTCAGAACAAAGGGCATAAGTCCATCTCAAGAAGCTCTCTGCCCATATTTTTCTTGGATCGGGTAACCCATGTACGACACCTATTAACTTTTCTTATTGTGGTCAATCTGTATTTCAATGCCTGGTTACTCGAGAACACTTCGACGGATGCGGATGTCCGACGGACACTCCTCCTTGACTTCACTTGGCTTAACTCTGGTTGCATGGAGTGAGAATGATGAAGGGTGCCCCAACGTGTCCATTATATCTATTCCTAGCTTGCAGTGAACTTACAAATTCCAGGTGTGCAACACTAAGTCACAAAGACTTGAGAGTTATCCAACTCCTTTTATAAGAAGCACATGAAAAATGTATATGAAGTTATCATTATCGGAAGCGTGAACTTCCACTACATCTTACACAGACGGGACAAAGTACTTCGCGGGGGAGATCGCATCGCTAGAACAATTGACTTGACTCGCCCTTAACTCCCAGTGGAGTCGTCAGGGCGCCATACTGAAGAGCGGTACACCAGTCTTCTCCATCCTTCGCGGTTGTGTGCCTGTGCCTGGGTCTTTGCAAATGGTTTCCCATGCAGTCCATTCCTCTGTGTTATCATTCCATTTCTTCCTCTGCCTACCCCTCTTCCTTCCTTCTTCCACGGTCCCTTGCAGAGTGGTTTTTGCAAGGCCATCAGATAGTGTCACCTGGCCGGACCATTTCAGCTTCCTTTTCTTCCCTGATGATAGTAGGTCTTCAATTATCCCCCGTTAATTGGGATTAGGATTTTAGTGCCCCTAGACTAATGTTTCATCTTGGAGGCTGTTCCCGATACTCTGCCCTTCTACTTTTCAATGTGTTGCATAATTTCAATAACCCCATATAGAATCGAAACAAGTTAGTAGTGTACTCACAGTATTATCATAGTTACCTCGCCACAATAGCTAGGATTCCAGACTGCAACCTTTTAAATCCTGGAGACTTAAATTTGCTTTTATTTTCTCCAAATCTCCTCTTCAGTTAACACCCCCTCACAATTTGCTGTAATGTCATTCTTGCAGTCATTAAAAAAATTGTGTTGTTATTCCTTCCGAGGCTTGCCAATATTTGCAAATCATAATTGAAACAAATTAAGAAATTAATAGGAATCAGTGAACAAAGTATTATATTGCCAGAAATATAGAAACCGATTCAACAAGTGTATATAGCAGTTCTTATTTTCAATAATACTCTTACAAATCATAGTACGAAATAATATTGCTTCTTCAACTTAATTTGTTGCCCCAGTTATGGGGAAATATTCTATTCTAATGGAATTGCGGTGCAGTTGTGTTATTTTGTTATTTTGTTATTTTATCACAACGATCATTTGAAATTAAAATGAAAGAACCAAAAATCAAAAGGATCGTCAGAAGGCATCGACCCTAGCTGCTAGCTGTGTTTGTTTTATTTCATATCCGGCTGTGCTTTCCTTTCATGCTTATTCGCTGAGATATATACTTTGAAAGGTGTTAGGTGGACCAATGACTTGACCTTTCATTTAAGCTGCAGTAAGTACAATCTTCATTTCCTTTTTCTGAGAACCTTCTTTACTATTGCTTGAATTATAAAAACTATAGGATAGCAGCCGTTCTTAATGGCCTACTTTAAATTATGCTTTCTTTTGTACGTTTTGGTATGGAAAGTATTGCTTATTTTACAATTGACATTGCTCATAGCCAATGACCAAACTGGACTAGCATTTGCATTTTCTGGTTCCATTTGGCCATTTGTAAGATTGACTGCTTATGCGACTCCTATATTTTTAAATAGCATTTTACGTAATGTATATCCATCTATGCTTTTTCTGCTCTTCATAGAAAATGCAATACCGTGAAAATTTTAACACTTACTGTGCCATTTGGTACAGACTTACCCCCCCCCCCCCCCTCCATAAAACAGGATTTATGTGGCATACGAACAGTTGAATATCAGCACAGATCTATCTTGAGAATGAGTGACTGATCACCAGAATCTCGGGTGTGCCAGTACTGGATACCAGGCGATTTTCCTTTGTATTAACAATTTAGCAAGACATGGTATGCATCCTCGAATGACGTAGGGCTTAGATGAAATCCTTGTCCTGGAGAGCCCTTGAGGTCGGGAATTGAAACTCCAAGTCCTTTTAGGACGAACTCTGTCCATAACCTTCACCTTGATCATGTTCATGCATGGAAGTGGTGTTGGAGGGACTTTGATCATTAATCATCAACTAAGCTTAAGCACCTCCCGAGGGCATACGACGAGTAACTATCGGGGAAAACCCCGGTTCCTTCGCATTCTCACGAAACATCTCCTCAACGGATGTCGTATTTTGAGTAATTGAAAGGGATTTCTCAAGTTCTCATCAATGGAGCGCAAGTATTTTAGGTAACATGGTCATAATACTCGAAAACAACACACCGCTTCTTGTCACAAACCCTTTCAAAAATATAAATCAATGAGTCTGCAGTTATCTCCTCAGTATTATCTAGCTCCATCCACTCACATCTTTTCATCCTCCTTTACACGTTTCACCACTTCTGTCCTTGTGTTTTATGGCTCCGGTTCCATTGCAATATCGATTTGTATAATAATTCCCATAAGGTACTCTCACATCGATTAACTTTCAAAGCTTGAATGATATATATATATATATATATATAATGATATTTCATAATCATAACAATTAATGAAGTCCAGAGAAGACATTGTAATGCATTGAATATATATATTTTATATATATATATTCAATATTATACTTATACTATATATATATATATATATATATATATATATATATATATATATATATAAATATATCATATGATTTTCGCCTTCGATTTTGAGTACACGGGCATTACAACACAACCGTGATCATATCGTACTCTGAGGTTTCATGAAGAAATTAAACTAGTAACTCGGTCATGTTTCTACGATTCAGATCAATAACACCATTCTTATCACAGGAAAATTTGAAACTCTCAATGAATGCCACTATATGCTTTATTAGATTATGAACATCTTATCATCCAATGGGTTATTCTAATGCCGCATATCATGTAAAAGCAAATGAATATCTTAAGGTCTTTAGATTAGGTACTTTTTCGTTTTAATTCGTATCTTCAAATAACGGATGGAAAAGATTTAGAGTAGATGCATTGTTCCTTACACTGGCTTACTGGTGGCGTCAGCTAGATAAGCACCGTTGGTAACGTTACATCAACTTTACACGTCAGTGTTACAAACTGATTTTTCGCTGGAATATATTCCATTATCACCTGGGGGTTCTGCGACTGAGGAATTACCACAATTAATGAAGATCTAAAATTTTAACGTTGCAAGACCACGGTAGGTATATGGTGTCTCCTTCGGCCTTATTCATGAGGCCATCGTCTCTTCGGACCTCTGCTATATGGGTTTGGGGGCGAGATAGACTTCTCAGAAGGCACCTTATTGAGTTACCCCGAGCTATTCTCGTCAGTTGTGCCAAATTAGGCTAAAATTTGGAAACTGACCTAGCAAGCAATGGCAACGTGAGACAATATTGTGTCAGGCTTTCAGATTCGGGAAATGGACACCTGTTTTCATTATTCAATAAGAGGTCGTGTTATAACGGGGACTTCTATCTTTTTAAAGATGAGAGTGATTCATTGAAAAAAGCCATAGCAAACTCGGTCAATATTGGGGACGCTCAAGCATAATAAGCACACATCAGTTAAACAGGAGTAAAGGTAGGTTGCGAACATTTTCTTTTTTGTTCTCTTAAAAACAAATCATTGTCAAACATTGGCATACACCTGAATGTACCTACAGAGATAGAGTAATATGAATTTGAAATGGGGAAAGAGGATATACGTACAAATCCCACTACAATTACCTCCAACCATGCATTATTATGCAGAAATCGTTTGTACATTGAATAATATAACTGGTTCTGTGATATATTGAACATACAGATGTAATATAAAAGGGAAAAAAATAAAATTAAAAATACAAATGTCAGCACATCACGGAAATTTCGATAATCTTTTATAAGCGAATTTACAATATTTCTGGATACGAGAGTTGTCTTTCTTTGGTTTATTTGCCTTAACTTTAGTATGATGGCACGCTTAATTTGCACCCATATTCACCGTAGAATGCGCTATTGTCGTACACTTTAAGTGTATTACAGGGCATTGAACTTTGGAACTGCGTGCTTTCACATTTTGCCATACGAACACATTCCAATATTATGTGGCAGCACTGCTAATATAGCTATTAGAGACGTTCCCGTTTATCACGGGACAAATGCTAATTTATCGTAATGATGTAGTACCGCTAACCATTTAAAATATTTCCGTGTAGATGTAGGATGTAGTGGCTTTGAAAATTATAATACAGAGTGTTATTTATCTACCATGCATTTTTCCATTTGAATAGTTGTCATCAGTAACGCGGTTTCATGCACACCATTCAAGCTGTATGTACCTGTTAATCATTATGATATCAATTGGTATTCCCCTCTTTGCTTGTTATTAATGAATAGGTATTTTTTTTAAATTGCATGGGTAATTTTGAAAGAAAGAATGCCGACATCAATACTTTTCCATAGCTTACACGACCATTATAGAAATTACGGTTGTTTTGATATTGATTTTTGCTTTAATTTGATTTGATTGATTTATGTATCTGTTGTTGCATACTTACTACATTTCACCTTAAGAGCTGATTTGCACGGAATACAAAAAAAAAAAGAAAAAAAAAAAGAAGTAAAATACGTTTCGATAAACATGTGCACTCATTTCTACAGGAATATCATTGCTTTTGATTTCCATCTGCATGGCTTTTAATGTTGATGTTATGCATTTTAAAGTTATCTCTTTCTTTCTTTGCTATGTGATGATTCTTGTGCCGAGTGTTGCTTTTTTTTAAAATCTCAATGAGAGTTCGAAAAGATCTAGGAACCCATTAAAAAATCGATGAGTTCACGGACACATTTTCTCTCGTTTGGTATTTCCCCTAACGCTTTGTTATTAGTTTAAGAAATTACGGACTTGATGAGAAGCTATGATGATGAAGATGTACAATACAAACAGAGCCAGTCTGGGCAAAATAATGGGAAAATATCCCAGTGGAGAAAACCTTTGATGACGAAAGATGGGAAATGAAATGAGATATGAAAGAGACCTTTACGAGCCTGGCGTCGGATTGCAATCGTGATCTTAACATGATGAGAGAAGTAATATAAACGGTGTGGACACGTGACCTTTGCATGAGGATTTTAAAATTGACAATAGCTCTAAAAAAAGGAAGAGAAATGACTGCTTTGATTTGTTAGAGTATCGCAGAATGAACAAAATGTCTGATTTTGTTGAAAAAGCAAGATGTCTTATCATTTTAATGATATCCTCTGTTTTTCATGCACTACCGCCGGTTTTTTGTGATTCTGGAAAACTAGAAAAGGAAAGAATTTAGCCTTAAGGATTCGAGACGTTATGTTCAACTGTTTATTATGATTTCATTTTTTAAAGTTAATACATAGGTGAGCACAGTGAGTGCGATCGACTGCTAATAATTATGAATAATGTTGTGCAGGTCTAGGCTTTTCGAATAAATTTCAAACCTACAGAGAAGGTTGATTATCTGATAGGTGAAAACAATAATTTGTCATCTATCGCAATGTTTCTATTCATGTGTGCAATAAAATCATAATAGCAATGTGACATAGAAAGCATTGCTCTTGAAAAACACTCCTAACCATTAGAAAGTACTAGAAATTGCTTAAAATTTGGAGTAAACTAACATGCCACATGTCTGTGTAGTCCCCATATCCATTTCTGCGAGCAGCGATTTTACTGTGATATTCAGCATGACTGAGCCCATTTTTGTAAAAAAAAAACATTTTCTTCCATTCCAAACCTCACAACATACAATTATTCTTAATATCAACTTTTCGAAATAATTTCTGGACGATTATTATGACATTGTAACCTCATGGCTAACATCCAACATTACCTTTAAACTATGTATAGCTGGCTTACCTATATTCTCGTCTAAGTATATGGTATTAGAGTAAGCACTTTTAGTAGTCTAATTATCGATAATTGTACTGTTGATTAGTATAATTAGGAGAGCTTTAGTCTAAAGTGTCTACGAAGTCAGACTGAACACTATAAACAAAGCTTATACATGATGATACGTTAATTAAGTCAATGAAATTTAATTTCCCGTTCTTTAATGGAAGCTCTTGCCATGGCCAAATACCTTTTGACAACGATGTGAAAAGTCATCGCATTAATGGTTGATATACTCTTTATATGATTATTATTTGCTACAGAAAGATAAGTATCTTTCTGACTATATTAATAGCAGGATATCGGTGGCAGCGCTGAAACAGTACAATAGCATAGAATAATTCAATGGTATACGACCGGCGAGTCCAAGCCATTTCAAACACAAAAAATAAAACGCGTTAAATAGAGCAGGCAAGAACTAATAATGAAAGCAATCGCTTCTGCTCGAAAACACTTAAGAATTTGTATTTCAGGAAAGAGTCCGTATCATTTGTCGTAATTCCCTTTTTAACGTAAATGGATGTATGGGTGAACGATATTTTTAATAGTGTTTGCTATCGTCATGCTTTGCATCTGATTCACCATTTTTTGGATGGCGTGCTATTTGGTAATGATATCAAATAACAAACGAAGCATTTAATAACGAGTGCCCTTCCCATCTTACATCCTTCGTCTTTCCCTTTCTCTTCCTTTCTCTTTCTCTCCCTTTCTCGCTCTCTCGCTTGCGCGCTCTCAGTCTCTCTCTCTCCATCTCTCTCCCAATCGTATTCTTTCTCTATCTATGCCTCCTCTGTTATTTCTTTTAATTTTTCTTTTCATTTGCTACACGTACCGGCTGCGTTTCAGATCGATGTCATAATTATGCGTGTAGTCCCATATAAACAGATCTGTGTGAAGAGTTTTTCACTGTATGCTATTTCACAAAAATTTGCAGCTTTTTGACATTTTGACAATTCCAAATCCTCAAAACATTTTTATGTACTAGATAATGAGCATTTCCCAAGTACTTCCAAGAAACTGTCTCAAGGCAAATGAGAAATGTTTATTATGTTTACATACAGTAGTAAGAATCGATGTACACTGTGAGGTTTAGGAATCATTAGAATAATTAGAAATTGACCAAAGGTCCCTGAAAGCATATTATGCACTGCATCAGTATTTGGGTATATGGGACAGCACATTATGTCGAATATCAGGGCATTTGAAGAGCACTCTTTTCAAGTGACATTTCTTCCAAACTGACATTAGAATAATTAGAATAATTAGAAATTGACCAAAGGTCCCTGAAAGCATATTATGCACTGCATCAGTATTTGGGTATATGGGACAGCACATTATGTCGAATATCAGGGCATTTGAAGAGCACTCTTTTCAAGTGACATTTCTTCCAAACTGACAAAATCGAAATGAAAAAGTTCACAAATTATTTTTCATCTTTTTCAGAACTCAACATTTTCTTTAAAGCATCGTATTCCCTTTACTCTCAATAAAGGTCTTTTCAAACATCATCATAGTGTAACATTACTTTTGGAATCACTCCGGGGTGTAAAACGGAAGCCAATCATGTCGAAAACTGGTATAATGTGATTGCAACGAAGCATTATTTCCCGCCAGACTGTCTTTAATTCATGTTTACCAAGTTCACATATAGACTGACGAGGTATAGGCTTACACATGGCTTATGTATTTTTGCAGGAAATGTGGCAGCATTTTCATGAACCTCATCGTAAGACTTGATAAACATAATCCCCCTTATGAAGGGAATTATAGTTGCACCATCGCATAATTTATTGTAATGAAAAACAATCTGCTTTTCAAGGAGAAGGTTATGCCAAGTGTTTGGATACGCTCGTGTAATGCAATATGATGGACCTTGGTTTCGTTACAAAACGAGCCGTCTCGTAGGTGATGGAATGTTTTTGAAATTGGTGCCCGCGTCCGAAGATATGCAATCGAAGGACAATGCTAAGTGACAGTAAAAAGGAAACATCCATGTCACCATTTCAGATTCATCAGTGCTGGAGCTTCCGTCCAATCTCTCTCTCTCTCTCTCACTTTCCCTCCCTGCCCCCTCTCTGGCTCTCTTTCTATTTCTTTATACCGCTTCTATCTCTCTCTCTCTCTCCCTTTCTCTCTTCTCCCTTTCATTCTACATGACTTACCTGTTGACTTTAGTTGTTTTACTTCCCTATATCTTTTCCACACCTTATATTGCCGATAATTTTATATCGTGTTCTCTCCATTTGGTTCCAAAGCATGCTATACATACATTAAAACTAAGTTCTAAGGAGGGAAGGAGAAAAAAGAAGAGATTTTACATTCTCATACTTTCACATCAATTTTGAGTGAACATTATCTGCCACCAAAACAAAAACAAAAATAAACATAACAAAACAAAACAATTATTTCAAAAAAGAAAGAAAAAAAAAACAACTTAGGATTTAGTATTTTTGGCACGATTCAAACGATTCACAGTAGGCCTATAGCTACCCAGTTTCTACTATGCGGAAATTACACGCCAATATATTATGTGATCATTCATGCCTCTCTTACTAGCCTGTAATTGGTCAGTTACCAGATATTGATGTAGCATATGAAGAACAAAAATATGTTTGTAAGATGGCCATATTATTTTGGCTTTCCCATTGGAGGTTCAGCTTCTGTGCAACTAATTGTAAGTAGATTCTAGAAATCTGTAGAATAATGCAAATTAAAAAAGATAAAAATGATTAAAAGAAATATTGATGTAGCATGTTATACAGAAAACGAACCCTTCATATTCCGTATGTTCCACGCTCTCTCCATCAGTTTCTCTCTGTCTCTCTCTTTAATTTCTTAATGGTGCACATTTCATTTCCTGTAGCTTTCTCCTTTTCGTTCTCATTTTTTATGTTCTATTGTTCCCTTTTCTCTCGACAATACTTGTAAACCTCTTGCAATATATCTTATGGTTTTACCTTTCCACTCTAATAAAAAAAAAAAGATTTTGCATCGGCTTTGAAATATTGTTTTCTTGCCATGTTAACTAAAATCAATGGCTGTGATAAAATGCACTTGAGACTTTTGTTATTGTTGTTGTTGGTCTCAATAATAGTCTCCTTATCTTTTCCTCCACTTTTTGTCATTCTCTGAGCCCGTTTCTCCCATCTTCATTCTTATTGCTTGACTAACTCAAGCAGCTTTGATTTTCGTATCTTGAATTAAATACGTAGGCTGTCATCACAAATCGTCTCAAATATCCGCCTCATTTGCTCTGCTTATTGGCAAGCTCATGTCAGTGACAATGGTTTTCATAGTAACAACTCATAAAAAATCGTTGGCATGCTATTCAAATAGCGAACAAAGCAAAATGCTGAAAACGAAATTATTCCTTTTCATAAGAAAGGAAAGAAATAAAAGGTCTTGTGACACTAGGATGAGCATGCGCACTGGAGACTTACAGACAAACTGGCTGTATAGTAGTTCCAACTGTATTTTCTGAAAGTGCAATTAAAGGTGTACCGTTTACCTCAAAACATAATATACAAATATACAGGGCCCGATTGGAATCTAATGCGATCTATGGGGTTGGTGGAAGTGACTACTGTCATCTATTTCCTCGACCCCATAGATGGAAGTAGATTTTTTAATAGAGGCCTTGTATATTCATTTTGTTTGATATCCCTCGTCAAAAACGAAATACCATATAGATCTGGATCTAACTCTAATCTAGGTATGACGAGTTAATGTTAGATGGTCTAAATCTATATCATATATCAATATCGCATAAAGAATTGGTATTTACGACATTTCCGTATATTTAAATATGTGCGTATTGTGTGATAGCAAGACGCTATAGAGTCATAGGCCTGTATCCCAAACGAGCTCGACATTTGCGTCGAAGAGCCCAGTGGCTATTAAATAATAACAGCACTATTTTTTCTGTTTTTTAAAGATTGTTTGTTCCACCCAAGTGTTTCTTCAAGATCCAACGCAGTTTTTGATGAATTTTACCTATTGTTAACGGATGGTACATCCTAAAATTATGTTGGTTACGGGACCATCTTTCCTATTAGTAGATTATGTAATTTTCATCAACATGATTGGTTAAAAAATTCGACAAGATCATTGATTGTTTCCCGCTTTGTATGCAGTTGATGTCCACGTTCTCCTTTTTACTTATACTTATTTTGACGTCACTATGTCTGACGTAGTACATCATTACAAATGATTTCGTAATCAATTTCATATCCTTTGTATTGAGACATCGAAGTGATGCTGTAAGAATTTTCATCTAATAAATGCCATTTTCAACGAATAAATTAATCTGTACTATTTTTTTTCCAAGGACAAATTTTTTTCATATTGATTAAGTTCGTTTGTTCTTCGTTGACATATCTAAGTCATTTTGTAAGAGCACTTCTTCTAATAAATGTCATATTTTCACCAATAATCAATATACTATTTTTCAGATCAAGAAATTTTGAAGCAGATACAACGCAACTGAGATGACGTAAATATTCATATTTTGAATGACAGCGCCGTAAAAACCAAAAACAACAACAACAACAAAAAAGAGAATAAATTTCCTATTAATCAATTATATATATATATTTTTTTTTTGGGGGGGGGGGGGGGGGTTGACACACCAAACTTCATTTGCAAGGAACAAATCGCTTCATGATTTTTTTACACCAATATAATGAAAGTTCATTTCACTAGATATTTTTTCTTCCATTATTCATGTTCAAGGCACTTTGAATTATGTACAGCACGTGACAAAAAAATGTGACATCATTTTCTTCCAGTGATTTTTTTTTCTTCACATTTTACACAGTTCTGCAATTTATAGGTGCAGAATAGCATGGATATGGTTCAGAGGCTTGGGAACATAATGTTGAGAGAAAAGCGTGGAACCCATGAAGCACGTGGTTTTGTTGGGTACGCCCGAATGGTTTATACCATTAACACATATTAATCATTATCAAAATTACCTTAATTACAATAATGGTCTTAATTATGATAATGGTATTTATTCACGAAGGGTAGCCTCATTAGTATTCATACTGCCCTTTCCGAGAACCCTGCAATTGTTAATACTCCAGCATTTACCAGTTACCTATTTAATAAAACAGGATAGAAAGAGGCAAACGTGGGTAAAACATCCTGTTCAAGGACGTAAGCACCAGTGTTCACCAATATACCCCGATGCTCTCACAACATGTGAAAAGACAATAGCGGTAATTCCATTTTCAAAAGTTTATTGTGATGGAACGCCCCCCCCCCCCCCAGTAAAAAGAAGAAATAAATAAAAAAAAAAATAAATAAAAAAAATAAAAATAAATACATAAATAAATAAATAAATAAACAAATGAAAATAAATAAATAAATAAATTTTTAAAAAAATCATGTGAAGCTTCAGGGGATGCAGTACCATTTTGTTCCATTTTGTTTATTAATTTAGTTGATCAAATGGGATAATCCCGGCTCTGCTTATATGTTATCCATCACAACTGTCTTGCGGGATGGCACAGTCATGAATCATCCCGAGCAGTTGTTCCTCTTTTCCTGAACGTCTTTACCTTTTCACTTGTAGCTTAAGAAAAGCACAATGTGAAGACGATCCAAGCCCTGGTATTCAGTCACTTCTCTTTAAAACTATTCAAGTAAACGGTAAGGGACCTCCGATTGCAATATGGAGAATTCGAATCAGGTTATGGCAACATGCGTTTCGCTAAACGCAGTGCCTCAACGGTACTTTCAGGCGTGATGTTGCTGAAATTCAATCTTTGTCATATCATGTCCAGGAAGCCAAAATTCCTACCAAATAATATCGAGATCTTGATGACGCCCTACGCATGACAATATACCACGCTATAGATTTTACGTCAACAACTGCTGGTGATTTTCTTCTAGAGTGAGCTATTTTATATAACAGTTGAGAAAATAAGCACACCATGCATACCGACCTCCTGATTGGCACCCCGAGATACGTGTTAGTATCCACAGGAGCATGAAAAAGCTTAATACTGTTCTTAACGAGAAAACATGTGAACTGTGAAGAGAAAGTCGCTATTTTTAGATATAGCGTAGTCCTTAGTTATATGAAGACGTTTGTTTCCTTAATTTGATGCCGTCGGAGGCAGCACAATAATAGATTAAACTAATAAATACTAATAAGCTTCTGCTCTATCATGGAAGTGAAAACAAGCAAAATTGTCAAACAATGCCGTCATTACTCTTGATTTTAAAATGTCTTTAACATCCGCAACATACCTCTAGCGCAGTTATTTATTTAAAGAAGAAAAGAAAGTGATCGGTGTCATATCGGGAGGTCGGGACGCAGTAGGTGTGATTTGACGCCTTGAACATACATGTAGGCCTATGGGCATTTTTTATTCACCAAATATTCACTCTTCTTCGGAAGATCTCACCCCTACGCCAACGGGGGTAATCACTCCCTTGGGAATGTGCCCGAACGTTTGCGGAACAATTCTGAAACCCGGTGTCCGAAAGTAGCTCTGATCGAGGAGGAGTTGATGGGGCTTTACAATTCAAGTGGATACATAGCCACGGATGAGATGAAAGAGAGGGGGAATGACAAGAGGAGAGGGAACGAAATATCTGAAAGTACAGGTGAATTATGATTACGTGCAAAATGTACACCTAGAGTGAACTGCATTTTCTATTTCTGAAGAGGGAGGAGAGAAATAGAGAAGGATATATATATATATAACTCTATTTGCAGCGTTATGGGGAAATCCTTTTATCTCAGCCTATTGTTATCATTCCCCTTAACGTCCGTCAAATTACCCCGCAACGACGAATTTCTATTGTGACGGAATAAACCGCGTTGTTAGGATTCCCCATATAGTAGGAAATAGGGATATACAGGGTTGGAAAAAAGTTTGGAATATTTTTATTCCAAGAATTATTTCTTGTCTTAAACATATCCCTCGTCATTTTAAGTTCTTCTTTGAGGTTCAAATGAAAGATATGTGTCCCTTTTTAACTTTAAAAGCACAACATTAAAAATCAGGCTTATCACACAGTGCAGAGGTCCACTTGGAATTCGAAAGCGTATATTTGCTGTTTTTGCAAATGTCTAACGAAAAAGTTAAATCAGATACAGTTTAATTGCTATACCGAAGTCCTCAAAATGACTGCAAACTGCACGTAGCTTTTTCAAAATTCCACGTGAAGTACAGAATTGTATAACAAGATGTTCAAACACAAATAGAGCAAATCTGACAACATGTGGTTCATTGGTCAGCCATTGTAACATGTTTAACAATATTACGTAATCTTTGGTACAAGATGGAACAGTAGACTTCATTCAACACAGTTAATCCGATTTGGATGAATTATTCATCACAATATAGTAGAAACTAGCATTTAAAATCAGACATACTCATCGCCAAAAAAATATTCCAAACTTTTTTCCAAACCTGTATATATAGATATATAGATATCAAAATAAAGGATGACTGAAATGCATTGATTGCCAATTGCAGATATTTTATTCTCCAAATTTTCGGGGGTCCTCCCCCTTCGTCAGGGAAAACGTGTAATTGGCAATCAATGCATTTCAGTCATCCTTTATTTTGATATCATCATAGCCTATGCCAATACGTGGAACATTATGAATTTATATAGATATATATACTTGTATATATATGTTTATGGGGACATTCGCATTGTTATACGTCATCCCAATGTCCCCATAACCTTGCTCGATGTCCCCGTAATCTGGTTGTTTTCGCTCTGACGGAATAAATCCCATTGTTATAGGTCCCCATAACCCTAGTTTTGTATGTGTGTGTGTGTGTATATATATATATATATATATATATATATATATATATATATATATATATATATATATATCCGTCTCCATCTCCGTCTCCATGGTCTAGTGGTTAAGGGATTGGCGTTCTAAGCCAACGACTCGGGTTCGATTTCGGAGACATTTTTTCAGCCTTTGCAAAAATTTCAAAAAAGGGAGGACAGCTCTGGGGAACTTTGATTTAAGTTGCGCAACCATTATTCTCTCATTTCCTTTCGCATTGTATTTATTTCCACGAGAGTTGCCAAAGCTGTTGTATATGTTATTTCCTTACAATATAGTTAATAATTATTCTAATGTATACATTTTATTATATGAAATATCATATATTTCATTTTTTTGCTACAATAATGTAAAACATGGTTTGACTCCATATGGAACATGTAAAATCATCATTATTGTAACTTATTTTCATACAAGGAAGGGATTCT
This sequence comes from Heliocidaris erythrogramma, assembly GCA_025617745.1. Classification (NCBI taxonomy): domain Eukaryota; kingdom Metazoa; phylum Echinodermata; class Echinoidea; order Camarodonta; family Echinometridae; genus Heliocidaris; species Heliocidaris erythrogramma. The sequence continues at coordinate 12,123,731 of CM046870.1, read as the reverse complement.
TTATTATCACATCTATAAAAATTGAAATATTTGAAATTTCATATAATAAAATACATAAGGAAAAGTGAGTGTGTGACATCATCGGTTCACTCATTTGCATACCGCCCATGCTATGCATATCACATGAAATAATGCAAAACTTCAAAATGCCATAACTTTCTTATTTTACATCCGATTTCAGTGAAATTTTTACTGTTATGCTTGTTTAATTTTACTCTGTTTATTCAAATAAACTTGATATTGAGGTGGACTTGGCCTTTTAAGGAGTTTGTGTTTCTGCCACTCAGGGTGTTACAGACCGAGTCTTCATCATCTGCTCAATTTACTGAATTTCCATTTGGTCTTATGATCTTAACTACCGTGTGGCTCAAAAAAAAAACCTTACACTTTACCTTACACTGAAATGGTTGCCAAATTAGACATATATATTTTTATGGGAAAATGTTGATATGTATGGAAAGCTAAAGGACCCACCTTTCATATGATATGAAAAAATTGAAAAGAATTTCGTGCATCGATGAGCAGTGCTCACTTAAGTTAGAGGTATGAAAATTGGCCTGCGCAGGATTTTTCCTTCCAATTTTGGACAGGTAAATTATTTGTAGCTTACAAAATAAGGGTGATATGAGATATTCATGATCAATTATGACAACTTTTTGTTTCTTAATATCTGTTTTTGAATCACCAACCTAACTACCTCCTTTTTCGGTCATGATTTGTCCTGCTTTCCCGTTGTCCCCTTTGTCCACTTTTCAGAAGGTGAAAAGAGGCATTTAGCGGAAGGGGGAAAGGACACTAATCAGAAAGAGAATGGCACTTATCAGGGAGAAAGGAGGCATTTTTCAGAAATAAAAGGGGCACTGTTAGGGTACTTCAAAAAGTGGGGGCACTGTACCCTTCTCCACCCCCCCCCCTCATCGGGAGCATCTGAAAATCACACTTATTATTTACATTTCAGAAGGTTATGAAAGTGATGCTCGTCCTTTCCTTTACAACGAATAATGGATGAACTCTTGGTTATGTCCCCATAAAAAATATAGAAATATATCACTTCATTTTTCAATTAGTATGCAGAAAAACGATTTTCTTTTTTTTTTCTTAGCAGCTGAGGTTCGTGTTTCGCCTCCGGCAAATAGGTTACGGAAAACGCGAACTCTAACATCAGCGGAAAATAGGTACCCAAGGCGGAGAGCAATTTCGAAATTTTTGAATATATTCATGCATAAAAAGATATAAGAAATGTATATACATATATCGAAGTGCGAAAATATACAAACTAAGATAAATGGACAAAAATGCCCTATGGACATACAAACATGGAAAAATTACATTGTATTTCAGACATGGCTTTAACTGTGCGTCTGTAGGATTGGTGCGTGTGGGTGCCCTGTAGAGCGCGGCTCGATGCGTTTAGATACGAGGGGCAGAGATTGTAGATATCATGAATAATATAATCATGATTTATCAGAGTCAGTTTTACTTACACTGGGTAAATAATCGATTTTTTAACCGGGTTGGGGGAGGGGGGGGGGGGGGGGGGGGGGTTATGAGTCCCAATCGGCATTTTGTCAACATACGACCTGTGGTCACGTTGGTCATGATAACCACAGAGAAATACCCAAAGATGGGGTGTGCGCGTGTAGTTGCATCATCATGATGGAGTGTTCACATTTATGACTATTTTTGATTGAGCGCTCTTAACATATCTGTGTGGAGGATCATAAAAACTACTCGTTAAGTCGTATTTTTTTTCCTAACGCATATACGTGCAGGAAGTCCACATTGTCAGCCCAAGGAGTTATCTGTGATAAATTCTTGGTCAGCATATTTCGGTGTGTACAGAGTTTCGCCAGTCCTTATAAATCATAAAACATAGCTCGCAAGGATATGTTAGACCTGAACTCTTAACAAAATTATTAACAGTGCATTAGTTTGCCGATCGTTCATTTTCTCGTTTACAGTCAGTTACTTTCAATTTATTTACGTGAAATGTATAATTCTGTAACCACAAAGACATTTCTAGAATCTGATTAATTTTGTGAAAATGTCTATACTGAAAAATCCCCCACAGTAGCACGAATATTGTGTCTTAATGTCATATTCAAATTTAGCTCATTGAACATAATCCGTATATGACGTCAGGATTAATCGGTTTTGCAAAAGATTAAACTCGTACAATATACAGATAAACAAAGTTACTGTAATTCATTTATTAACACTCGCTTGCTCTTATCTGATGCCTTCATCCGTTTTTACTTGTAGAAATGCAAACTGAAACTATAGGACTGAAACATTTTCTCATTGATTAAAATGCTATAGTAATTGGTATTCTCTTCCATGACTCAGAGACACAAGAAAGAAGACGTGATTGTCATTTGAGTCTTTACTAGTTTATTGTAGGGAGTTTGTATGGAACGCAAAATATTCCATAACTCACAGCAGTATCGCATTCATTCTCTTGCGCAATTAAACCCCACAGCGTGTTCTGTCTTTTATACACATCCTACAATACAATTCAAATTCGTATTTATTTCATTTCCAACAGAAAGAAAAGACAATGGCATTACAAATATTATTGTGTCTCTGCCTCCTCTGTCTGTCTCTCTGCCTCTTTCGTTCTTCGTGATTTATTGCATTAGCATTTTGTTATTGAGGCCAAATGACAACAACACATTTTATCGTTATATAATACACTGTAGTATATCTTCAATGTAACGAGAAGTGGATTCTTAGCCTCTTGCCTCTGTACACTTTCACCTGTTTATAGTCCCAGGTACCCTCACAATATTTAGCACCCAAATACCTTTTCACACATTGCCCCCCCCCCCCTCTCTCTCTCTCTTCCCCTCTCCATTTTCCTTTCATCCACTCGCTTTATTTCTGTTTTTTGGTCTGACTCATCCTCTCTCTCTCTCTCTCGCTCTTCCCCTCATCCATTTGCCTTTCATCCACTCTCTCTCTCTCTCTCTCTCTTCCTTTCACTTTCTATTTCTTCTCTGATCGACCCATCCTCTCTCTCCCCCCCCCCCCCCCCCCCCACACACACAGAGGCACTCCCAAGCACGCACACCCTGTTCTTTCCATTCTTCTTCGGACATTCCCCAACAATCCCCATCCTCTCCACCTGCAATCCTTACCTGGCCTTGGTCCATCCATCCTTTTCGTGTATAGCATTGGATGGCCGTCTTGCCAAACAACCTCGAGATACCCCTCACAATGATTCGCGCCCACTTCAACATCTACTCACTGTGTTCTCAGTTAGAGAACAAATATGTATGTACCCCTTCAGTGCCTCATGAATAATACATATTCCTTTTCGACTGACAATTTCTGCAAGGAAATTACATGTCTGCGCTGTCTACTCTATGCATAACAAAGAAAATATGGTACAGACCTAGTCCCACCGAACAGATAATGATAACTACATTCATGACTTACTGCAGGCATTCTTTTTTCTACGTAATAGTCTGGGAGCCTGTCAAGAAATAAATACGCTTAAGATTAGTCCCAGACAATTTTAGCCCTTAAAGTCATTTAGACCATCGCTAGTGTGACCATACCCGTCGGGTTCTGTGATTTTTAAAGAAATGTATAAAGACAACTACAAAAATGATAATAATGATAATAATAATAATAATAATATTGCATGTCTTAATAGCGTTCATATTCACCACGCAATGTGCTCAAGGCACTCCAATATCACACCGGCTCTTGCTAGGCTATACCAATTTCGGTGCTGACAGTTCAAGGAATTCCTTCCTAGCGGTAACCATTTAACACCTAGGTGGAAAGTGGAAAATGTAGATTAATGCCTTGCCAAAAGACACTAGCGCCGCGCCTGTGCATGTGAATATGCATATGCATGTACATTGCCTGTACAAAAATAGTAGAATAAACAGCAAGCCTACCCTGTGCCTTCGTTAAAGCTATCCACATTCAATGAATTTTTAGAAACTAACATAATTGTGTACTTCTACTCCATTGACCTTTTCATTCTGATATGGAAAAAAATGAAATGGAAAAAATCCGAGTACATGCACAATGAATCAGGTGTATAATTCAATTGTGCCTTCGAGGAGGTTCATACAAGGAAATACTGAAACTGTGATTGAAAAGAAAATGGGAGACGGAAATTAGCATAAAAAGACTCCTGTCTCTGATGCGTTCAGAGAGCACTTCCATAATGCCAGTAACGAATTTTTGACTTAGACCTCACCGGTAAGCCTGCGGTGTCTAAACTATACCACCAATCAATGAGGCAGAAAAGGTTCTTGCTTTAAGGTCGAATAACGTTCCCCTGCATTCACCTAAGTGCTCATGCTATTTTCCCCCGTATGTTGTATAAGGCTCCTATGTTTGACTGGAAGTCAGAACAATTTTCTTCTTTTAATTAACTCAGTAAAGTTTATTGGCATCCATTTCAATGAATGATTACACCTTGAGTTTTAAAGAGAGAGAGAAACAAAAACAGCAACGTGGGTGTGGATCTTACTCTTTCGAACCCAAACCGTATTCTAGCAATTCAAATTCAAATTCGTATTTATTTCATTTCCAACAGAAAGAAAATACAATGGAATTACATATATTGTTACAGAAAATATGAAATATATATATACACATTCAATTTACCTTGATAAGTGTAGATTGAAGTACACTGTACATATAAGTAAATTATTATAATGAATTAATGGAAATTCTTAATTTCTGAGGAAATGTGGGGGATCCACTAAAAAGCAGTACTTGTAATTTGTGGATCCCCCAGGGAAAATAAAATAGTTTCAAATTGTGCCTACGACGACTTGGAAAACACAAAACAGTGTTACAGAACAACAAACAAACAAACACGAAACGACAAGGAAAAGGAAAACAGATCTATCTAATCTGCCCTGTTCCTTTTCCGATAAAGTGCCCCATTTGTAATACCTATATTTCCCACTGTTTCTTACAGAAAGACCATCTCTAGCTTCAAATAATCGAAGCGGTAATGTCACATACGTAGTAACAGCTACCCATATCACTACAATTACAATTTAAGGAAGTGGAGCTGGAGGCAAAATGGGCACAAAACCCCAATCCCCCCCCCCCCCCCGCCGTCTCCCGGAAGCCGGAAGCAAAAAGATTTCTCATTCCGACAGCTCAAATGTGCCCGTAATTTACACCACGTAACGGCAATACTTTATGAAAATTTCCCAAAACTCGATCGCTCATTCTTATAGTTTATGAAATCATTAAAAGCAGATCGCATGAACGGTTGATATCGATGTGATCTTAAAGAAAATGGACAGGGTATAATGTACGAATTAAATGAACATTCCACTGTTCCCCCAAAATAATGCACTTCCCATGATCTTCAGCATGGGGAAAATTTTGCTCCCTCGCTTCGCTCATTCGCACATGAGTCATTAGACCATTACAAACAATTGCTAACTGGCAAAGCTGAGGCAGTATCTATAGGACCACTTAAAGATAGAAACAATAACAATGACGAAGATGATGCTTGGTAATGCATTAATTAGACTCTAGGGTAATACCAATGTTACAAAGTGCGATTTTTTGGTTTTTTGCGTTAACCCTTTGTAGGTGCCGTTTTCCAAAAAAGTGGCAGATAGGAGATTTCTACATGGGATAGTTGAGCATGACATCTTGACGGGCCAGTTCCAGCAAATTAGGGTCACCCAATAACTTTTGTTTAAATCTAATTGCCCTATTTTGCTGGTGCCCCACCCCCCCCCCCCTTGAAAGATGTTCCCCCGCCCCTGATCATTGAAATATTGTTTTAGGGGCTAAACAAAAATGACTGTCTCATATTAATATTAATACATGTTTGTATAGTACATTCACTATCTTTATTTATTTTAACAAACAGAGCCGCGAGAAGACACTTTAAGTCCCAGTATAATATGCATATTTTCCTTTTTTTGATTTTGGGACATTTATCGGAAAATAAGTGGCTTGATGTGATTGATGGCCCAAATATCATGAAGATAGTCCTTCGTAAAAGCTTAGAAAAGTAATTTTCTTCACTGCTTCATTAAAACAGTGCACGATGATGATGAAGATGGTGATGATGATGATTATTCCCAGCATATTGTGGCGCCATATATCATTTAAAAACGTTCAAAATTGCAAAAACATTCAAGGGCGTCAAGCTCGAAGGGAAGAAGAAAAGATGTCACACGAATTTCACAAATTAAGACAAAATAATATGCTATCTTATTTTCAAATTTTTCAAATTTAGATGAAGATGACACCGCAATAACGTTGAACATCTTGAAGGTGCTCCTACTTTAATACGGTTTATAGTGTGTTTCTGGTAATATAGAGAAAGACTGGCTCACTAATTCCAGAATTATTTATCATCCAAACATACTCAGAAATTGTGAATTATTTCTATACATTCCTTCACATTATTAAAAGGGCTTCCACAAAATTGTTTTCTTTATTTTGTGATCTTGCTAATACAGGGTAAATTTGATCATGTAGGAATTTAATTTCCGTAATTACAAGACGTCAGGTTTACCTTTAAGCGGCGAATGTACATCTAATCCTTTTTCTTCGTTTCCCGAGGATTTAGAGACTGATTAAAAATCTGACATGACACATCTCACAGGTATAATGTTCGAAGCTGGCATACGCAACGATATAAAGAATGCAAGTCTCGTAGCCATGTTAGCCATGATTTGCAGTTGGCAGTCTCAGTGGGAATTACAATTAAATTGTATGGCGAGGCCAATAATCTTTCTTCCATCCAAAATATGCCATCTTCATAATAGTCATGTTATTCTTTATTTGCACACAGTATCTACAGTGTATATGATTCCCGATACTTCAATAAGCCTATTTATTTCGTGAAATTGTATTGAGTTCTAAAAATTTCTACTGGATTCTGAAAATTGGGTAGTTCTATTCACATTGTTTGCACATGAGCGTGATTTAATGTGATACTATATCATGTTGCCTTACTTGCAGTTAGTAACTGATTAATATGGGTGTAATCTGATCTCCGTTTGTAAATATGATAACACATAATGTGATCATTTTATCATTTCTACGTTGAAATAAAGCGATTGTTACAGCCTAGCTTTGACATTTCTAGGTTTTGAATTTGCCCAAAATTGAAATATCGAAAGCTTCCGAATTTCATAGTCATGATTGTGTGAAAGATTTCACTGCATATCTTTAGATACCAGTTGCAAAATATGAACATGCCTTTCTCAGCGCTGCTCTACGTTTAAAACGGAGCTCATGAATATTAAAAACCGAGAACTGACGAAATCTAAAACCATATCTTTTCATTTCATTTTTTCTTATCACTGCTGTAATACGGTAATGCGATGGACTGATGGCTGCGTTCTAAGTACACAAGCATTTTTTTTTTTTTTTTTTTTGGGGGGGGGGGGGGGAAGAGTAATAAATCAACAACACTCTCCCCATTTCTAAAAAAATCTATCAACAATAGTGTTCAAATTACTAACTGCGCACGTGCGTTACGGTAATTTAATCGCTACCATTTCTTCTAGAGGGGTATGGAATTTCTCAGAAGAACGAGCGATCATTTTCTTACAAAAAGATTACTTCTCACGGTGGAAATCTGTTCGTTGCAAATACATCTAGTAGTTCTTATTTGTGAGCTGTGGTGCTTATTTCATTCATACCCGATGGATATTCGGTAAGATCTAACGAACGCCATTTAGGCGACCCTCTAAACCTGGCGGTGTCGTTTGGTATTGGGTTAAAAGAGACCTACGTACCCACAGGAAAGAGATACTCCTCTTCATATCGTTTACCAGATTGGTCATGACTGGATTCATCAACCGTGTCGAGTAACCTTGATAGAGAGAAACCAATGTAGTTGACACACGATGAATAATTCGCCGGCCAAACCCGAAAGTTCGATGCTATTATGAAGACCTTCCAGGAAACGTTTTGCACTGTTGCATTTTCCCTCCGGACATCCCGGGGAAGCTTTCCGGTTTCCGATCGGACAGTTCGGCCAGTAATAGCCGCTCGGAGAAATTCTTGCCGTTTTCAGAGTGCGCAGGCAAGCATCAATTCTCAAGTGGATTTAATTGACAAGAAATTCAATTTTCCGACCTATAATTACATTTCGAGTCACGTTCAAAGGCTTGTTCAATTCTGGGATACAGAATCATGATCTTTTACTTTCGAATCCGGGTTAACTCGGTTTCCGAGTCTAATCTTAATATCGTTGGAACGTTTACTACGATTATTTACTCAATCAAGATAACAAACGCTTACAAAAGTTTCCTTTTGAATTTGATATTCTTTATATTATTGGAGGATATGCCTACAAAAGCGTCTGGTATGAAACTGATCAAATTCAAGTCCCAATTAGAGGTCAATGGTTCCGATCAGATCTATCCACACCCCTCCCCCCTCCTCCCAATAAATTGATTGATGCTCCTGGCCATAATCATCTGACACCCCTTTGGTATTGACGGAATACGTGGCGCCAGACCTGTCTCCCGTTTCAAGGTCATTGAATACTGGACATTGAAATGCCATTTCCGGAAGGTAAAGATTACTTTAAGCCTTATATCGCCAGCAGACGTGGCGCCGTAATTTGTCATTCTGCCTCCCGCCATTTTCCTTCTCCCTAGCGCGATTATTTTCTGCCTTGCATTTCCTGGACGTTCAGAACCTGACATGCCAATATCGTTTCCGGAATGTTACGCGTTTTTTGGTAACGTCATATCAATATTGATTGAAGCCGTCCATTGACCTTGGAGTTTGGTTACTCCCAGTGAGGGAACCAGATATACACTAAAATCTGTCACAGTGGCCATCTCTGTTGTCTCTCTTTGGGGTGAAAAACATATGTATTGTAGAACCAGTCTCGAATGGCGGCATGTCTACTGTGATTTCTTATTTCGGTTTCCCCAGGGTTGCATTTATTCATAGATTTATGTACAATACGTTTATAATATAGGACATTTATACTGCAAAGCCACTATATCAATATACTCTGCTGCGCATTACAGCATCAACATTATACATGAATAACAATTACTAATTAGCATCGAACAGATGTCTTGAACTGATCCAAAGTTTGTGTTTGACGAACAAAAGCTGGAAGATTATTCCACAGTTTCGGAGCAGCGTACACGAAAGCCCTATCACCAAGAGTAATCTTTGATCTGCCATGCAGATGGATGTTTTAATAACGTGCGGTCTTCAGAACTTCGCAAACGGTAAGAATATGATATAGACGAGGATTTCAATTCAACAAGTTCCTGAATGTATACCGGTGCCATACCATGAATCGCCCTATAAGTTATTAAAAGAGTTTTTAAAATGATTCTTTGTCTTACAGGTAACCAGTGTAGTTTATCCTTAGTTACCATGATTTCCTGCCTGTGATAATAATTTACGACACATATTTTTTGTCCAGAATATCATCAAAACTGTTATTTTATATGGGAGTTAATTCTTTTAAAGTTCGATGCAAGATACATCACAGTCACAATAGATGGGTTCATTTAGATACTTGAGCGAAATACTTGTAACAAAAACTTCTTATGAAGAAAAGCATTTCTTGACACATTTTTCTTTTTGGTTAAAATTCTAAAAAGCTCTCAGCAAAACAAATGTGATTTTCATTTTTGAATGCGGCTGCTGCTATATATTGAGTTGGATACAGTCATGTAAATAAATGGCTAATTGCAGAAGCCAGATGAAGGCACAATGATTGTGCCCGACCTTTCCAAAGACTTCGAAATATCCCGTTTACATGTTTGCAGCGACATTATGTCCCCTAGCTCATAAAACAGAATGTATGATATTTGACAAAGGTTTTGTTTGTAACATTTTTCTTTCTGTATACTCTTCGATAATTTGGTGTAAGCGAAAATTCTCCATGGCTTTGAGATTTGTTCAAGCGCAAGATTACATTTTGTTACATTACTGCGCTTTCACAATGCCAAAGTAATGAAGGGTTCATAACATGATTACGAACCCTCTGCAACTTGTTGATAGATCATATTGCAGCAAGCAGGGAACGGGTCTCGCAATTAATGTTTTGTTTTTTTCGTTCTTAGCATCATATTGCACTTCATAATTCCCCCTTTTCCTTTTTATTGCCATCTTATTTCTTTTAAACCTTTAATGTTCTATATAGCATAACCTTTGAAATATAATTTCGTGAAAAAAAAATGTTTATCATCTTCGATTAGACCTTCAGCGATTTCAATTACGTATTATCCTATGATGTAATCAAGTAATTCAACAGATCATTATCTTCTCTCTCTCTCTCTCTCTCTCTTTCATTCCCTTTCTCTCACTTTCTCAGGCTCGTTCGATTTACTCTCTAACTTCTCTTTCTCTCATTTATCTCCACTCTACCTTTCTCTATAACTCCCTCTCAGTCTCTCCACCATTACTCCCCTCTCTCTCTTCGTCTTAGCTTTTCGCTCGTTCATCTTTCTTTAACCCTCCCTCTCAATTTTGTTAAGCGTGCCATTTCATCTCTCTCTCTCTCTCCCCTTTATTTCTATGTATCTTTCCCCCTCTCTCCGCCTCTCCCTCTCTCTCTCTTTCTCCTCTTAACACATGATAGGCTACGAGCAGATGATTTTACCCACATTCTTCAATATTGCACATTTTCGACAAATCTCATCTATGGATGACCTGGTTCCCCAAAAGTAAATACAATGAAATAACGATTTTAAACCAATTTTTTTATTATGTGTTTGAGCTCAATACCGAGGGCAACACTGCAATTAGAGCGAGATATATATATATAGTTGAATGCTGTAAGGGTGGAACATAATTGTGACCTTTCTTCTTTATATTTGCATTCCCGTATGAGAGAATATCACATATTGCAAGAATGTCCCATCGATTGCTCTTGTTATGCTCTCATTGATTTTGTGAAATATGGCTAGAAAATATAATCTACAACTTACTATGAATCAAACTCTGATGCTCTGCGGTTATGTAGTCCTACGTTTGTGTGGGGTTCTTTTCATTCTTTGTGGTTTTCAGCAAGGTTGTTGTAATTTTGATGATTTACAGACCTCATCAATAATACCATCAATCGCCTATTCAGAAAGCCCTTTGTGTTTTAAAAATGTTTTTGGATGTTTTATGCATGATTGTTAAGGTTAATTGATTAATGTATTGCATGAATTATTATGTACCTTTAGCCATGGACCAAAGTTTCCACAAGCTCTGTTCCATTGCTGATCTCTGTTTTCATTCTCATTTTCATGTCATTACTTTAATGCAGTATTTTTCTCTTCTGAAATAAATCTTTGAAATCTGAAATTTGAAATTCGGAGCATCTACTAGTATGCAGAGTTTTGTAACAATAAACCGATGCGACCAGTATTCATTCATTTTCAAACATGCTTTCCTTTTATGATTATGTTTAAAAAGAATCTCTAATGAAGTAAAAGACCACGACTTTGCAAGCATTCGCCAAAAGGTACAGGTAATGAAAGAGTATGTGTAAAAAGAATTTGAATCTACACCCCTAGCATGCCTATGATCATGATGATGGAAAAAGGTAGTTTCACGATCGAACACTGGAAACTGTAATTAGACACGAGACAAGGCTGATTATCATGATGGTGTATTCACGGTTGAAATTTCTTTGTCTGGGAGAAATGTTTCGAGCTAGTATTATGAGGGGCGACATGAATAATTTATGCAGTATAATAGGTTGTGAACCTTCCTGAATACACTTCCATTATGAATATCATGCGAGTACAATTTAAGAATGTGTTAAGGTAGCTCTCCATGTCTAGATATTTTAGAATATTGCATATATCGAGAGAAAGATAGAAAATATACGTCAAACATCGTTGCAGATGTCTCAGTCACAGTCTAAAGCCTAACAGTGCTTGCCCACTTTTGCAGGATCTACAACACGCAGGTTCTCCACCTACATCGATAATAATTGCTGTGCTGTCAATATTTTATACACAAGGCGACTCCCTGACTTTTAACCATAATAATCCTGCATGGACTAAACACTTTACTTGACCCTAACCGTAAACCCAACCTCAAACCAAGTTGCAACCCTTATCCTGTTAACATATCTTTTGACGAAGTTAGGCGTAGAACCATGATTGTCGCCGGAGAAAATGTCGGGTCACCCTTTCTCTCTCATTTCATTCACTCACGGGGCCCCCGCCCCTCCACCTCCAATGACACAATTGCCCCCTAAATAGCAGAACCAACTTTACGCCACTGCGTATTTTATATAACGCAAAAGGGAGAGAGAGTGGTATCAAGGGTAGCCAGAGTGACCGGTAATACAATACAAGACGAAATAACACTCTCTGGCCAGGATAGAAACCCCGCACCGTGCCTGGTTCTTTAATATTGTCTCTAATTGAGTCACAAGTCGTTAGTTTTCCCCTTGACCTCCTCTTTTGATCTGCTCTACGAGGTAATATGAAGTAAACGAATAAAGAAAGGCGCGTAATTGTTAAGCGCTATCAAGGACTTGAACAAGCCCGACGGCCTCTATTACGAGTTATTATGGACTGAAAGTAATTAGGGGAAATATTGTTCATGTCATCAATATCACTCTGCTACATTAACTTTCAAAGGTTTTAGTGGAGCATGAAGGAAAAGGTATCATGCTGGGCCCGTAGCCGCTTGGTTTATTAAGGCAAACCTGACGAAATGAAGGCCGAAAACTCCTTGCCAAATCGTGAATACTTAGTCGCCATACTTCATTTTACTCCGTAGCATCCTAGACTAAATTAATATTAGTTTCATATCCTGTACAGACTCGAGACCCGACTTCTCAATGAAATTAATTCGGTCTAATAAAGTAAGTCGCCGATATAACAAAATAAATTATTGATGGAGCAAAGAATACTCTTGCGAACAATTGCAGCAGTTATCAGTTTACATGCACTGGACAGAATAATAGCTTGCTATTAATAGACAAATTTGACCTCTCTTTGATCTAATGAACCGGCTTGTGCAAGACTCGTTTAAAAAACGTGTGATTAAACGCATTGTTACAAAATGTAAGGTCAAATTGCATCAATTACATCCACATGCATAACAGTTTGTATAGTTTAAATCTTCTTTCTTCACATTTTTGTGTTCATGAAATTCCTGACAGCAATAAAAAAAATCTATTTCTGAGCCTTCAAACAAGATCAACCATTGTGATAAACCTTACCCCTTACCCTATCGCGGACGTGATGATAATTTAAATTTATAATTTTTCTCATTTTGATGATGATGGTGCTATTGCTAATGATGGTGGTGGTGGTGGTGATGATAATTATGAACGTGATGATGACGATGATGACCATGGTGATGAATCAGTCAATCAATCAGTATATTAAGCCAAAAACACAAGTGAAATATTTATTTCAGCAACAGGAAGAAGGACAGGAAGTTGAGCCGTTTGGGACATGAACCTATTCGACCTGATCAGATTTATTACATTCCACATCTACCGTAGATCATTCGTATGAAATGGGATCGTCAAAAGATCACGATTTCCAAAGTATCCCACTGTCGCTGGAATTTTTATATGCTTTATCGTCAAACTCAAGACCATGAACGGTGATAAGGAAATACTGTGAAATACGAACTTGTGGGTTGGGGGATATATGCGTCTTCTTAAGAATATCTAAGCTGCAGGATAACCTCTGCACCTATAGTTAGCAGGAGTTCAAAAAATATTAACAGTTTGCAAAGTGTTTATTGTTGCATCGTCCTGTGTTTGCTTCCATACACCTGATAGATAGATACAAAGATAAAGTGCGAACAACCTTTAGAGTCCTTTGAAATGGTGACCAAATAGCTATTTTAAGAACTTCTGTCACAGTGAAATAATGCATACTGCCTGTGGCTTTATAGCAACACTGTAAAGAAGTTCTCCCTTAATAGGAGTGGATTAGATAGTTCATTGCGGCGTCACAAAATGCAATGGGGTCCACTGTTACTGAGGTGGCACTGGACAGTCACCGTGTCATTATGATGGGGGCACCGGCCTATAATGGAAATGCTCAAGAACCAAAGCCGTTGTCGATTGAGGGGACGAGGGAAGAGGGTGCAGTCAGTTTTTGTTTTATGTTGCTTTCACCTCTCTCTCTCTCTCCTGATTCCCGCCACCGGTCATTCAAAAGGGGGGAGAGAGGGGTATGCCAACGGGCATCCTGTATACGCCACTAACGTAATATATTGCGCATGGTGAGAAAAAGAATGTGTTAGTGTTCTTCGCAACGGAGAAGAATGACTAGACAGGTCCATGCTCGAATGATTCTTCGTTACATTCGCATTTGGCAAATAATATAGATGATATTCATCTCCTATATACCCTCCAGTCTATTCAATAATATCGAACGATACCAAACAAAGACAGAAATGGAGAAAAGAAAAAAGAATGTTTCGCTGGTGTACTTTTCCGCACTTTCTTTCTTTTTTTTCTTTTCCATTCTTGGAGAGAAACAAAACATGTTCCACATTTCTTTCTCATTATCACTCAAGTTGTGATTTCAGTTGATTCTAGAGCCAGACGTGTTTCATTTTGAATCAATGAATCCAATCGAATACACTGAGGAAATATTGAAGAATTTGTTTGTGAAATAATGAAAGAGCCGAATAGAGACCAGATAATAAAACAATGATGATTCATTCCCAGATTGACTACAAGTGATGATTATTTTACTTTGGTTATTATTTTACATTCAAGTCGTGTATCACTAAGAGAACACTCGGGTGCCACACAGAAAGACGGATTTCTTTCGATGAAAAGAGAACCTAGATGTTTGAGTGTTCTTGCGGATTATTGTTTCGGCGCAAGAAATATTGCTTACAAACAATCTATCGCCGCATCTTTCATAGATGCACTTGAACGTTAGATTGAACCAGACAAGTTTCTTTGAAATGTCATTCTGAAATATATCACCATGCTCGGCCTACATCACGATCAGTGGCGTAGCGTGAGTTCCAATTATTGAGGAGGCCACTGGTGTCATGGGGGGGGGGGGGGCGGCTAAGCACTTGATTGATGAAAAGAGGAAAACAGTGAGGGGGATGATTTACATGGACACCCCCTTCACCATTCCTATCCACTCTCCCCCTTTTTTGTTGGCCATTCCATAGGGGGGAGGGGGGGGGGGGCACATGCCCCTTTGCCCAGTGTACTTACGCCCCGATCGCGATATTAGGTCGTGATAAGAAGTGACATCCATTGATGTATTGTGCATCTCCAGGTATTTTAATAGGTCCTGCTGACAGCTCAATTCAGTATGTCCTCCCATCAAAGTCCATTCTTCCATTAAGAATCTCTCGGCCCACGGTAATAATACCTTGTTTTCATTATGGGCCCTTTTCCAAATCCAGAGTCTTATCACTGTTCAAACGAGATTATGCTCTAATGCGCACTTTGTGCAGTCAAGCCATGTAGGATCATGCCATCATGCGACCTTGGAAATCAAGTGTCTCATATCTGGATATCGCAAAATCAGAAATAGAAATCAAATCATGTCTTAAGGTTAGTTTATGACTTCGGGGAGGGAACAACTTTTCAATAAAACTTGTCTAATATACAGTTGAGTTCAAAACGGTTTACCACATATTTTCCCAACTTCATCCATTCCTATTAGGAGTCATACGTATGTTTCAGAGTGATTTTTTTTGACCAGGCACCACAAAACCACCAAAACGTTGCCAGATATGATTTCTTTAGTTAAGGTCTGATGCTAAAAGAGGAGATTCTCAGCTTTAAAATGATATATAACTCATTAGCATTGGATGTTCCTAACTCACTGTACAAGGAGTAGAATGCACAGTCCCTCATGACGTTACTTCTGAGAAATAAGGGTTTAAAGTTTGCAGTCTATTGAAGCACTCTGACTTGCAAGGTGTTGTGCTAAGGTGACAAAAGGAGGATTAGAACTCAATGAAAATTTCTATGAAGAGATTATTAGATTGTCCTAAAACTTGGTATACTAATTAGTCATATCCTGTTCATCATAGTGCGCAAGTATCAATACAAGAACTTACTTTGTTTAAAATGAGACAAGTATTCAGGGTCGTAAAAAAGAAAATACCACAAAATCCAGAGAAGACACGCGTAAGTCTAATAAAAAACTGTCAAAAATACCACTTTTAGATTGTTTGGCGCCTCCAAATTTTTAGATTACTTAGGAAAAAGGATACTCTTTCAGGAAATACCAAAAACTAAAATTTGGCCATGCCAACCAAACACACATTGATTGAGCTCTAACTGAAAATCACACAGTGCGACTTTCTGGTGGTTTTGTGGTGTCTGGTCACTTTTACTTAATGCATATTTTATATACATTAAACAGAGGCCAAACTTGTCTTTCCTCCTGAGGAGAAAAGTTTGCAAGAATGAGTAAAGGGAAATCCAATCTTAACTGCAATTTACTCTGAAAGAAAGAGGATAATCAGAGATTGAAGCAGATTCCTTTAAGTTTGAACGAAATCGGACAAGCAATAAGAAGGTTATGAATTTTTGAAAGTTGTAATCAAAATACATATGGGAATTCAAATTGGCGGAATAGATAATGTCACTGTGATGTAGTTGTAGACAACTCATGAACCCATTTGCTTCAACACACACAATGACCAAAGTGTCATTTTTCAAAAATGTTATTACTCAGTAGGATATTTCTCTTCCATGAGGACCTATAACAATATTCTATCTCCAATATATATTTATTTTTGAGTACTACCCCCAGGGTAAAGGGAGAAAACCGCCAATTAATGATGTACTTGTGTACGACAAACGGGAGAGTTGTTGCCAAGTATATGTCACAATCGAATCACCAAAATTGCCAATTTGAGATTCGCAAAGATGTAGTGATCTCATTTTCAAACATCCATAACTTTCTTATTCCTTGTGCGATTGATTTCAAAGTTTCACCATCCTGCTTTTCTTATTTATCTGCTTTCAAACAAATCATCTAATTACCAAGTTTGGATTTCCCTTTAAGGTGTGAAAATGTATATTGTTTTTTTCTACCAGATCTAACTATGCGAACTTTTGGGCTCAACTGAAAAATAGATGTGTAAGATATTTTCATGATTTCTCCTTAATTCCTGTTGAACTTACTGTACAAATCTTGAAGAAATACTTTTAACTGGAGGCTAGTGGCTATTGAAGTTCGTGGAAATCCTGTAGGTTGCAACGCTTTCCGCCGGTTTTTATAGATGTCGTTCGCATAATGGAGTTTTCATCCTGCATGGCAGAATGTAAAATATTAGTCACAATATTACACTGAAGAAATAAGATGAAGAAGAAAAAACTTCAAAATATTCTAACAAACTAAAAGATTGTTTCACACGTTTCGATGAAAATAGATAATGATTTGCTTATTAGGTTGTACATGGCCTTTGAATTTGTAATTAATCAGCGATAATAGACTTGCTGACAAGGGATGCTCCGCATAATATAGATGAATAACTGGAACAAAAATTTACACTGTTATGTAAAAATCCACCGCTCCCCATGTCGACGTTTCAAAGCCTTTATTTATGTGCATTTTGTCCATCGTCTATTCCTCTACGCCCTTTTCTCCATGAATCAAGTTCCATGACTTTTAGGAGTGGAATATGGACAGCTCAGCTAAATAGTTAGTACTTTTGAAAAGGGAACATTAGGGCTTATCGAATGAGAGCAAGATAGCCGACGTATACAGACATAGATCTATGGGAAATTGGAAGAATTCGAATTCTCCTTATTTACTTAAAGAGAAGGTTGAGTTCTGGGAAGGGTAAAACATTATTAGTGAGCTTTCCTATTCTCCTTATGTCAGTTTGGAAGATTATCTTATTAGAAATATCCCCTTAAATTGCTCTTCAAATACCTTCATATTCAAAATATGACCAGAAACGGCTGAAATGTTTCATGCCACATGTGTGTGTAGTCTCATATACACATTTATGCATTATGTGTGGAATGCATGTGACTCTAGCAGGACAGTCAATTTCTTCTCATTTTAGAGATTCCAAAACCTTATAGCATACACTAATTCTCATGTACTACATGATCAACCTTTCGCAATCACTTCCAGACAGTTTCTTTCACAATGGAATCATGACCAGAACTCAACTGTATATCTTTAAAGAGAAGGTTGAGTTCTGGGAGAGGTGAAAATAATTTTATGGGCTTTCTCATTTCTTTTATGTCAGTTTGGAAGAACATCATACTAGAAATGTCACCCGAAAAAATAGGTGTTTAAATGCCCTCATATTATAGGTTTTTCCGCCCAATTTCATCAGAGTTGCATTCGAATTCATGAATAGGCGTTCAAGCTCGAACGATTTTTGTCAACTCTCTGCTCTCATGGTTCATGTTTATTCTTTGAGCATTCAATTTCGTTTTATATCATTCCTTTTAAATTTTATTTCATTCAATTTAGAGAGATATCCATTCAATTTAACGACGTGAAGTTGTCATTCAATTTTGCGCCAGCTGGGTAGACGTTCAATTTCGTCGCAAATACCAATTTCAATTTCATTTATAGGCACACACCTTCGCACTTTGAACGTTCGAATTCAATTAACGTAAACAAGTTCTGTAGTTATGTAAATCTTGTAAATCTTACCTCATTTTTTTCACGTCATATGCTTCATTTTCAAAGTTTATTTTAATCATATGTCATGTTTATTCCTAGAATATCGGCCAGTTCTAGGGAGTCTTGCTGGTTGTCAAATGCTTCAGCCAACCTAATTCTGTCCGCATTCGAGATACATGTATTCATGTACTCTCCTCGAGCCGCCATCGTCGTGTATAAATGAATTGTATGCAAGCCCCTAGGAGCCTGGTGTGCTTGGGGTGGTGCAGTACCCCAATTTTTTTTTGAGGGGGTACGCAGCACCCCTAGAAGGCTGAGGATGCGGGGGTGCTGTAGCCCCCAAATACTGATGACTTTTTTATTGTTTTGCTTGTCAGAGATTTTTGTACTTAAAAAGAGACCCCAAAACGCCGAGGACTTTTTTGTTTGTTTGTCTGAAAGTGTTGTGAATATCACAAAATCCTTGATCCGCCGCTGGCTGTAACACCCTCAGTTTTCTATAGGGAACACTTGCCCTTGCACTTAAAGCAACTTCATCGTTTGCTCCGGGAGCCATTCATAGATAAGCAACTGTATACTTTTTTAAAAAAAATCCGCTCACAGCACCCCCAGTAACAAAATCGTTCCCAGGGACCTGATTGTATGATATGAAAGTGGAGTTATATGAGCTGTTGCTTCGATGACGGTTTGTCAGACACTATGAACATGGCGAACAAAGAAGCGGACAAAATATACAGCTCCTCATTGTACTTTCCACAATTGCCCTGGTAGACAAAAGAACTTCCCTTCATTGCTATTATGTAAAAATATGTAGAACAGGTGTCATATGCATATTCATCTGTTCTACTTATTTTACATAATAGCAATGAAGGCATGTTCTATTGTCTACCAGAGCTATTGTGGAGGGTACAATGAGGAGCTGTATATTTTGTCCGCTCTCTTTGTCATCGTGTTCATAGTGAGAGGCAAATTCCCATTTCAAGGTACACAAATTTTGCATAATTTATTCAAACAGATGCAGATTACAAAGAACCTAACCTTAGCGTTCATCGGGGCAGTGCTGGTGCGAATTTGTAAGCATTTTACGTACATTGATCGCATCCTTCAATCGGATGCAATTGAGCGGGAAAAACTATAGTAAAATGACGAGAAATAGCTGAAATGTTCGAACATTCATCTCACTTGTATGTGCAATCCTATATACCTATGTGTTGTGTGCAGTACATGTTTTTCAGGGAGATTGGGTCAATTTCTTTTCACTTTGATGATTCCAAAACTTTGATGATTCCAAAACAAAACAGTATAAAACACTATTCTTATGTAGTCATGAAATTTCTTTCACAATGTAATTGCATGACCAGTTTTTTGAAGGGGCGTTGATTTGATTCTTGCCTTTGGTCTCTAGTAAGACGTTAATTTACATTTGCCACACTCTACCCAGGTCTAGTAAGTGGGTACCTGGTAAACGTTTTTCCTTAAAGTAGAACGTTAATGATTTTAAATATTGGCTTAATACTTATTATTGCATAGATGGCATAAATTAAACAAGGTTATCCAAATTCAACGCTTGGAAACATTTGAAGTAATGATTATTATCAATTATAAAACGGTAAAATACAGCCCCCGATATAGCAGCTGAAGAGCTCCTCGAACGCTGCTGAGATATGTGACGACACACCATGGACCAGTCCTGTCTAAGCAGACGATGTCCCATAACATCTTACACATTTTTCAGAGCCTATTTTGTCATCTCCTCTTCACTTATTTCTCTTCCTTCACTAGCGTCAGTCTTAATGTTAGTCTGTTGCCTCACTCTTAACTTCGTGTATGGTATTATTTTGATGAAAAATGCAGCGTTAAAAAAAATAAAGGAATCAGTCACTTGTAAACAAAATAAGACGCCATTGTATTTTCAGCTGCTTGCACCGGGGCATGTTCGGCGTTTCAAGAGGGAACGAATACCATCCTGCTATTATTCGGAGGGCTTTTCAATTTGAAAGTGGGGTTTATTTCATTGATCATTGACCCTTCTCCTGTGTATTTACAATCAAACGGTTTTAGCTATCAGAATCAGTTTCACTTTCCCTTTGTAATGGTGTGAAATACAGTCAGACCCAACTCCGTAATACCGAGCACAGGTATATACTCCGAAAACGGCGTATAGAACAAGATGAATATAGAGCCCTCATCGTTCAGTATGAGACAGTGTGTACAAAAGGCATGTGGAAAATCTTGCAAAGTCAACCTGCCAACGATATACATATTCTTAAAAATAATGCTGCGTGTCAATTATCTTCAAAATCCTTGAATGATTCGTCATATGAAGTGAATTTCAAATGACAAACATTTGAAATAAATATATCCGCAGCATTATTTTTGAAAAATATATTATCAACAGCAGGTCGACATTGCACGATTTTCCCCATGCCTTTTGTACACACTGCCTCGCACTGAACGACGAGGGCTCTATATTCCTCTTGTTTTATATGCCGTTTTCGGAGTATATACCTGTGCTCGGTATTACGGAGTTGGGTCTGACTGAAATAAGGTCATGTTTAAATACACCAAACTCTTTATAATTTGATAAATAATTGCATTGCAATTACGTTCATTCATTATAGGACGTCGTCTGCTTAAGCAGGATCGATCCCGAGTGTGACGACATCAAAACATCGCTATATTTCTGGCGAATCCTCGGATATTCCAGATGCTGAGAAGAGCTTTTATTTGTGTTGTTTTTATAATCATCAGATACGCAGTTGACATAAAACTTATACGATTGCCATCTGTAAGCTTCCCATTTTGTAGTGATACATTAATTGCCATATTTGTGATTTTCTTTGAATATCTACTTTAAAGTACACTGTGTGCTGATAACGGTTGCCGGAACAAAAGCTTGGTGCAATGTCCAAAGTTATTTTTTGTCATTCGAGTATATATGTGGATTTTTTTTCTTTCTTTTGTGTAAAAGACGTTCATATACTTCAAACGTTCTTTCATAATGTGATATGTGATAATAATTCAATATTATTATGGCATTTAACAGTGTTTTTGGAAGCTGAATTAGTCTAACCTTTATGAACTAAGTGTTCATGTTTTGACTGAAGTGAACCCTGAAGTACATTAAGCTAGCTAATCCATCTCCATGCATATCCCTCATGCACGCGTATTCCTTACAATATCCTCGGCAAGTGCAGGATCATCATATCTCTAGACAAACATCACCAGAGTGCTATAGTTGCCAATGTGTCGCCGGGAGATCGACCTGATCACTTCGTATAATTGAATATCAATGGCATCACTTGACCCCCATTTCTTGTCTGTCACTCGCAGGGTCCCTCAGTGGAGTCGTTTCGCGCCGATTCTGTGGAGCACTTCTCGCCTATCTCAACCGTGCAAAGGGGATGAACGGCGTCTGATACAAATGAGAGGAATCTCTTTTATCGCATATTTTCACCTGGAATTCACGGCTTCGTGTCATTTGAGTGATACACTGTAGATATTTTTTTGGAGGGAAAAGCGTTTGTACTTCGAATTTCTACAATATTATAGGCGGCAGCGGAATTCTTTGCATATCTGGTAAGTTGAAGCTCTAACATTATGAATAAAATTGTCTTTAGAAAGGGAATGAATTAAAAAAAAATGTTTTGTAACTAAAGTATAGCACATCTCGATTAAGTAAAAATTTATTTAAGGTATATATATTTAACGTTTCTAGGTAAACTAAATTAATAATTACACTGAAGTTATTACGCTTAATACTAAAAGACAACAATAATTGAATTATTGATAATCTGGTTAAAACAGTAAACGAAATGAAATTTGCATTACAATGATTTAAAGGCAATGAAACAAACTCAAATTAGCGAATTAGCATTGAATATCTCACTTAAATACATGCGTGATAACTTCATTGGAAATCTCAAAGTAAAACTAAATTGATAAAAATATACGTCACCGAAACCAATTAAATACCAATTTAATTTTTTTTAAAGGAACCACGGAAGCAGGAATACTATTTCACACAACTACCTGCTTATAATAATGAATACATTCTTAATAGCTTGTAAAAGATACATTCCTTCGAAATCTTCAAGGGATCACTTCTAAGGGACTAAACTATTTCCAAGTGAAAACTTTCTTGCATGATCATAAGTATAAGTGTAATGGAGAAAGGAGAAAAAAAACACAAAATCAAGCTTACTCTGCAAGTACGTACCGTTTGATTATTTCAGCTTGAATCACTGCCTTTCTTTTTCCGTTTGGCTGTTAAACGTATTGTTATTACGCTCATTCCACTCAACGACGTACAGAACATCATTACTTGAAATGTTCGAACATCAATAAAAAGAAGACGTTATGGTATATTTATCATTGAAATAAGTGGACATCGAAGTTGTATCTTTTGCACAAAGAAGGAAAGCCGGATCAGCAGTGAGTTGAAAACTAGAGCAATGTTCAGTACAACTGCAATTAAACTAAATACACACGGGTCCATTCGAATTTAGGTTCAATTTCGGGACTACTTGAAAAGAGGGGAAGGGGTGGGAGAGAGAGAGAGAGGGGGGGGGGGGGGGGGGGGAGTGGTCTACTTTGTGAGATCAGTGCACAGACTATAAAGTCTGTACTATGATGGTTAGTTTGAACCAAGAAGATGCAAACAAGATTAGTTTCGTGTTTATTTCTTAACAAAATATATTGAATTAACTATTCCAATACGAACCAAATGCACGACTATTGTCTTGTTCGCTGATAATGTATGCACCATAATTGCCATTGTAGGTAGACAACAAATTCTTGACAAACTGCAATGAATCAATTAGTTCAACGGGAACCAGATGCACAATTATAGCGAGATGATATAGTTTCCGACCGTTTGGCCCCATGAGATAAATTATTGCAATCAATCATATTTATCTAGAATTTCCAAATAATGATCTAAAGTACTTAAAGGTCATCTGCACCCATGTTTATACTCGAGGAACAAGGATCTTCAAGCTTCATTTTTGGGGTTGTGCGAACGAGAAAAAATGTGAACAAAAATCATCGGGGGCTTCTGTAAACCGCTTACGCTGAAATCGCCTTGTCCGATACTTGTAGATTTATTTACATTTAAAGGGATACGCCACCGGGCGGCCGTGGGGAAAGTCAGGATTGCGTAAGCCCCATTCACTCGTACACAAAGTTTGTGCGTCGAACGCGTCCGTTGGACTAAGTGGGATTACATTTCGACTGCACGAAGCCGACCGAATCTCGCACGAGAGCTCGAGCTCAGGCGGAGCGTGCATGTTTGTGCGGCGACCAGTCTATCCGAGGTTTGCGCCCAGCGGGGCAACGGCATGATCAGGTAACGATCACGGTGCCC
This sequence comes from Heliocidaris erythrogramma, assembly GCA_025617745.1. Classification (NCBI taxonomy): domain Eukaryota; kingdom Metazoa; phylum Echinodermata; class Echinoidea; order Camarodonta; family Echinometridae; genus Heliocidaris; species Heliocidaris erythrogramma. The sequence continues at coordinate 12,099,821 of CM046870.1, read as the reverse complement.
TCTCGCGGCATTAAAACGTCCACAATCTGCGGTTGAGTATCCCTTTAAAAAGATCTATTACAAATTCCACTGCATTGTGTTAGTCCTGAATTTAGCTTCACTATACCGGTACTCAATAATAACCTTTAACAGGCCACGACTGATGACTCTATATCTTTTGAGCCTAATGAAACACAGCTGGAATCTATTCTGTGGCGGAATAAATTGATATGAACAATTAGTCAGGCACAGCAACAGCACCCTGCTCTTTTCCGGTTACCGTTAAAGATATGATTTTGACATGGTCTTACATGTGATTATATTGTATGTTAGCACCCCGCTCTTTTCTGGTTACCGTTAAAGATATGATTTTGACATGGTCTTACAAGTGATTATATTGTATGTTAGTTTGTCGAAAAATGTAAGAAAAATGTAAAAAAAATGTATAGAAAAATGTAATACGGATCTCTGAAAGTTAAAAAAATAATGAATAAGATTCATAATTTGAATTAAATTTCTATTAAAAAAAAAAATTAAAACCCGGGGGGGGGGGGGGTCACTCCCAGGCATATGTGCTACCCAAGTGCGTCCACACGCTTCAAATAAGGACCCTAAATGGCGTATTGCACGAAATTTAATTTGCCCCCTATACGGCGTCACATCAGAAAACCATACTCTAAATGGCATCAGCAGGGTCATCACGGCACCCCAAAATACCCTATAAGTGGCGTATAATTTTTTATGGTACCAAGTACAATACCCTTAATGGTGTTTAAAATAAGTAACCCCTATTAGCAGGAAAACAACAAAATAACGTTTTTCTAGTACAAACAAATAAACTTTTAGTGATATCATATTTAATTTGTAGGCAAACAATCCAAATCGCCAGTCAGTGTTATTAATTGCAACAAAATACGAGTGAGAATTGACCATCGTAGAAACAGGTGAAAAGCAGAATTTAAGGATTACCATAACATGCAATTTATACCCTTTATGTTGAAGACCGAATTTGTTATTTAGTTCTCTGCTGGCGTAGCCAGTATTTTCAATCATTCATTTTCTTTTCATGTACGAATACTCTGTTTCCTCTTGATGTATGTTGCCAAATGAATAATAAATAAATAAATAAAACGGCGATTGATGTTGAAAAAACCCTTTTTAAAAGAAATCGTCGACGACGCCTTAAGGCTGAAAACAGACCCTTTTCGATGCTTTTTGTGGACGCGGTTGCGTACCACGTAATGTGGTGAGTTAAAAATAACATGAAAATCGTAGATGTCACCATAAACTAAGCATTTCAACAAATTCCGTACAATTGTCACAAGCCTTTTTAGTATTAAATCTACATTCCTTGAATGTTTTGGACTGATTTTTCAGCATGAATTGCCAAAGGCTGAATAGAACTTTTATGCAATTTAATGAGAAACATACAGTAGACATGTCAGATGTAATATTACAAATATAAAGTAGAGATACAAAGTAATATAAGATAAAAATATTTCAAAACCATCTTAAATGATGGATCGTAAATTATAAATCCATAATTATACTTAGAAGAAAGAAAAAAACAGTCCCAAAATCATCTTGCCCAAGCCTTTTTCATAACAAGACCATATGAGCATTTCCAACAGTTATTTTTTTTTTTTTTTTGAATATTTATCAAAACTTAGTAATCGAGGTTTATTACAAAATATCTAAGAAAAAGAAAATGGTAATAATCTATCACTATGTGCGGGCTGATAGTTTATTAGAGTAGTTAAAAATAGTAGTATAAACTGATCTTACTGGCAAATTTGATAAACATTTTGATAGAGGCACCGATTTCTAGAGACAATATTGAGAAAGGGAATGGAGAAGTACTTTAACACAGTGAGGTGTTTGTGTGCGAGTCAATCACAAATGATTCGTGTCTTTAAGTCACAGCTGCAGACAATTCGGGCATCTCCGATAGCCGGGGCTGACATGTCTTATCGGAGAGCTTCATGTCACGTGGTATTGTGACACCCCAAAGTACCAGCGAACTGTGTTGAAGCCCTCGTTGAGTGCGATTACGACGCCGTGGATGCGGTGTGTGTTACAATAAGCGAGACCTATCAGAGATAGGTCCTCGCTCCCAACACCCCGTGCACTGACACCCGTCCGCGGCCACAGTCTTTATATATAGGGCAGTGTGGTATTATCCTCGTCGGAAATTCCGTTTTCGCTGGTTTATAGACAAGATAGTCAGGGCAAATACCGACATAATAAGTAATACCATAATGATCCAAACGATGGAGGTCACAAAATTATGACAAAATGAAAGAAAAACATATATAATTATGATGTATAATTATGGAGGTAACTACAATACGAAATGACTGTCTTGAACACCGCAAGAAGTCATTTTACAAAATGACCTGGGGCAAAATAAACGAAATAAAATTGCGTTTAAATGCCGCTTCAAAAGATTATGTTTTGCTAGATTTCCACTCAAATGATTTTATATTCTTGCATACTCAAACAAGTTTCATACAGGTGCTCTTTTCCCCCTTCTCTTTATTGTCACGGTTTAATTTAAGTCATAATTGAGCATAATTGTATGTATTGAACTGTCTGTGGTTTTTAATATAAAAGGTAAATTGAAGTAAAAAATTATGTCCACAAACATCGGACTATATCGATTTAACGGGAATATCACAAGTACTCGACAGGCGTATTATATATGTGCTGGTGCATTATGATTTTAAGGATGTTTGAAACCTCCTGAAGTTTGGCATGGCTTGCCTTAATATAACAATGAAATCTATTTTAGGTCACATAACATAATTTTAAAAAATTGAAAAAAAACCCTTTATATACATAAATATGTATATATATATATATATATATATATATATATATATATATACACACACACTATATTTAAGCAGGGCGGATCCAGGATTGAGTAAAAGAGGGGGTACACAAATGCAGGTTTGTCAACTTTTGGAAAAGGTAGACCCGTATTTTTTTTAGGGGGGCGACAATTTTTTTTTCGCCAGACCTTCAAAATTCGCTCAGTGGGGGGGGGGGGGGGGGATTATGGGGGTCCAGTTTCCCTCCATAGTTCCCTGACAAGCAAAAAAGAAAAGAGAAGAAAAAAGAAAGGTCTTCATTCGAAAAGGGGGGACACAATCGAGAAAATGGCGGACCGCCTATGGTCAAAATGCATACCTTTCTTCCAAAGGGGGGAACGGGCCGGAAGTGCCCCCCTCGATCCGCCAATGTATTTAAGTGTGTATATGACGACCCATCGGTTAAATTTTAAATCCTTATAGTCAATAATTTCACTAAAAACATTTTTTGAATCAGATTCTTTCGAGTTAAGCTCTTCAACGACATTTTTTTGTTTGTTAGCGCTTAATTTATTTACTTAAGTGATTATCTAAAAAGGATAGCACCGCCAATAGTTTAATTACTGTTGTTTTTAGGGACCCAGTTAAATTGATAGTCAGATAATGATCTAGGACTGCAGAAGGTCTACGACACCTTTAAATTCCGTTTGGCCCTGGATTTCGGCTAAAGGTAGACCGGATGGACATCGGTTTCGAGTATGGCATGGCGTTGCACTATACCACTTACATCATGTGACATAAAATCAGCCTCAAAGTGTGAGGATGCGATCGTCTAGCCTGCATCAGGCACCAACTGTCTCAATTCTCTAGAATGTATAGACTAATCCAATCAAAATTTGTCATGGACGCGGCTGAGCTTTCAGATCATTCGCAGACGAGTGTGGGATGCAATGTGAGCCACATAAGCCACGCGGAAGTTATGCAAACCGATGATCACTATGTGATTTTTTTCTTCTTCAGAATATGTGGGTGTATCATTTGCATTCTTCTTCACCACGATAGATTACAGTGTTCATGACATAAGGAATTCTCCGAACATTCTCACTTAAAGTTGGAAAACCGAGCTCAGGTATATATACTCCGAAAGCGGTGTATAACGAACGATGAATTAAGAGCGCTCATCATTGAGTGGGAGGCAATGTGTGCAAAAGGCATTGGGAAAATCCTGCAAAGTCGACCAGTTGTATATTCTTTTTAAAATGAACGATGCGGATATATTTATTTCAAATGTTTGTAGTTTGTGATTTCATATGACGAATCATTCAAGGTCTTTGAAGGTAATTGAGACGTAGCATTATGTTTAAAAGTATATATAGCCTTAAAAGGTTGACTGTGCAAAGATTTCTCAGTGACTTTTGTACACACGGTCTCGCACTGAACGATGGGGGCTATATATTAATCGTGCGTTATACGCCGTTTTCGGAATAATATATACATGGTTTTCAGAAGATGAGTCTGACTGTCGAACCATTTTTCTTTGGGTTATTAAAGTGTCTTGAGCAAATTAGGCTTTGGTCTACAGGTAACGAATCGCTTTATAATGACATGAAACTTTCTCTTTCAAGTAAACTCAAGAATTTTGTGTTTGCGACCTAATCCTACCATGATCAATGATCTAATGTACTTTACTTGGATGAGGTAGGATCTGCTATGAAATGAAAATATAAAATTATGTGCAGTCTCTACAAGCATCCAAATTTATTTACCAGAGTTGTAAACGACTATAGGTAAATCGGAAATAAGAAATGTGCGCTTGCCACTTTGAAGCATATCAAATTCATATGTTGGAAATATTTGCCAAAATATTTAAATTTAAAACAGATATCTTTTAATTCACTATACATTCATAACTATAATTATTTTGCTAAAAACATTCATAAATTCGAAAATCCCCCCCCCCCCCAAAAAAATGAAAAATCTGTTTAAATCACAGATTTATATGGCAAATGAGTGTAAAAACAAATGATAGTCGTATTCAACTAGTTAAGAATGCACATTTTACTTCAATGGTATTACATTTGTTTCACCCAAGTAACTCTAAAAGAGTTTCTTTTTATAAATAATATCATTACGAAGGTAGAGGTGTTGTGGATCAGTGGATAAGTCCCCGGACTGTGAACCACGAGGTCCGGGGTTCGAATCCCGCCGCAGCACTAGCGTCCTTTGGCAAGACGTTAATCTACATTTGCCACTCTCCACCCAGGTGTTAAATGGGTACCCGGTAGGATGCGAAAGTTAATGTCGTTTGCTTAGCATGTGGGCGCTTAACAGGCGAACTGGCTGGAATGCTCCCCAGGGAGTGGAGAATGTGCATACACTGTGTGCGGGCGTGCCAGAATCCGATGACCAGGGTAATAATATATCTGTAAAGCGCTTAGAGACATCATTGATGTATTAGGCGCTATATAAAAACTGAATATTATTATTATTATTATAAATATATAATGCATGGTACAAAATTAGTGACAATGATCGTTCCAGTTCTTTCATAACAGGAAGCCTTCTCTTCTCTATCTTATTTCAAAATACGGAATGTCAAATAGAATAGTGAATTATTCTATTTGATATTCCGTATTCTAAGAATTTCTTAGAATTTCTTAGAATACTTCGTTCCCGTTTATGGCATTTCTTTTTTCCAAAGAGACTGACTGGTCATTAATTATCTCTGTTTCTAGAACTCGCAGCGCAGGAAAATGTTCACGCGGATGAATTGGGACGTGTTAACTACGAAGGATTATGGTTTCCTGTTTCACAGATTTGAGTTTCCAGAGAATTCATCTTTTGCAAAACGTGCCTTGTTGAATTAGAATTTCAAAGGAGATTTGCCCAATCCCTAAAATCCCCTCTCCATGTTCAGTCTCCGAGGAGTGAGTGTGTATCCTTTGAAGATCTTTATAGATGTCCTGGCGGCGGCAGGATCAATCCAACTGAAAACAAAATCGGGATGAATTCTTATTCAAGCCAAAGTTAGGTGGAGTGGACATAAATATTCACTTCCTCTGGTTTTTTTACAGGGATGGATTTAGGCCTAATGAGCCTGACTTTGCATTTAGTACAGCATTCAGTACATTAAACTTGCTTCATCATATATTTCAATGGTTCCATTGCCATTTTAGTCGAGATGTGTTATACAGTTTTGTCATGGCAACGAGTGTCGTCTATCATGTCTATAACTTTTTTATGTTTTGAAGAATGATATAATGTCTGGGTATACTACTTAATAGAAAGTTACTGGCAGAAAACAACCCTGAAGTAAAGATAAAGTTGAGCTCTAGTAATGGTGAAAAAAGTATGAGCTTCCTCTTTCTTTTTATGTCAGTTTGGTAGAATATCATGAAGGATTTGTCCCCTAAAAAGGAAAGCTCTCCATATGCTCTCATATTCGAAATATGAGTGACAAGAAATAGCTCAAAAGTTTGGACAAAACATTCATACCACATGTGTGTGTGAGGATGGGTGTGTATGTGTGTGTGTGTGTGTGCCCTTACATACACGCAGTTGTGGGGTACAGGGAACAAAAGAGCACAATTATGGCCTTTATTTCTGTTTTATTTCTTATTTGATGCTTGTGGGGTACAAAATACAATAGGAGAAAGCATGAAATTCCTCACAAAACAAAGTTTGTTCAGATGTGTGGGTGTGTGTGTGTGTGTGTGTGTGTGTAGTTCCATAGATACATAATTTGGTTTGTGCAGTGAATGTAAACTCATGCAAGTGCTAGTCGATTTCTTATCATTTTAATGATTTCAGAACCTCACATTATACACCAATTGTTAAGTAGGTCACTACATAATCAACCTTTCCCAATTGCTTCCAGACAGATATTTCCCAATTTCCTTGCATGCCAAGAACTCAACTTTATGTTGAAGTCGTTATTCACGATGGAGGATAAAGTACTTACGTTTCAAAAGCCCTTTAAATCTGGATTCGCAAACAACCCTCGAGTAAAGCTTATTTTTAATCTTTTACTCTTAAGAGATTTTGAAATAATCGATCAAATGAAGCTCTGCAGATCCCAATTATTCATATATTTGATATATATCCCAATATTACACTAATCAGGACGTGAACCTGAGGGATTGCGTAATTAGGCTTTTTCAAATCAGGATATGAATTTGATGAATTGAGTAATTAGGTTTTGACAGACGTGTATTATCAGGTCATCTGATCATTCACATCTGGGAACCGACCTTCAATGTCTTCGCAAGACATGACCCGATTTCGAACCGGGGTTCGTCAGAATCAATCTGTCGGTGTTTCCTTTTTTGTTGTTCAGTATTCCAGAAAAACAGATCACAGAAACCGATTTTAATTTTGCGAAACATCGCGACTAAGCTTTTAACAAGTCAAAAAGGATATTTTCGTACAGAAACCAAGTATTTACAAATGATATTCCGTAATATTTTCCTTTCCTTGTAACGTTTTAGGCATTTTTCTATTTTGACAGACTTCATTTCCCACGTATGTATTCTTTTGATTACCGGTAGATATGTTATTAAACCAAATTAAAAATGTCTAAATTGCCGTGAAGATAACACCATTGTCGAAAGTTGAAGTGAAGTGCAAGGAAATCTTTTCCATGAGACTTTCCAAATGGGATTGGAATGTATTTATTGCATGGATCTTATGGTGTAGCTATCTCGAACCCTAATGAATTGTCTTCTTAGACTGAGGAAGCTATACCTCTATATGAAACAGTAGGATGAAAAGCCTTTCCGAAATATTAAAAAAATGAAATCTGAATAGGATTATTGTTCAAAATGTACAGTGAACTTGATGAAGTACACCCACGGACACAGGGTTCAACCGCTAGACAGTAACTTCGCATGTTGCGTAAGAGTGATATGATTTTTACGAATATGTTGTTGTTATAATCGCCGATCAAAACCGAGTTATTTGGATTCAAGTAGATTACATTCTTTAAACTAAACTGAACTATAGAACAAGTATCATCGGCAGAAGGCAGTATTACTCAGCAAGTAGAAGAGGTATGATTCCGTATACCAAATTCTACAGAAACGATCTGTATTTATTTATATATATATTTATTTATTTTGTATTTGAACAAGTATACAGAAAGAGTACATTTTCGGGTCACCCAAGTCTAATATATCACGCTGCAATCTACTTCAATCCTTCTAAGCAATACAAATGGATACTCGCAACGAATAAATCTACATGTACTCTGCAATTACATCCACTGGCTTGGGATCATGTTGGAGGAAATTCACTGCCATTTTTTCACTTCAGGTACTAAAAACTTAGTCCGTCTTCTTGGTAATTAACTTTCAAAACTAGATTCATATCACTTCTTTTATGTTATTTTCCATAAACTTCTAGAGTAGCCATCCATTGTATTAAATCAAGCAAGACTCAGAATTCACGAGCATTGACAGATGGTTTTGCAGAAATAAAAGAAACAGTCAGCATTTTTACACACCACAGAGCTTTTACATTTCGAGAATGAAATGCCAGCAGTCGTCTGTACAAATGAATTGGATTTGTGCACTTTCGCTGTCATTGATTTGAGATATAAGGATTTGGATGACTGTGACTCATTTCAATTATTACACGTGTCAGGAACAGTTTCGCCAACGAAATACTAGGTATTGGTGTTCAATGATCAGCCAGCCTTAGGGGAGTGAAGTTTTAATCCATCAAATCTTACCTGAAGGGCGGAGTAAAGTACATTTTGAGGTGTTTCTCGATGACTTGATCTCGTTATGAAATTGTCTAGATTTGAGCATCCGTCCATGCGGAGTGGCGGATTTAGGATTTTGAAGTAGAGCGGCAAGCGCATCCGATACAACAGACTAATGCATACTTTTATTAAAGAAGTTTTAGCGATTTTCAATGTGGAGAAACTTGTAGGTAAAGTTGTGAGTGTTACGCCATGTATTTTCATTCGAATGAAAGCTGTAAATAGGGGCTTTGCCTAAGAGCTCTAAGTTCCTCTCAGAGCTTATTTTGGTTCTCAAAGGTTTCATTACGACAGCTCTGATCGTCTTCAGGAAAAATGCGTAGTTGTAGTTGGCTGAAAATTACATGTTGAGGTAAATGAGGAATCTTTCATGCTGAAAAGTGAGCCCCCTCTCCTCCCCCTCCCCCACCCTCATTAGATAAATTGGACGGAACTCGTGTCTCTCTTCCCTCCACTCAAGTGTTTACAGAGCAAGATGGTTATTAAAAGAGGGGTGGTGTGCACACTATTAAATTATACTACTATATAAGCATTATGTAAAGTGTCTATTCAAAAGAATGTGAGAATGAGGCGCTGCAACCCCTAAGCCCCCCTAACCCCCTCCCCATGTTGCCACGTCACTTGTTCATTGGTCTTCCTCGGCTAACAGAGCCGGTGTCAAGAGGGGGGGGGGGGCGGTATGGAATAAGGGTCTAGATAAAAGGATATGATTCATACATTATGCGCAATCATACACGCCTACAAAAACGAACAAGACAGGAACACGATCGAGTGCTGATTATGTTAAACTAATAGCGTAGTCATTGAACAGAATTAATCCAACTTTCTACTGATATACAAATATCCATTGGACCACATATAATCTGGGAGTGAAAATATTCCTTAATCGATACTCTAAACCAGATTTAACCTTTTGGCAGTGTTGGTATGAATGGGGGGAGGGGAGCAAAATGTAGCTTCTCCCAAAAAAGGTTACTTTTTCTCTCTAAATGATAATCTCCTTCAGATTATGCATTGAAAGATAATCAAGAATTTTTCCTCCTCAAGAGGGGGGGGGGGGGGGGGGGGGTTCGGCCCCCTTTGACACAACCCTGAAAACGCCCTTGCCAGATAAACAACTACCCAGACACAAGGGCTGCCCGAGGTCTGCATCTATACACGCTGCACTGACACTCGGCATGCATCATTTCACCTTGGGCTGGCGTGATTTCCCCCGGCGCAGGTATATCTGACAATTGTAATCATTTTTAAATCCAAAATAGCTGAATGAAACGACGCACATAGGAACTAATATTTCAATATGAAAATGTATTCTTTGGTTATTACCCGTTCCTGTTTTTATCACTTTAGTCAAACTTTTCCAACTACTAGTATCTAGATATTATAGCAATTAATCCACTTACTCCCTAATTCTCTCTCTCTCTCTCTCTCTGTCTCTCTATTTTCCTGTTTATATTTGCTCGCTTCCTTTTGAATTATCGTACCCTGTAACTATAGCAACATAAGACTAGGGGTTCTGTTTTGTTGAATGAGCAACAACAGTTTCCCTTAGTTTCTATTTTTCTATAACTTTTAATAACCCTCAATGAAAGGAAAAAAGGGATCTGGAATTTGCCCAGATTCGCTCAAAATTGCAAAGGTTATCCCTATTTTAAAAAAAGACGGCCCCACCTTAGTAATAATAATAATAATAATGAACGTTGCTTATATCACTTACATAAGAAAGTCCCTATGCGCTTAAAGAAAATATATAAAGATATAGGTCAGAATAGAAAACAAACATGCCTGGTACATGGAGTTATAATAAACACCAAATAATTAGTAAACAATTACCGTCCAATATCAATATTACCAAGCATTTCAAAAATTTCAGAAAGATTGATATACTATCGACTATATGAATTTCTAACTAAACACAACCTTCTAAATCCCAACCAGTATGGTTTCGGAAAAACCGCTCCACCGATCTTGCCCTAGCCCAATTATATGATAAAATTACTGATACTTTGAATAAAAATGAACATATCATTGGTGTATTTATGGAACTGAGTAAGGCCTTTGATACTTCAGATCATATGATTTTAATTCATAAATTACAATATTATGGTATCCGAGGATCTGCGCTCTCATGGTTTCAGAATTACTCATCTAATAGACAAAAGTACGTAGTATACAACTAAAAATCCTCACACTATCAAAAAATAACATGCGGCGTACCCCAAGGATCTATCCTGGGCCCACTTCTCTTTCAATCATATACATTAATGAAATCTCAAATTCCTTCACTACTCTAACATACATGCTTTTTGCCGATGCCAATACCCTTTTTGGTTCTCACACTGAACTTGACTCATTAATAGACAAAATTAACAATGAACTCCAAAAGGTTTCAATTTGGTTTAAAACCAATAAATTATCCTTAAACATAAACATGATAAACAAGACAAATTTCATACGTTTTAATAAAACACATATAATAATATATATCAGCGCTTTGAGCCAGTTTGGGAAAGGCGCTTTATAAATGCCAGGTATTATTATTATTATACACAAATCGATTTACAAAACAACATTTTTATCGATGGTGTACCTATATCTAAAGAAACAAAGTCAAAGTTTCTCGTAGTTACCGTTGACGAAAACCTAAGTTGGATACATCACATAAAGAATATTAACACCACTATATCACGAGCTGTTGGAATTCTATTCAAACTTAAATATATTCTACCAAATAATATACTCTTTATGCTTTATAATACATTAATTCTACCCCCCCCCCCCCCATATCATATTGCAACATGATTTGGGTAAATACTGCCAAATACAAGATTAATTCAATACTTTTACTACACAAGAAAGCACTACGTATGTGCAGGGGCTCACACTATAGACCGAACTCCGACCCGTTATTCCATAAACTCAACACCCTTAATGTCTTTGACATAAATACACTCCAAATACCCCTTATGTTTCTCTACATCAAGTTCCATCCCCACTTAGTTATGTTTATGCTTAACAGAAGTATTCATCCATACCCAACCCGTAACGCTAATAAACACCACTTAAATAATCCTAAAACTTTGTTAGCACACAAATCTATTAGACATACTAGTCCCGATAGATGGAATTCACTACCATATGCAGTCAAGTCACGCACATACTCTCCATTCTTTCAAGGCAGCCGCCAAAAAGTACCTCATCAAACAGTACGATTACTCTGGGCGTAAATGACACAATACATCTTCCTCTACTCTTTCTCCCTCTTTCTTTCTTCATCCTCCCCTTCTTTCTTTTCTCTCTCTTTCTTTTCCCACTTTTCACGTCTTCCATCTGCCTAACTCTTCTCTAATATCTCTTCAACACAGTTCACCTTTCTACTTACCATCCTCTTCTATTTATGTTTTTTCTCCATACATCTCATCTCATCCCCATCCTTAATTGACTTCTATTAATTTAATATCCCCCTTTCTTTAGTGTTTCCTTTTTTTGTAAAGGATTGTCACGCCATCAAGCTTTGCTTATGTGACAATCCTTCTTTATGATTCATTTACGTTAATTATACAATGTAATTACTCTATTTGATAATGTATTAATATTTGTTTATTATGTTGTAATCAGTTTGTAAAATATGGTTGAAGAAAAAAAAGGACCATAAAGACAAATAAATAAATCAAAACCAAACCAAATCAAATCAAATTAAATCTTAATTTGCAATGTACGTATACCTATGTTTCATTGCCTATTCCTTTGTGCCATCTTCTGTTAGCTTAAAGACACAAAGGTAACTCAATAACACTCATATATTATGCATATTGACTACAAAACTTCCATACACATATACCATGAACGTATGTGACACTATGACCAGGGCTCTAGCTGTTTCATAAAAATCATTATCAATAACAACTGCCAAAGTTTTACAACTAATTTGCTCTGTTTTTGATATATACCGCATCCCACGTGTGGATTCTCTAAAAGAGATGTTTTTACAAAACAAAGACTGTCAAAATGTATTTATTTGCTAGGAAAATTACCAAGTTAAGATCAGCGTGTGTGCTTCGATCTTCGTGCGCATTTATTGCGTCCTTGCATTTTACGTGCAAGTAGAATTATACCCAGTCAATATTTTTCGCTATACTGACCTGCAGCAGTCAATAGCAAATTTCATGCCCGCGGTTTTCAGAGGCCTAGAATCCTGGTATGCGGTATATGAATAGAAATATTCTTGATATGCCAATTATTGTTGCAATTCAGTATATCAAAACTACCTCCCCGCGGAAAGAAATGATTTCGTACGTTATGGGAAGAGAATTTAAGAAAGGGAAGGTAGTCCTTAGAGTATATTTCTATCATCTTCCTTCAATCTCCCAATCTTTTTTTATTTTACAAAATTTTCGAATGATTCCTGCACCTTTCAATAACAGAGTAGGAAGAATAATAATTTGTTGCCATCATTGAGAAAATGACAACGCAAGGCAATTACCAGACTAGCCCATATATTTCTTCTTTCATGTAAACTCTAAAACAACAGTCTGAAACCAATTATAACAACAACAACAACAAATTATGCATGGATATTGTTCCCTATAGGGACGGAATCCGTATAGCAGGTCGTTTGTCAAGTAAATAATGTATTCAGTGTCTTTCTTTCCGATAGAAGCTGAACGGGAAGGTTGGGACGAATTAGCAACAGTCCATTTATCTCATTTCTACCCGAATCCTAAGTGAGCTTTAAATCATGGATAAAAATTGAAATCATTCCCAAGCGTGTCAAAATCCACGTGGTATGTAATTGTCAAATCTATAATGCAAGAAGCTTGCCTAGACAGATTAGAGGGTCGGAGCGAATTAATAACAGTCGATTTTTCCACCCTATGCCTAAATTTATTTGTATTTAAAATCTTGGATTAATATTGCTTGCATGGAGGAGCAATATAGACCTTGGCTATATTGAATATTCAGCTCATCCCAGTGATGTGTTAATTGCTTCCGCTAAATTTTCATCGTAATCGTCCACAGGGTGACAGATTATTTTGATTATGAAATGGAATTTTCTTCAATGGCAGGTCGTTGCCTACTAAAAAGTGGGTAGAGTCTTGGTGATATTGAAAATGGGTTGTAAGCGTTTTAATCCTTGAAATAATATCATAGCAGCAATGCTTCATGAAAACGATTGCTCTTGATACGCCCTCGTATTCCAAAGATGACTAGAAATAGACATAATTCCATGTTTTCAACTTTGGACAATTTTTTAGGCCACACAAGTGTTTAGGTCCATATACCCAGATTTGTGTAGGCCTATACTGATTTTCACTGTCTGTAATTTTCAGCAATATTAATTTCATTTCTTATCATTTTGCTCGTTCCAAAATCTACAAATAAACAATCATCTCAAAGGAATACTGTAACTTTCCTAAATAAAGAGCACGATGAGATTTTAACCCATTGCCCACACGGGAACCGGGTGGTCCCTGTTTTAAGCCTATGGGGATGAAACAAAAAAAAAAAATCTTGTCAACATGAACTAAATTTATCATTTCCATTTCATGACTGGATTAACTTTGCTGATTAATTTTGTAAGAAAATTAATTATAATTTGAAATATAAATTAAACAGCTTGACATTTGGCACGATATAAATTTAAGACTAAAGCCTCGGTCACAAATGCCATTAAGAACTGCTACAAACGCCGTTACGAACGAGTTTTAGAGCATTTCGTAAGATCTTCCAAAGAAGGCGGTACAAAACCAGGGTTCGTAGACCGTTCGTAGACTGTTCGTAAGTTCGCAGCCCGGTCGATTGGGTGTCCAAGATTTTTTCAACGTCATACGAAACCCCCTCTTTGTATGGCGGCCGTACGAACGTCGTAAGAACATCGTAAGAACCTCAGAAGATTTTGTAGGGTCCAGAGACAATTCTAGAAGCCTTAAATTCTTACTATAATCGTTAGAACGCCTTAAGTTTTTCATAGAGGGCTCTTGCGGCGTTCGTAATAACGCCTTACGAACGGAGACCCGTACGCCGCTCTTGCGAACGATTCTTGGCGTTTGTAAGGCGTTCGTAAGTTGCTCGTAAGGCGTAGGTACACAATTTGTGCAATTGTCGAGTTTTAGGGGATATAAAGCCAAACGCACGTAGTTCAAATCCTCAAATCCTTTCAACAGTCACAAAATTTTGGACAGTACACGGCAGCGCCTTTTTGCAACCCGACAAAATATACAAAAAAATCGTAAGATCTTCTTACGAATGACTTGAGAGAGCCGTGAGTTGCACGTACGACCATCTCGCGACAACAAAAATTCGTAAGATGGCCGTAAGTCTGACGAAAGAATAACTCAAGGCATTCTTACGAAAAACGTGCGAACTCTAGGGCCATTGTATAACCGAAAATCACTTCGTTTCTCAAGAAGGTCTTAAGTTGTTCTTGTGATTGCGTTCGTACAAACTTCTTAAGAAGACCGTAAGAAGATATGCCCCATCTACGAATCTCTACGAACTCCAGAATTCCTACGAACAGTGAGATTCGTACGAACGCATCGCTCGTACGAACCTTTGTGACCGTAGCTTTAAATTAAACCGGGTTTCAAGGAGAAGTCCTCCCTGAAGTCAAGAGAAGCAGAAAAATCTAACAGATAAGTGAAAGTTTAATCGAAATCCGAAATAAAAATACAATAACGTTATGACTTTTTTGAATTTGTAACCAGTCACACGCAAATTGGCAACTCAGTGACGTAACGTTCGAGCTCCTTTCCTATTAACTCTGTAGCTGCCAGACTGGAATGCTCCCGAGTGGAATGCAGAATGTGCACTACATGTATAAGAGAAGAATCGTAACTGGATCCAATAGCCGCTTTGATCAGTTACTATCTGGAAAGGCGCCTATAAATGCAGGTATTATTATAATTAATATTACAGAAAATGCCATAAATTTACATTTTATTGGTTTATAATGAAGGAATTGACTTATTTCATATAGGGGTTTATAAAAAAACATATTCGCAAAACTCATAAATAGGCCGGATATAAAACTGAATATTTTCTTGAGAAAACAGAATATTATGGGTATTTCAGTACAAAGCTAATTTGAAAGGACCTCTCGAGATACGTGATCGAGTTGCCAATTTGTATTTGACCGATTACAACTAAACATCCATAACTTTCTTATTCTTTATCGGATTTTCCTCAGACTTTCACTATTCCCCCCCCCCCCCCCCCATATTTCTTGTTTTATTAAATTCAGTGAATGTCAGGGTTGACTTCCCCTTTAAGTTAGTCTGCTTTTAGGAATACGAGCCTTTGTCTTTAAGTTTTTTTCATGTCAAAGCATGAATGTCCGTTGGAGGGACGGCGGAAGAAGGCGTCCGTCTTCGTCACGTTGAATGGAAGATTTTGAGGACTTGCGGGAAAATAATAATTCAATGTAGTTTGCTTCAAGTCGTATAGTATTTTCATGAATATGGAAACGGTTTACACAAGGGACTAAAAATAATTTCATTTTGGCTGCTCAGCAAAAAACGATTTAACCCTCGCTATAATCTTGAAATTGATCTGGCGAATTTCGAAGTGATCAGCATGACGTTGGAACTTGAAGGAGAGGCAGGGAGGTCGCCTCGTTCAGGACTAATGTAAATTGACTCCTAAATCATCTGATTGAAATTCAACCAAACCGAATTTAGCAGATCCTAAAATCTGCTGTTGGATCTCTGTGATGTGAGATCCCGCATAAATACTTGAATTGGATTAAGGGGAGGGCTCACTACAGTTGGGTTAAAAAAAAACAATTCCGCATTTCTGAATGAAGAGGTTCACCCGTGAGAAACTGTGATCTGCATTGGGACAATGATTTGACACTTTAAACACTTTTATATTAGTAGTAATAATAATGGTAATGATAATAATACTAACAATACTACTACTAATAATTATAGTACTACTACTGCTACTATTACTACTACTGCTACGACTGCTACTACTACTAACAATAATACACGTCATGGGAGGGTCAGGCAGGACTCGGTCATCAAAAACTTCAAGAAGACGAGAATGGAGCAAAATAGACAATACGAATGTCATGGAATGATATTTTAAGAGTAGGTCTTAGTTTATTATATTTTCGATCCTAGCTATAATGAACGATAAACTAGTCTTGTAGACAGTTGTATTTTTTTTTGGAGCTACTTAATTGGATTTTTCCTGTAAAATTGCTTGAGAACCAATATTTGCATTTTTTGTAATTCCTTTACATTGACCCGTTTATACAGGGTTGGAAAAAAGTTTGGAATATTTTTTTGGCGATGAGTATGTCTGATTTTAAATGCTAGTTTCTACTATATTGTGATGAATAATTCATCCAAATCGGATTAACTGTGTTGAATGAAGTCTACTGTTCCATCTTGTACCAAAGATTACGTAATATTGTTAAACATTTTACAATGGCTGACCAATGAACCACATGTTGTCAGATTTGCTCTATTTGTGTTTGAACATCTTGTTATACATTTCTGTACTTCACGTTGAATTTGGAAAAAGCTACGTGCAGTTTGCAGTCATTTTGAGGACTTCGGTATAGCAATTAAACTGTATCTGATTATTTAACTTTTTCGTTAGACATTTGCAAAAACAGCAAATATACGCTTCCGAATTCCAAGTGGACCTCTGCACTGTGTGATAAGCCTGATTTTTAATGTTGTGCTTTTAAAGTTAAAAAGGGACACATATCTTTTATTTGAACCTCAAAGAAGAACTTAAAATGACGAGGGATATGTTTAAGACAAGAAATAATTCTTGGAATAAAAATATTCCAAACTTTTTTCCAACCCTGTGTATATGATATTGTTCTTCAAAGATCAATTAAAATTAATGAATAGTTTTAGCTCGATTTTGTTATCATCGGTCCAATATATGGTTACATCTAGGAATAATTGTTAACTTCGGGAGTCTTACTTTTCACGATGTTATCCATATATTTCAGGTTTTTTCAGAATGGATAATCAAACAGCTCACATTTGATCATGATATCACTCTTGGATGACAAAATGCTTTTCCCATTATAGAAATTCTTGTTTACTGGTGTTTTTTCTTCTCCTAGAGATAAAGTTATCAAACTTGTAATGAATAGTGCATGTTACTACCTCATCTTAGATTCCCCCTTAGTTTATTTAGTTATTATTGCTTATTATTATTATAAACATTTAACCAGCGAAAAGTGTTACATCAAGAGAAAGTACAAGATCTGGCTAGAAAGGGTCTATTCTCAACATCACAGCAGAGGCTTGCGGATCAGGTACTTGTTATACACAGAAATGTGTTACTGACAGAGGTCGAGAGGGAATAGCTCAAACGGAGAGTGCATGTACCTGTAAGAGTTGACCGGGAGGAAATTCTACCTCACGAAAGGAAAGGAGAGCAGAGAGAAGCTACAGCTACACTGGTAAGAGAACTGGATTCGGCTGCTGATAGATTAGATGAAGAGCAGGAAGGGATAAAGGTGAGACATTTGGAGATAAAAGGGGGTATATAACAAGAAGAGCGCCCCACTCCTAGTGTGAAGATGATACCAGGAGAGAGTTGACCCAAAAAGTCAACATAGCTATAATTATGGAGTTTATCACCTCAGAAAGAATTGAGAATACAAATGATATTATCTATGCTGGAGCAATTCTGGCAAAGATTAGGTGTGAGAAAACAGGAGAACACACCGAAATCTAGTCAACTACCCTATAAAAGGAGGCCGGAAAACGAGATAAAGGGATGGAGGAAGGACACATCGAGACCGACAAAGGTCAACATTGGTAAAAGCAGAATGAATGACTTCCATATACCTCGAGGAGAAGTATAAAATTCAGAGGAAAGGAATAAAAATTGTAATAGAGGAATTGAAACAATTAATGGTACCACAAGAAAATTGAAGCTAATCATAAGGACCGCTATTCATAGAAAACCGCTATTCATTTAGTCACGGGTTATGGATAGCTGTCCTTATGAATATGGTCCTTATAGAATAAGTGGTCCTCATAGATTCTTTTATTATGAATGTGTGCTGAGCTGAAGGACCACTGTCTATTGTATTGTAAAATAGATAGATACATGTAGTAGTATGTAACAGCACACGCTTATAATAGAATTGCAATCTTTCATACAATACCTCCTCATTGCCTTTGTTTTCCTGCTGATGCTTCAGCATGTCTGACATAGCAACTCCAATGTTGGTATTTTATGTTGCATTGTAACAGGTGTCAGCTTTGACAAAGTTCAATGCCACTTTCACTTCCATAAATCGCTATTAGCTGACTGATTATTGGCAGATGATGTCACAGGGGGGAAAGTGATATAGAGGATTTTTTTAAGTGGGTGGGGCTTAGCAGGTTTTAGAAAATTATTTCAAAAAATATCTAAAAATCGATGAAACATATTTAGAAGTTTATTTATATCGGAATATGAGATGTATGTAGGACTGCACACCAACATGTATCAATTTCCATTTGGATGGCAGGTGCCCTTTAATTTAAGCCCTACAAGTACCCATACGTTGGTTCTTTTCAGCCTAGCCTGCACGTCGGTTTATGTTAGCCTTTGCGCGATTACTCTGACTCTTGAAACACGTCATTACGGAGATTTTTAATTGAAGGAAATTTACGACACAAGCTGATCGAAATGGATTTATTTTATATTTTTTCTAATTTATTCCATTTCTATGCTTTAGAATATTTAGTCTTACTTCATAAGACATTGTGACATAAGTGTCAACAATGCTGGTGTGGGTATACATGTAAAACTAATACTTCTGATCGAAGGGTGCAGAATTCACCCTTGCACAGTTTTGAACACCGGTTTCTGCAAAGTGCACCCGTAGGGGTGCAAGATTCCACCCGAGTAGATAAACGGGTGCTCCACCCAAATTCGCACCGTAAAGTGCACCCTAATTTCTTACTTTGTATAGACACACAAACAGCTTCTGGTTGATCTTGGGGTCGACGTATCCTTTGAGACGTACCATACAGAAGGCCAGCCTGCTTGGGACATCACATATCCTGCGAAAGGTCATGGACTAGAATGAAAAAAATCTACCACGAATCATTTAAAGGTTCCCCAAGCTTGTTACATCATAAATCACCTTTGCGATTTAAAGATGCTCATTATACCAACACCATAAGAGAAACCGCCGCGCTGGTATGGTGTGACAAGTTTAAGCACTTTTTTAGAGTATCCTGTTCCTTCTAAGAGGGTAGCTTCAAGGAATATCCCTCTGGTGCAAAGCTGCTACTAGCAGCGGTGTAGCGTCAATCCAGACATTGAGGGGGCATCAGCATCGAGGAGGGAGGGGGGGGGGGGGGGGAGCTTATACTTGATGGATGAAATGGGAATTAACCATGCCTTTGAATATGATGAGAATCGTAATATCTTCTTATCTCCTCTTTTACCTTCGTTCTGTATTGTATCCCCCATCTCATTTCCTCTCCTCAGTCATCATCTGAATGATAAGATTTGGTATCCAATATCATCTTCCGCTTGACCCAGATTCCCTACCCCCTCCGTCCATTAATCTAATCTGAATAGTAATGTCCTAGTCATGAAGAGCATCGTCTAGACAGACTTTGCAGCACACCAAAGAGGTCAGATTTTTAAAGATATATACCCCCTCCCCCTCTGTCAAACGCGTTTTAAATATATGAACATTTTAAAGCATCGTGATTTCCCTGCAAAAAAGTCTTCCTAGCTGCTGTTCCCCATGACATGTGAATGCTCATTAAAATAAGAAGAAGAAAAAAAGAAACCAACAGAATAAAACCAACGAACCATCTTTAGCTTTACAACTCCTGTTTCAGAACACCCCCTGGAGAATATCAAAGTGGGTGCATTGATTCTAAAATAATGTTCATTCACTTCACATTTCCCAGTTGATATACATAAAAAGCTTTCATAATCTGATACTCACTAAAATCCTTCCGGGTTAATTTCCCAAAACCTTTCCACCTACTAGTATTCAAAAATCGACGTCCCATCTCCGCAGAGCTCTACAGCAGTATCGAAGCAATGACCGCTGCTAGACGTATAACGCGGTAAGATTAAAGAATCATGAAAAAATACGCCACGGTCCATGGAATGCGTGCACCTAATCGTTCAGGCCGCCGGTAGTATCTCTGCCAACCCTTTCACACCTGGCGTCTGACCTAATTTAGACATTTTGGAACATTTCTTGCCCCAAATGTTGGAATGTCAACCGCTCCGGGATAAGCCTGAATGAGATTTGAATTACCTGGTTGGAAGCAGGTAAAGGGCGAATAGAAAGCTGGATTGCGTCGATCCGGGTCAGACACCTGTCTACTCATAGCTTAGTTTGATAGCTTCGTCATAGAGTTCCTTCCCATTGAGGATATCCGCGTTTTTCAGTATTGAACTCCCCCACCGGATCATCTTCGAGGCTCAAACCTTTGAGATGAAAGCATAATAAGACAGGCGACAAAGTATGAACCACAGTTATGCCTCTCTTACAGAAAACTGTGAATTAGTTTAAAAGACATTTTCTCATGAAGATGAGTTTGATCCTTTTAAACGCGCTTGACATACTTTTTGAAGAATTGGTTTAGTATTTTTTTATTTGCATTGATATTATGAAAATATCTCCTTGTGATCCCGCCCTGATAGGATGTCCAATTTGGTTTAACGCGTTTATTGGCGGCCATCTTGATCTGAGGATGAAACTCACTAGAATAGCTAAAAGCCACAGAAAAATGCCCATTATAACTGGAGCAGTCATGCCACAAACCCTCTCTATCGGCATGATTGGTTATTAATTTTAAAGAACTACAGATAGTTTAATGCTTCTGTGGTGTGTAGTTCAAAGTTGTTGCTGATTATTAACTCATATAAAACGATCCAATATGGCCGCCAGGACAGCCCAATAGGACCCCTTGGGAAGAAAATCACAGTGGACATATAAAATGTACTAGCTAAACACATTAGCCTTAAAAATTCATGTAAACCAGGTAAAAGGGGTCCCACCTTCCTCGTGCACTTCATATATTATAAAGTCGCCCTCGCCCCAGTCTTCGCATTTTATTTTTGTGCGATCCTATGGAACGTTATATATATTTAATATCCACGTTCAACAATACAAATTTGTCCCGAAGGGACAATACTTTTCGTATGGCATGTTGAATATATGATACCAGGCAGATGGGCCTGCATATCATCGGTTGAGAAGCGTTGGACGTAGTATTATATCCATTTTTTCTTAGGCAATAATCCAGATCTTTTTCACTATCGAAATTTTACTTTTAAATTATTGTTGTATTTGATTTCGCTCGGATTTAATTGAATATAGATATTACTTTGAAAAAAACATGTCTTTGCCTTTCTTTTCTTAAAACGTTACAAAATGAAACTGAAGAGGTTAATTTCATTTTATTCTTTGTGCTCTCCCTGTAGATATACAGTGGATTAAGTTTTGTTGACAGCTGCTCAAAATGTAACTAATACTATAGCATCCTAAGCACTTAATTATATTGGTTCCGGGGTATTTTTACCTCACAATTTCAGTTACAGCATGATACTTTCGTCCTGCCATCCCCTTTTCTCGCGCTAAGTGAGTAACCGTTCAATTGAGATTAAAGACCCTTTTCGGCTGTTATTTTTAAGGGAATATACATACTTGGTGAAGTTTATTGATTTGGATATTTTTTTTCTTCTTAATGCATCTTAGTCCTTTAAATACAAGATAAATAGCCAGTCTTCTTCTATTAGCTTTGGCATGTTGGGTCTTCAGTAAGTTTCTGTTGAGATCGTAAATTGAAGTTAGTGGATCAGCCATGAAACAAGAAATTTATCGGCGAATCCTTGAAAGCAAAAAACCCATGAAAATGCAAGGGTTCCATAGAAAATTTTACCCTTGAACAGGGTATCAAAAATTACAAAAAAGAGGGCTTCGCTTTACGAAGTCGACTTTTGTGATATAGTGATCATTTCTCTCATTATATATAAATATATATATATATTTTTGTTTTTTGTTCTTTTGTTTTTGTTGATCTTTTATTTTCTCTCTTTTTCAAAATAAAGAATTTACAATTATATACAAATAAACAATATGAATTAACAATATTAACGCAACTTTCATAGTATCAATAATACAAATGAAAAGAAAGTACCTGCTCACATTCCCATTTCTTACTTACTCAAATTAAAAAGTTGGAAAACTGATGCTGTCAGGGAAGCTCCGTGGATGGGTAGGCAAAAAAACAAAAAAATACTCCTTATGTATGACCAGCACAAAGGATATTTGGAAAGGTTATATATACACACACACACACACACACAGAGTACATATACATGTATATATACATATATACATAAGATATATACATATACATATACATATATATATATATATAAATATATACATATACATACAACTGTAATTATGGTTCAAGTTCTCTTTCCATCAAAATGTGATATCATTAGCATCATGAAAATTAATACAATTCAACTTTAATAGGTTTGTAATTTATAGCATCATGCGCTTTTTTAACATTTGCATTTTTAATATTAAATTCTTCATCGTTAGATTTCTTCGATTTTTAATCATTAATGAACCACTTTGCCAACATTCCAAACTTCAATAATAATTTTGAAGAAAGCACGTTTGCATGTCAAAATAAATGTTATCGTTGAAGGTGATTGTGTGCAGTTATTTATGATTTATAATTTCGTCTTCTTCTTCTTCTTTTATACACGATCTTACTTTATGTAAAATATCCCATGCTAAATTTCCATGATATCACTGATGGGCAAATAAAACTGAATTGAATAGAATTTAATTTAATATAATCATAAAGATGAAAAAATGCGGATTTCAATATGAAATATCGATGGTGTATCTTCCATCAAAACAGATGATTTATTTGTGTTTGCATATCTCCCATTTCCGAGAAACGGAATCCAGAAGTGTAAGGCTTAGTTAAATATATGTGTATTATACATATGGCACAGCTTTGCGGCGCGGTCGAAGACAGTGGCTTCTGACTCTCCCACCTGACCTAAAGGTAAGACACTACGGTAGAGACAGTGGATGATTTCTAGGAGCAGTTGATACAATTATTGACAAGTGCCCACACACTGGAGGGTAACCAGAGAGACAAACACGCGCGAATAAGACGGTTCGGTAAACAGAGAAAGGCTACTTTCTCAATTGGGCGCGCAAAAAAGAGAAGAGAAGAACTCCTCTAATATGCAGCACGTGGTTTGATAGGTGCAAGAGGCGCGTTATATGTCGGACCGCGCTATCGATTTGGAAATAGCCGCGACCTTGCGGGACAATCCTATCGTGTCTGTCCTATAAACATAACATTTGGTGTTTGGTAATGTGATGAGATCGTCCCCAAGCCATTCGTGTGATTGAATCAATGAGATTGATTAGTGTAAAAGGATCCTTCTCCGAGTGTTCAAGTTTGGAATTTCTCCATGAATGTCATCGGCAATGTAAAGCAATAATTGGGCAACCCATGTGAGTATAGTTTTTTTTAGAAGACATGTTCTTGTACATTTATAGAAATAAGTCTACTTGGTAGACACACAGGTGAAGTAATTATGGACAGAGGGGTACGAGGCGCAAGGGGGGGGGGGGGGGTAAATAAGTCATTTACATTCGGGCAGCAAGGTGCCGGATTTAGTAATGCTGTATCATTTAGGGTATTTTGATGACAAAATGAGATTTTTTCCATTATAAAATGTCTCCTCTTGTTGGCTTGCAAAACTTCAGAAATCAGTTTCACGAAACTTGATATCAATAACAAGTTACCATAACAGCTATTAGCTACTCAAATACTTCAATCTGATTGGTTGAGAGCGAATTTGTCATATAAATGAGGCAGTTGTTATTGATAACAAGTTTTATGAAACAGGGCCATGAATTTGGCCAAGAGGCGTCAACCCCCTCACGGAAATGTGCCTATTATGTATATATATGTTTCATGCAGCTATGAGGGGTAGTTGGATTGTCAACTTGTGAACATTTAGTCCTAACCAGTACTTCTTCAACAACTTAATCATGAATTAGACATAATATTTGCCGGGCTACAACTGTATACGAAACTAAATACAAAACCAGACACGCAAACCGCATCCATCTACCCAAGCACAGAACCTCATACTATTCCAAAATGACATCCGGTACTCGGGACCTAAGCTGTGGAACGTTATCCCAGATACCATGAAATAATCCGCATCTCTTGCTAGCCTTAAGAAGGATGAGAAAAAACCCATTTTACTTCATCTTTAATTACATGTTTTAATACATTTCCCCATCCTCCATTGGGTCTTTTCTCTCCGTTTCTTCTCTCTGTTTCTTCGTGAATTTATCTTCTTCCGTACTTTTTTTTTGCACCTCTACCTCCCCCTTTTTCCCAGTCAAGCTAAGTGGTTTAGTAATGTTATATTTTTCTCTGTTTTTTTTTGTATTTGTACTTTTTTCTTTGTTATATACATGTATTTCTTATGTACTCCAACGCCTCAAAGGCACTCTCGCCCCAAGGTTTTGCTTTCAGAGGTTTGCCCTCCAACTAAGTACCACATGTAAGTACCACATGAATGTATATTTTGTCATATTAAAAAAAATACATGTATATGTATTTCATTTTGTTAATTTATTACTTTATTTACTTATATTTGAAAGTTGGAAATAAATGTCCTTAAATTAAAATTGAATTGAATTGACTAATTCATTTCCTACATGTCGTTCATAACAAGAGTCTTGTCAACTTCGTTGATTTAAAAAAAAAATCCTTTTCATGTTTTGTCTAATATATTCTCTCACACAATCATGCATACGTGATTATGGAACTTTACTTTTCAGAATGGTTTTACACAATTAAGATTTTGCTGTCCCCACAATGTTGAATGAACGAGAACGCTTCTATAACATTTTGTTTTATAGCTTGTCTCTCTTTTCTTTATGTATGTCACGTAAGTGTTGGGGCGTATTATGCATAGGAATTGTGACATGATAATTATTTACAGTCATGTCTTTCACACAATGACAGTTTTTATTTAAGTAACTACATGTATTAAAATGCAAAGACACTGTAGTGGTTATGATCAATAATCATACATCGTTTGGAAAGGATTAGACCTCTGGAGATTTTGTTGTCAGGAGTGGGGTCACGTAACCTGGCGCACCGTTGGAGCGGAGACATTGCGGAGAAAGCACCAAGGTGAAGTAACGTGAACACCGCGAAGTATAGAACAATTAAGAAAGGGTTTCGCGCGAACATGTTTCGGCAGTTGTGCTTTTATTGAATTCCCTCCACAAATTACGTTTGCCATCTCGTCATGCGAACTTCATCTTTCGAATTTATTTTCTGAA
Organism: Heliocidaris erythrogramma; assembly: GCA_025617745.1. Taxonomy (NCBI): domain Eukaryota; kingdom Metazoa; phylum Echinodermata; class Echinoidea; order Camarodonta; family Echinometridae; genus Heliocidaris; species Heliocidaris erythrogramma. The sequence continues at coordinate 12,073,912 of CM046870.1, read as the reverse complement.
ATGTTTTCGGATAAGTAGCTAGATGACCAAACGTGCGATGAGCAGACGTGATAGAAACAAATAGAGAGCAACTGTAGACGAGAAATAATTTAGAATTGAGAGAAAGAGAGAGGGGCAGAGAGTCTGAAGGAAAGCGAAATACATGTACAAGGTATGGATAGTGGTATAGAGCTAAAGGTAAAGGTGATTCGTTGTCATGTAATTGCATTGTGACAGAAACTGTCTAGCACTAAGCAGCAATTGGAAAATTTGATTATGCAGTATAAAAGAACGGGTGTATACTGTTTTGAAATCACCAGAATGATAAGAAATCGACCCAATCGCGCTGAAAGTCATTCAGCGTGAAAGTTGGGTCCAAACTTTTCAGCTATTCCTCTTCATGTTTCAACTATAGGGGCATTTGAAGAGCAGTAATTTTTCAGGCCGGGACACTTTCTTTTTTCTTTTCTTGTATACTCTTCTAAACCGACATAAAAAGAATGAGAAAAGCTCACAAATTGTTTTTCACCTTTACCGGAGCTGAACCTCATCTTTAAAGAACTACCGAGCAGGTTTTTGTTTTGGTCTACTAATTCCTCTTAGGGCGTTTGTTTGTTTGTGTTTTGTGTCATATTGGAATGAAAAAGATTGCTTTTTCGAAAATAGATTATCAAGTAAATTCATGATGTTAGGCAACTTGATTGTGTTTGTCAAATCTTCAAATTATAGAGTCATTCAGCTTCCACGGAAGTGAAAATATGTGTTATATTCATAGTAAGTTAGGAGCCAATCATAGCCTCTACAAATGTTTTGAATTTCATGTCCCCGGGGGTCCCCGTGCGCGATCGAGATACAATTTTTAAACAAAGTTTTTTGTAATGCCTGAAGTGTCTAGTTAATGAAATTTTATATTCCCATTGCCAAAATCGTGTCCCATGGGGTTCAAATTCGACAATTTTGGCTGCGATCTTGGATTTTGGATGAAATTCCATAATAAGCATATTTTTTTTAAAATTAGTTATCATGAAAGTATAAAGAAAATAGCTTTCCAGAGTAATGTTAGTATGATAAATCTATTTAGAAAGTAATCTTGTGATTTTGGTTGACCAAGATTCCACAAAACATTAAAAAGTGTGAAAAGAGTGGTAAAATTTGCACTAAAAATCGGGCCTCTTAACGCCATCTTGTTTTTCAACTAGTAGAAACAATGATAACCTGCAAGTTCTTGCTTAATCCGTTAACTACTGAATTCTCACATTCCCACAAGCTTAATACACAAGGTTCCCGTGGGCAATGTGTTAAATGTGTTGTAGGGATATAATCATTATTTTCAGGCATAAATTGGCACTTGGCACTAATGCAAAAGTGTACCAGTATGGTTAAGTTTTTAATACCTATCAGATTAGGAAATATACCGTTTTTAATTTACAATCAAGGCACATTCGCTATTGTGTGCGAAACCCAATGCATAGACCTCTGTGCGTTAGAAGCGATACACTGTAAAAGAATAACTGTAAAACTACAGGTTTTTGGCCCTTGAAATTACAAGTTTTTTTCCCCCGTAAAACAACAGCAAGTTTGTTGGTTTACCAGAAATCAACGTATATTTACAATCGCCGAACATAAAACACTGTTAAAATAACATTTTCTCATACTTAAACCGCGGTCTATGTACTGTGGAAAACGGGCATTCCCGGCATCCCGACTGCCAGGAATTCCCGTGAAAAAACGGCATTCTCTTTTTTTTTACAGTGTAGGGTTGAGACACACTACCAGCATGATTGGTAAGATTTACATTTTAGATTTATATTTTCTGTCTACATGCATAAATGCATAACATTTCATACATTTATTTTACTGATTACTTTTTACTGTTTAATTACTAAAATCACATACCGTAAAATGAATCCTTCGGGACCAGATCGAACATATTGCAGTAGATTATGGGATTATAAGATAATCATCTCCAATACCCCAAAGCTAGACATATTATATATATTTTTTTTAAAGCAAATATACTTTATTGTTCAAATTGAGCGAAAGCATATTTACAAACATGGAGTAACCTAGGATACTTTCCGCGGTTGCAGAGAAATACAAGGTGTTATGAATATAAGAATGGTAGAAAGAAACAAACTATATAATACAACAATACAACAAGCATAAATCGTCAGAAAAATAGAAAATTAAATTACGGGACGTAAAAAAGAGGTAGTAACCGTGTATGTAAAAGGAAACATCCAGGCGATCTATTTGTGAAGTCGAAAACGTGTTACTAAGATATTTACATAACTAGTTGTATGGTAAAGTACTAGGGTGGATGATTTATGGAAATTATAGGTTCATGATTTTAATAAACGTGATTCAAAACTACATCATCTACTGAGTAGTTACTGTCTACAAATGAAACTAAATATATATGTGTATTTGGAAATTAACAACGAAACTACTTAATTAGGACAACTCAAATTAGGACAACCCAATGAATTTTTGTGTTGTTGCCAGCTGATGTGATATATTATATAGTATGTAATAATGCTAAAATAGCATCGATCGTCATGAGGGGGACATTAGACTCTTATTCGTAAGTATATATAACAAGAATTCTGGAGATAATAAATTAACTTGAGTCTAATCAATACCATAGGCTTATAATTACTTTTCAGGCTATTAAACGAAACAGATCTATCTATAAATAAAAAACATATAGTAAATTATTTAATACATGAGTACTGTTCGACATTATCAAATAGTAAGGTTCGCTGTAACACTTCGCATGCAAAATATACATACAATAGATAATGTAGTTCTAAAGAGAGTAGAATTAAATCAGTGCCTTGGGTTAAGAAATTTTGTTAAATAATAATTATGAAAATGGTAATCTAACATTATAACCATGTTATCGATATCACTGTGTAACTTTACGGATAGAGCAGCGCCGGTTTAACCCATGATGGTTGTGCTCGTCCGTTGTAGATTGCATACGATGTTAAAATGGCAATCTTAGATATAAGTGGGATGTATTCACGGGGTTTGACTGAGCGTCGGACTGACTTGAATAATGCAGTTATCTGGCATTTGTTGTCCTTGGTGACGAGTCCCCTTGACCCAACCTCAAAACATATGAGAGGACAAGACAATCCCCTCTCATGGATATCTGAAACTAGAGGGGCATATTTTTAAGATTTTCTCTTTCTAGCATTCTCAATGTTTAATTGGAAGGGTACGGTTAGTTCTCCAATTACCACTGATTTCTTACTATAATTGACAATGACAATATCTGGTCGTTCTGCAGTTGTGATTATGTCACAAGGTACAGTTCCCCCATTAATTGTGTGTCCTGTGATGTCAGCATAGATCTTAAGGTCATTGTCATTAATCTGCTTCAGTGCTAATACAATGAAGTTAATGATGCTATCGTGTCTATAATTAAATCGTTCTTGGCCAAGAGCAGCCGCACAGATGTTCAATATGTGGGCCAATGTTTCATGATTTCCACATAGTTTACAACGAGTATTCATTTTCTTACCCCAGCGTTTAAGATTATCGGCTGTTGGGAGGGCATTGATTGCGGCACGTGTAATGAAACTTAAAACATTCTTAGGTAAATCGAAAATAATCGATCTCCATGTAAGATCACTCTGTTCCAGTGGAATTAATTTAAGGAAATCACCTTGAAATACTAATGGTGCTACCCTTTGTCTCCAAAACTCAGTTTGTTCTTCAAGCAATGACCGTTTAATATTTGCCTTCGTTTTGACCCAGTTGTCGTCTTGTTGTTTTATATAGTAGTCTTCGCAGACAGCAGCATGACAAACAGACATTTTCCGACTCCATTGCGATTCTCGGGACACCTTAGCATCTAGAGCAGCTTGGACCTTTGGGTCTGCTCTCTTACGGGACGACGCATGTGCCAACACGTGGGACTCTTTATAGACTTTTGATGGAAGATTTAGTCGTAGTCCCTCGTGGCTATACAAGTTTGCGGGAGTGGCTCCATGAGAGGGTATGTTAAGCCATGACTTCAGATGTCTCGTTACTACACTATCCAGATCATCTAGTTGAGTGTTGGTCAAGTCATGAACCGTGAGTATATACCGCAACGATGGAAGCGAATATCTGGAGATTGCTAACTTATACTCGTTGCGAACATGGCTAGCATTGATGTTGCTAAGTATGGACTTCAATTTCTGTCTGATAAAGGAGAAGGCATCCGCTGTTTTCATATTGAAATTTATCAATGATCCGAAAAAAATTTCTGGTTTCTCTTTCACAGTTTGCACCGAGTTGCCATTAAGTGTGAATTTGATCTCCGTTGGTTTGCCGCTGCAAATGCTAGTATAGTATAGTATAGTATTATATATATATTTATTTGATCAAGTTATTCCTAAAATAATCACAAAATACTGTAATTATAATAACTATTGAATGATTTTAACATCAAACCCCATGGAATACCTTTATTAATTCTTTCTTCTTTATTATTCTTTTCTTTTAAATAAAGAACAACAACATGTTTCTCAAACTACAGTGATGACAAATGTTAGGCTTTGGTGTATAGAGCTTTGAATAGAAGTATATCATGTTGTGTTTTTTTTTAATCTGGGAGCACTATTCTAAAACTATGCTGCATGAAGCAAAATACGAGGAAGAAAATTCGTTTTCCAAAAGCGGATGTCATGAACTTCATGGAGCTCATAGCATGAGAGACAGATAGACCAACCCGTCAAGACAGGCAAAAAAATCGTTCCCATATTGTATTGCAATATATATCTCTGTTCGATTTGGTCTCAAATGATTAATTTTACGGTATATGATGTTAAGATTCAAGCAGTACAAATTACTCAGTGTTCATTGTAAAAAAAAAGAATCCATGAAATTCCGTGCATTTATGTATGTAGACGGAAAATATAACGTATTAATCTTACCAATCATGCTGGTAGAGTGTCTCAACACTGCGGCTCCTAACACATATAGGTCTAAGGGGTTTCGTACACAATAGCCAATGGGCCGCGATTGTGCATTGAAAACAGTTTCCTAATCTGAGAGGTGTCATAAAGCTGACGATACTGGTACACTTTTACAGAATAAGGGCCAATTTATGCCTGAAAATCATGATTATATCCCTCTCAAAACATTTAAGCAAGAATTAACAGGTTAACATTGTTTCTACTACATGTAGTTGGAAAACAAGATGACGTTAAGAGGCCCGATTTTTAGGGCAAATTTTACCACTATTTTCACACTTTTTGATGTTTTATGAAATCTATATGGTGAATCAAAGTCACAATAATAACTTTGTAAATAGACTCTTCATACTAATATTACTCTGGAAAGCTATTTTCTTCATACTTTCATGATGTCTAATTGAAAAGATATATGCTAATTTTGCAAAAATCCAAGATGGTTGCCGAAATAGCCGAATTTGAACCCCCATGGGACACGATTTGGCAATGGAAAACATAACAATTCATGAACTAGACACTTCAGGCATTACAACAAACTTGGTTTAAAATGTATCTTGATGGTGCGCGGGGACCCCCATTTCGTACTAGACTGTAATACATACAATACAACCATGAATTGTTTGGAAGTTACCGTGGCCGTAAAAGTAACCCATATGGAATCCCAAAAGAAAACAGTGAGACACGAAACGTCTTTCTTCCCTTAAGTATGTTCTCTACGTTTAGCTTTACAGAGTAAACGGTTTTGTTACCATTGACGTTAGCTCATGGAGATACTCGAGCCCACCGATGGTGCTTTATTTCACTACAACGTTCATAGCATGCGTGCTCTCTCTCGCTGTCCAGCATATCACGATGGCAAAATGATATCTTATACAGATGGGTACGGACTGATTAAATCAAGGTACCGCATAATGTTTGACCATGTATGGAGAAAAATCAATTTAAAAAGGGATCGATTTGTTTTTATCCACTTAGACCCTTATTCAGTCCGAACGTCAGGCACTAAGCAATCACTTTCTTTTGGTAATACACATGTACATATGACTAGTGAGGGAGGAAAATACATCAAAACCCCATGACCGAGTTGCCAATCTGCTTCCATCGGATACCGATATTCATATCACTCAAATTCATAGATTTCAGTCTGAATCGTCTGATTTTCTTGAAACTTCTCTTGATTTCTTTTTTGGTTTCTAATTTTCTGCTTTCATTTGAAAGCATGATGTTCTGGGGAAGAAAGGGGTGATGGAGTTGATTTGAATACGTACTCCTTGCAAAGAGATGTACACTGTATATGTAGACAGTTATGGATGTCCAAAGATCCATGTTAACACATTGACTACATCATAGGCTTAATACAATCACCATCCAGTTCCAGTATAGGCAATATGTGAATTTTTGGTCCTGAACATTTTGATTAATTTGCTTGTGTACGTGTGGAAGTAATATCTATGTCTGTCTGTCTGTCTGTCTCTTTTAAGTTTATCCCACCTACAGTCAATATGACCAAAATCCCCCACAAAACAACCAGAACAACATTTGAGTAAGTTTTATCGCTATAAGACCTATGCAATCATATTACGGGTTGATATGTGTCTTATTATTTCATATCTTTCCTTTTCTTGATCTAGTGAATCCCGTTCGTGATCGACGTGGCTTGAAATATAATTTGTGAAAGATTTGTAAAGATTTATGTCAGATTTATGAAAAATTTGTATACCTATATATTGAGGTGCAAATCATCCGGGATAATCTACCTAAAGGTCTTATTAGGTAATGAGACGTGTATATTGTGTCTAATATGGTGACACAAACTCTCTACCTTTATTGCATAACGTTAAATATAGTCAGTATCACTCACAACCAGTGCAATTTCTAAAGCGCGGCTCACAAGAAGCGTCATTTCGATTACGTCAATACCTGCGCTATTAAAGAAAGCATATACTTCAGTTCACGGTCCAAAAATACAATTTGTTTTTAAAGAAAACTTTTCAATTTGAATCAGTTTGTTCAAAGAATTTTTATAGGGCGTGCATACAAAAATGGCCGATATTCCTGTTAGTTTTCATAATTTACAGTTTTCATTATTTACAGTTTTCATTATTTACAGTTTTCATTATTTACAGTTTTCATATAATATGTTGATAAAGATATTGAAAAGGTTTTTGTCGTCCTACATTAAGCACATTGGATAATAAACTGAGAGAATTTCAATTTAAATTGCTCTATATAATACTATGTGAACCATCATTTATACAGGTTTCACTTCATATCAAGCGCTAAATTCTAATTTTTTGTTAAAGATAAGGAAACTTTTAGGCATATATTATTTGAATGTGAAATGGTAACAAAATTATAGGAACAGTGTAGTAACATCTTAAATCTTCCCATTCTTAAAGACATGATTTTGGAAGGAAGTTCACATTGGATGAGGAAACAACTGAAGAACAGCTGAAGGCAAATAAGCAATCATGTCAGTGTATTAATCAAATAGTCGGGAGAAAAAGAAGCATCCAAGTATTGAAGAGCTAGGAGAAAAGATGCTTAAAAGCAAACAAGAAGAGAGAAAGTTTGCTACCGAACGAAATACTTTGACACTACACTATAAGAAATGGGAACATTTGAAAGTAACACACATAAGCATGAAACAAAGACATACAATGGGCATGATGAGTGAGGAGTGGAGGGGTCCGCCTGGTTCGCGATCGAGTTGACGGCTCATTGCCGCTATAGACTGCCCTCTTCTATTCTCTTCTCTTTTCTTCTTTCTTTTTGTCTGTTTTGCTTGTTGTGTGTTTGTTATTTGTTTGTAGGGGAGGGGGAGGCTTTGATCTATAATATTTATGCAGTATAATTACTTGAGTGCACTACGTACGATACATGTATTATGTATTACTGAAGCTTGTATAATGTCCTTTACTTATGATATGTTATGTATATGAACTAAAAATGAAGAAGTATGATTTTTCATTTGTACTGAATCAATGCAATAAAGAATGCCACAAAACAAAAAAAAAAAACTATTCGAGGCCGTGAAAGAAAAAAACGCATGCATATACGCCAGTCATTTAAATGTTTGCTCACTTTTTCATGGAACGCAAGAAGATCGTACGTCACTGACGCGGTCCTAACGTCAGCGGATGACGCTCGTGAGAGCCGGGCTTAAGACTTCCGTTTCCGTAAATGTTTTACTAGCATCTTAAATGGAAAACTAGGGCCTAAATGTAGGTTGTAATAAACATACTGGACAAATTATGAGGGTATAATAATGAGAGTAACTTTGTGTCCGACAAACTTTTAAGAGGTATTTAGGCAATTATATTACCCAACTCGGGTAATCTTTGAGCAATTTTAGTAAATTTGTAGTAAATTTGTAGTAAATTGGGCAACCGAAGTTGGGTTGAGATTTCCCCTTTATCATGTTTATGAAAGTTGGTCGGGCATAATGGCCCTCTTAATTTAGGCGACCTTTACCCAGCATAATCCACATGTTTAAAGAGGTTACAGGTAAACCAAGGTCCTATTCCATTAACGTCAAGTTTAGTTTGTGGAAACCATTGATATCGTTTACAGTATCGTATTTTCCCGAAACAAACTCCCAACCTCCTTTTCCATTAACGTCAAGTTTGATTTGTAGTTTCAGACCACCATTGCTACCGTGAAAAGCACATTGTCGCCCTGGAAGATTCGAAGAAACAAAATACCAGGACTTAAGACACGGAACATTTGTCAGCATTTGAGGGACTCTGGTCTCTTACCCATTTATTGACCGTGACAGAGGGTGTATCTTCACAGATCCATTAAGTCCTTTCTTTAAGAAGCGTGTTACGGATCAAAATGCGCATGTCAATCGGGGTTTGTCTCAATCCAAGCTTGTTGAGCGTTCCCATCTATTTTGAGCCACGTACCAGTGCTATTAAAGTTATCCATGGCACTGGAAAGAGAATGCACCCCCCCCCCAACTTATGTTGGCCGTTTCTTAAGGCGCCAGGGAGAAAGAGAGACAGAAGCAGAGATAGAGGCAAGAGACAGAGACAGAGAAAGGGAGAGAGAATGATTTGAAGGAGAGGGGAGGGATAGAGAGAGAGAGAGAGAGAGATAGATGGAGAAAGAGAGAGATAGAAGCAGAGGTTGGAGATAGAGAGAGAGAGAGAGAGAGAAGAAATATAATGTATGACCAAGCCCCCACAGGCGGCTCTGGGAGTAATTTCGAAAGACCGTGAGTTTTTGACATTTAGATGTAAGCAGGATAACGAAGTCATTATTTAATAACAAACCACTATTTTAAAAGAAAGAGAAAAAAAAAAGGAGAAAAGAAACAGGTCTTCCCTGAACTACATGAATGTGTAAAGCAGTAACGGATGTTGAAATTGAATGAAAAGAAATTTATAAAGAATGTGAAATGCAAAAAAGATAATTGTTTGTGAAAATATAAGTTTGTTACGCCTTTGCGACAATAATAGTGTTTGAGAAATTTCCCTTGAAAATAATGATCTATATAATGGCCGTGCCCCAGGAAACCCCCAAGTTTAATACTCAAACGACATACATGTACATTAGATAAAGCTTAGAGTCACCATAAAGATATAGCGCCTAGATGGCCATCCAAATGAAAGAAGGAATATAATTAATTAATCTTCTATTAGTGGTCTATTCATATTAGTTATCAAATGTTATAAACTTTAACTAAAAGACATACCACTTCATGGCAAAGTCATTAAAGTGGTTTATTACCGTATGCTTTTTCTCTTGTAAATAATACGAAATGGACAATGATATTAAAAGAATTATTGTGCAATGTAAAATTTAGGCGTACACGATCTAGTTATTTTCTTAAATTATTCCTTCTACAAATTATTCGGTATTTGTACGTTTAGTCTTTTCAGGTCTACACCATGTAATCTTTAAAGGAACAAGAACCATAAAAAGGGCTGGTGAACTCCGCTAAGAGCTCTGGGGTTCTCGACGTTACGATCAGTAAAGTCTCCAACATGTCCACTGGGTGCGTTCTAGTCATTCTCCTGCATGACGATCAGATCATACTGATCGAAACGTTGAGAACCACTGAGCCCTTAGCGGAGTTCACCAGCCCTTTTCAGGGCTCTTATTCCTTGTTTACATAGTGTACATAGTTTACATGGTGTAACCTTGAAAAAAAACTTAACCTACTATTCAGTTTCTTTACCAAGTATCACCAAAGTATCGCTGATACTTCACACTAAATATTCGGTATTTGTATATAGTTTCATTTGACTTCGAATTGCACAATCATTAGGTATCATTTTCACTTTATTTTCATATTATTTTTACATAACATTGTTTACACATTTCATGTATCAGAAAAAGTATCTTCACGACATTAAAACCACATAAGGGCTTAGTTTTCTTTATTATTATTCTATTCTTGCAGGAGTATACCAAAGTCCACTTTTATCTGGAGCCCCTGATCGTTTTCATCACAAATAACCTACTTCTTTGTGGCACCTGAACGGATGCAAAAAGGTAATAAAAGTTTAATAATTTATTTTCCTGCTTTATCATACGTTCTGATATTCTTTGCTTTCGAAATATTTATTTCAATGGAACTGAATTCACACTGCACCCTCGTCCAAGCTTCTTTCTCCCCTGCCACACCACTACTTTCTCTCTCTTTCACTCCTCTCACTCATTCTCTCTCCCTCTCTCGTCTCCATCTTTATCTCCCGTCTCTCCATCTCTCTCTTCTATCCTCCCCTATCTCGTGATTCTCTTTCATCTCTATGTATCCCCGTCTCTCCATCTCTCTCTCTCTCTCCTCCCTCTTTATCCCGCCTCCCCTTTCTCTCTCTCTCTCTCTCTCTCTCGTTATGTCCTCTCCCGCTGTATATCTCTTTCATCTCTATTTATCCCCAGATATTCTCTCCTCTGTCTCTTCCATTAATTTCACTTTTTAAGCATTTGCGTGTACAGGTCATCATCAGAAGGTGTATCTAAGTGAAGAAAACTACCACCTTTACCATGTAATCACGAAACTAGCTTATTTATCATCTTTATACCCCCTTTAAATCTGACTTGCCAGGTATAACTTTACAGTGGAAGGAGAAGTTCATGCGTGAATGTGTTTTTAATTTTTTATATTTGACAAATTATGTATGGAACAAGGTTCCTAAAAATACATTTTGATCTTTCACGCAACAAAGAAATGCACTTGAACGCAACGCGCGCGCGCGCACACACACACACACACACACACGCACGTTTACATGGCTTTACTTCCGAGGACAACTATTGTTCCTCTATTGTTACTCGTCCTCGGACAGTCGACGGAATAAGGCATAAATTCATTGTTCGACGTTCGAGGACTATTGTCCGGCTTCCGAGGAGCATTGTTGTCATGATTTTTTTTTGTTCTCTGTCCGAAAATGTCCTCGGACATAATGCTAAACAAACGCACATTTTCTGGTTTTTCATACACACACGCACACACCCTCACTTTTTTTTTCATAATTTTTTTATTCCTTGATTCAGATTTTCAAAATGAATATTACAAATTAAGCATTGATTACACAGTATAATTCAGCATGGTAATAGATAATACAAATAATATAATTCCATAGCATGCCATTCATAAATAAACCATAGTACAATTATAAGGTATAGATTAAAATCATAGGCGACGAATTAAAGTATATAGGGCAATTGTAACAATTGTAATATTATCTTGTATGTCCTCCATTCAAAATAAGTCCATTTTTTTAGATGTAGACTTATTTCGAGCTATTGCTTTTTTCCGTTCATTATCTTTACTTTCTAAAAGTGCATTATATATTTCTTTCTTTTTGGGGGCGTTCCTTTTGATCTCGCATTGTATATCATATATTTTATGATTAAGTGGTTAATGTACACACGTTTCTCTGATTTTCCATCTAAACCAACTAAAATTTTCTCCAATTTTAAAGTATTTAAGTGCATCAATTTCATTTTGTTCCCCAATTTCTTGCCACACACACCCATATTCACGCCGGTATACTTGTGTGTCTCTCCCTTTGTTCTCTCTATTGTTCAAATAGCCACACAAGCAGCAAAAAAGCCACACAAGCCTGACGGAATAAAGGCATCTATTGTGTTTGACTGTCCAATTAGTCACACAAGTATACCTCTGTTGGTACACACGAACACACGTCCACACACATAATAATGTATGAAATTTGCGTTTTTTGCATTTCATAACGCAACGAAATGTAATCATCATCCAAAAGTCAAATATAATTCTTATGGCCTTTCTGTAGATTGAATTTTCAACGAATTCAGAAATCATCAATATTTCTTAATTTCATGATCAGTAATTATGGTAATGTCCTCTTTGGGCCCTACTAAGAAGAGTCAAGTTGGTAAAAAGGCCCAGGGAATGTATTTTATTTGGTTTTGTACAATAGTCAATATCAATCCAGGAACTGAGTGGAAAGGGGACTTACATTTGTCACTGACACCAAGAGGAATAATCAGAATTGACAAAGAGGTGCCTATATTCTGTGTAAGGGGTGGTTATGTGATTATAAATGGCTTTTCTTGATTTTTTTATATTATCCTTAGCTAGCGGATTGCAACTTCTGAAAAAGAGCGATAATGATGTGTCTCACAACCCGGTCAACAACTCTATTTGTTAGATGAGAAAAAAGAAATCATTAGAAATAAATTATGTTGAAACTGACTTAAAGATAAAGTTGAGTTCTGGTCATGAGATTACATTGTGAAATAAAGCAATTTGAAAGGTAGTTCATACACATGTAGTACATAAGGATTGGTGTATATGCTGTAAGGTTTAGGAACCACCCAAATACTCAGTCCTGCTGAGAGTCACATACACTGCACACAGAAATGTGTATTTGGGACTACACACGCAATCATGTTTGGTACGAACTTTCTTTCTTTTTTGTCAGAATGCAAGGGCATTTTAAGAGCAATCCATTTTAGGGGACATTTTCATTATGATAATTTTCCAAACTGACATAAAGAGAATGAGAAAGCTGACAAATTATTTTTTACCTTTTCCACAACTTACCCTTCTCTTTAACCTGTATGTAAATGGTGTTTGTTACTGGAAGCTCGAAATGTTTATCAAATGGATGTTTGTCCAATATTGTGGGATAATGCTGTGATTAATACTCAAATGGGTATTACATAAAAGAGGGTCGTGCAGCATCCAGTAGATTGCTTTTTCGTGTGCATTGGGAGGAAAATGACCATGCAAAAAGTGACAAAATAAGACAGAGAAATCTAACACTTCTCTAAATAATACTTTTTACTACACTTGCGACATACCAAGAAAATTCGACGTCTAACTTGGGGGACGAGTGTCGTTACAACAAACCATAAAAATAAAACTAGTGATAATGATTTATTCATTTATAAATCAATCACATTGCCATGTTGCAAAATTGTTCAGGGATATCACATTCGCTTATTGAATTAAATTTAAGAGTGACAATCACCTGACAAATGATTTATGTGGAGCTACAATATATAGAATCATTAAAAACACAAAAATCACCTGCCATTCTATAGGTTAACCAACAGTTAAGAAGTATGAAGGAAACAAAGCACAGACATGATAGAAAGGGCCGGAACCGAACTCCGACTTGGGTTCCATGTAGGCATTATTCGATGCAAGCTGCGTCAACTTGTCTATTCACAAGTCGCTTATAATGTTGATTGAGAGTGTATTAGACTTGTGATATATAATTTTAATAAAAGTGATATTAGAAGCTAATATTGGTATTGCGACACTGAACCCCCCAAATACAGAGCAAAGTATTTTTTCTTGATTCGAACATTTTAATCACATGACATCCGATAAAAGTTGAACAGTATCATTCTCCAGGCGTGCAATTCCGTTTGATCCATTTCGCACCATTGCACGCTGATGTACACAGTATAGTGAGGTAGGTGACATCACCGTGCAATGGAACAAATGGATCAAACGAAATTGCACGTTGGCGTCACAATAAACATAAAGTATGGTACGCACGGCGCAGTTTATTTATGCAACACAAAATATGCACTATACACACGTATTTAGCTAGCTAGCGATTCGACGACGATGCGCGCCGCACCGTACCGGCCGAGAATACGTAATTACGTTTACGTTTGGTGACAGGCTACGTAGCGTAGACTAACGTTATATTTGTTCCCCGAGGATTTGTTCTTTGACTTTTAAGTTTAAAAAGTCACATCATGGCAGGACCAAACTTAACTTGTATTGCTAATTCAAACTGATGAAGGATTGAATAAATTATTGTCCGACTTCGATGCTCACAATACTAAGTTAGAGAGGTACCGTAGCGTACCCGTAAGTTTGCGAAAAGCCGTTTGGAATCCTTTTTTGCAAAATATCAATGTTGTTAGCGGACCAGAATCTGTTATTTTTCAAGAACAGCTAATCTTACAGGAATCTGACTGAAATATTCAGAACACATCTTCTTCCACAAGCTCCATGTAAAATTTTCATTTCCACGGACCCGTTACTTTTGACAACACTATCTAACATTTACGTGAGATCTTAGTTGGACCTTAAGTTAGTCGTAGATCTAAACTAGTAAGTAGTTCCAAACAATTTCTTGATTTGATTTGAGTGGATTTGAATTGATTTTTTTTTGTTTCAATACAAGCATATAAATGATACATATCGATTCAGTGATTAAACATAAAACAATGTAATACATTTCTATATATCAAACTAACAATACACATTGATGCAAAGATAAAGGCACTGAGAAGAGTACAAAATGATTTACAAAAACGGATCATTATTGACCTAACATATACAATTAAACGGAGGGCCAGAGCTGAACCTTAACTGTAAAGGGAAGGGTGAGTTCTGGGAAAGGTAAGGAATAATTTTTAGGTTTTCTCATTCTTTTCACGTTAGTTTGGAAGATTATCATAGTAGAAATGTCCCCTGAAAAGGATTGCTCTTCAAATGCCCTCATATTCAAAATATGAAACGCCTGAAATGTTAGGGCCGAACATGTGTGTGTAAAGTCCCATATACACATTTCTGTTTGCAGTGCATGCGACTCTCAGAAAGATTAAGTCATTTTCTTCTTATTTTGGTGATTCCAAAACCTTGCATACACCAATTGTTATGTGCTATAATTATAATCGACCTCTCCCAAAAATTGACACAGTTTCTTTCACGACTCATTCTCAGGACCAGAACTCAACTTTATCGTTAAAGGGAAAGTAACCTCAGCGTATGAATTAGCTTATTTGAATGGTGTAGTATATGCCTCTTATTTGATACATGCAATTTCATGTAAAAACACAGGATATAGATATAAATCACTATTTTCCAGCCAAGTTATCGTCTGCTAGCAATAATAAGGGGGCTGCCATTACTTTATGTGTACACGAACATATTTTTCATCCCAAGTAAAATTTCCTTCATCGTTAACTTGTAATTGATTTTTAGAGGACAAATATATATTAGATAAAGTCACATATTCTGAAATGTAAGTTTAGTTTTATATATTTTTTAAAAGGTCTTAATTTGTTCATAAAAAATATACTTCATAAAAAATATACGTCAAGGACGGAGAATTGACGTCAAGGACGGAGACAATCGTAACAATACCAAAACAAAGCGAGGAATCTGCTTTACAGGATGGCTATTAGAACTCATGGGTCGTCAATTATCTAGGTTCATGGCCAATAACAATCGTAATACAATCAGAACAAAGCGACGTATCTGTTGTAAAGGTAGGCTATTATCAATGCATATGGTACCTAATGATCCGTGTCATGCACAAAATGGCAGCCTCCATGGAAAGACGTAGCAGACAATAGGTGCATCTAGAATATCACGTGGGGTTACTTGTCCTTTAAGTTCATATTCTGACGTATGCGCTTTAAGAATGGCTACTTTCTTAACGTGTCAGGTGATGTATACAGAACATTCATTCTCACTTCACAGAACATTTCTGTTCATCCCACCATGCCACACGCTGTCAGTTTTCATCACTTTCCCATCAATGTGCCTCATTAATGATGCGTAGAAGACTATCCCCAGGAACGAGGTAACCTTCATTCTACAGTATTTATGTAATTTCCAGTGACTTGCATGACCTACAAAATCCCTGTTTTTGAGAAGGTGTCCTCGGCTATGAACTGTCTCATTAAAAAAAAATCCAACGATGCACGGGTTCGAAATTTTTCAAATAAAATTCGGAAAGTCTAACGTGTCTTTTGATGTAGAGGTGTTGTAGTCTAGTGGCTAAGTCACCGGACTGTAAATCACAATGTAAGGAGTTCGAATCCCAGCCGGGCACTAACGTCCTTTGGCAAGACATTAATCTACATTTGCCACTCTCGACGCAGGTGAAGTAAATGTGTAACGGTAGGAATTGAGGGCAGCTAGGCTGAGCCGGGGTAATGATTCAAAGCTCTTTGGAAGCGCATAGAGATATTGACAAAATTGTAGTATGCGCTATACAAGAAATGAATATTATTATTATTATTATTATTATTATTATTATTATTACTGTTACTAGTACCACAAACATCGTTATTATCATTATTATTATTATTATTACTATTACTACTACTATTATAATAATAATTATTATTATTATTATGAGCATATGATTTTTATATGCAGCATACCATACTTTCTTTATTCTGAGCCATCACATGGATTGCGCGTCATTCATCTTTGCTCAACAAGATGGCTATGGAGTTAGATTAGGATTAACAAAATGGAAAATAAAGCTGTAAATAGAAGTGAACTTTATCTTAGGATATAAACCACAACTATTATTTTCCTTTATATGCACAGTATTACCCCCTCTATCTGTTTCTTCCCCTCTCATTGCTTTCCAAAATAACAAACCTAAAGCATTAATCGGTTGTCTTTCAACCTATAAAAATGCAAATCAGAAGCCGTTAAGATCACCGGTCTCGCTAATAGCATTCTCAACAAGTCTTAACTGACATAAAAGGAATGAGAAATTAGATTACTTTTCCTAGCTAGATCTCAACCTTTATTTTTTAAAGTTTCAACTTCTTCCGAAGAGTTTCGTAACAAGCCACCGCTGTCACAAAGTAGATTCCTTGAGCCAGCTTTACATTGATAAGAGTCAGTCATTTGATACTTCCCTACAACACCGAATGAACAAAATCCGATGTGATATCGGAAATGGGTGGAAAGATTACGATAGCAAAATGAGACAATGTTATGTTAAAACAGGATCCTCTGTTTTCTTCTTTTTCTTACATATACGCATGTTCCCGACCTTTAGTTTATCGAAAAGAAATACAGCGATTTTTGTAACGCTATACGCGCACCGGTTCTTAGGCCAATTGCACTCGGCGTGTCACTACGTCGTTACGCCAAGTGCATCGTTCACTGTAATAGAATTCACACTGTAGCAGGAAGTGAACAATAGGCCCTTTCAGATGGAGACGGATGTGTTCGGATTGAACTATCCAGACGTAGTGAAATTAAACACCCCATGTGCATCGGGTCTTGCATAATTATTATGCATCAGGCGTCATTTCCCTGATGCAGGACTGCGTCAACGACTACTGCATCCTTTGGAGGACCGTGTGAGTTTGATATCGTACAAAAACGATTGGAAAAAGAAAAATGATCGCACTGCGTTCAATTAATGGCGTATGGGTTAATTGCATTCAGGGGATTTTTTTAGCGAAGGTAATAACGCTATCAAACTTAGGCCTTGTGCGGAACTCGCCTTAGAATTCCCAGCGTCTTTGTCTCTGAATGCCATTGTTTATTTCTTTTTTTAATCAAAGGCAAGACTGCGTTAGTTTTAATAAAAACAGAGGCGGTGTAAAACGTTCTAAGAGAAAGATGCTTGTATCCAGCCACAATAAGATCTATAAAAGCTTTATTTGAATTTGTGCTTAGGCAACGCTTTCATCAGCTATGCTCAGCTGAATATAGATTAATTGCTTGAAAACACAAAGGAGATGGGTTTTTCTCTACAGTTCAATTTAACGTATGATGGGATTGTGCCAGAAGCGAAGTCAGTTGTCTTCCTGTTTCATCGGATTCAATACATCAAAAAACACACTCCAGGGATTAGCTGTGAACAAAAAAAAAAATCAAAGAGCAATCCAACCTAAAGTGCCTATAAATTTGAAACTTATTGCAAGCAGCAAACATGAAATTTATTCCAAACATGCTAAGCCTGAAGCTAACCACAACAGAAAAACCACAACAAAACTTAAAACAAGAAGTAAAAAAATAACAGGGGACATATCAACATGTTAATACTTGTGCATGTAGGCGGGTGGGTGGAGATAACGCATTAGGTAGTGGCACTTAAGGACGTCAATTATCGAGAATATGCATCATATGTGTATTTAAAAGGTTAGAGTGTCCAAAAATATCACCATTCCATAAAAGAACAAGGATTAAATGAGGAAGCTATATTGCTGAGAAATGAATCCTGAAATAAAGTGAGATGTAACACCTCAAATGTTAAAACATTGGTATGCCACAAAGTATAACAAAAATAGGTGGTTGTTAGTTCGGCTAAAGAAAGACAAAATGAATAATTATTTCATAAAACTCAATATCACATTTCTTTCTCCTGTGCATTGATCATTTATCTTGAAAATTTCATAGATCTTTAAAAAGAAAGACTGTTCTTATCTATAAGACACATAGATAAGCAACTCAACTTTTTAGACGAACATCAAAAAGCGTAAATTTTAGGCATGTACCTTTGAAAACTTATCACAAGAGAAGTGATGACAAGAAAAGAGTTCAACATGTGATATACAGTTTTGTGGTGTTATTTTCTACCATTATGTTACCAACGAAATGTTAATGATCTAGCCCATCTCTCTCTCTCTCTCTCTCTACTGATGATCAGTAAGCAATGTCCTGGGTTGGGTTGCATTTTGAACGGCAACTTTGCGACATTTGTGGTTGGCGTAGGAGTACACACCTGCACACAGGCTTATCGCTGTTTCAGAAACGCCAAAGGGAACACACGAGAGACGGATTTTGTCAAATCATTCCTTTAGTCCAGGTTTATTCTTTTCTGGGTTGGAAAGTATATTGTGCACTTTAAGTGGACTAGTGTTCCCATCTGCCTTTGTTATTCTGTGCAACTGTCCATAGGAATTTAGCATTAAGAGATGCGACAGATCCTTTGGGAAATTATTACATTCTACATGCTATAAGTGATCTTTAAAGGAATCATAATGGCATATATAGCTTCTGGGAGTTGCGGCTTCCAGCTTCAACGACGGTCGCTCGACTTGCAGTCTCAGAACAACGAGCGTCGTTGTTTTGGGCCCGTTTGAACCCCGGTCGCCGTTAGTGAGCCGTTGTTTCGTTAACTTAAAGGGATACTCAGCCGGCAGATTGTGGACGTTTTAATGCCGAGAGAGGGCACCGTGATCGTTACTCGACCATGCCGTTGCCCCGCGAGGCGCAAACCTCGGATAAACTGGTCGCCGCACAAACATGCACCCTCCGCCTGAGCTCGAGCTCTCGTGCGAGATTCGGTCGGCTTCGTGCAGTCGAAATGTAATCCCACTCGATCCCACTTAGTCCAACGGACGCGTTCGACGCACAAACTTTGTGTACGAGTGAATGGGGCTTACGCAATCCTGACTTTCCCCACGGCCGCCCGGTGGCGTATCCCTTTAAGTTTCGAAACTACAAGTCCCGCATGAACGTAGGTTCTGTCGTTCCTTAGAAAACTGGAAACCAAAAAAAGGCTGTAAAGTTGTCTCCGAGAGGAATCGAAACACGTTCATGGCTTAAAGCGATTTGGCCTCAACTACTAACCGCACGGCCACAGAAGCTGTCTCGTGGTTTTCGAGAGAGAAGATTCACGAAAACAAGAGACAATACATTTTGAAGTCCTTTACACGCAAGCAACCTCTACACGAAAGTGGAATACTTGACCCTTCCTTACTACTCTCACAAATTTCACGCCATGCTTACACCTCACACGAGCATGGGGGAAAGCTGGGAAATTTTTTTACTGGTATTGACGAGGACAGAAAGCGTCTTTCACATTATGACACGGTAAACCGAAAAAAATTTATAAAACTCGTAAAAACAAAACCAAAAAAACCATTGGTGCTCTAACATATGCTCCTGCGACAATTTTTCTTGGCATTATTTGGTCAAAGATAAAGGGTTAGGATATTGATGGGATAAAGCATGTCCAGCACAACAAACCCAATTAATGTGTATATAGCGTATGGCAAGTGGTGTTAAAATAAATAAACATAAAAGTATTACACGCAACAAAGGTCAGTCTCAAAGAGGAATAACGTATTTGTACATGTTAGAAGATAAAAGCAATGTGAAACGCGATATGATTGTCTCTGCACTGAAAGATTTTCGACTGATGATCTTGGTTGAACTTGAAAGTTCACTATAGGAGAAAAGAGGGTTAAAAAGAAAGGGGGCATTGGTGTCTTCTTCTCATGTGTCTGTCGGTTGACCTTGATATGTGTGAAAGGGGCTTTATTGAAAAGGACAGATGAAATGCTATGGACGCATCCAGCTTTCGTATCACAAGAAATTAGGCGGAGCTTATCTCATACGGGCTGGCGCCTTTTCGAGTCTCACACACTGATGCGTTTATTCCGGTAGTTTGAACAAACACCGGGGGGGGGGGGGGGGGCGTCAGGGCATTTTAAAGGAGAGGGATAGAGAATTGCCGGCAATTTCCATACAGTCAGGAAATTCATTGTATTCATTCATTTGGTTTATTGAAATAAAAAGAGCATACACCCTCAAAGCTGAAATTGTTCAATTTAATTACTATAGGTAAGACATAAATAAGGGGAGGGGGTTAGTGGACACGAAAATAAGGTGAATATAGATGAATACTGAGATTAGTATTTGATGTGGAATTTAGAATTGAGATTGAGATTCAGATTCAGATTATTAACATAATATTGTAGTGCATAACATAAAATAAGTACAAAAACAACAATAATATAACAATGATGTTTTTTTCCATAGATATCGGCACATAATTAAATGTCAATAAGTAAAGTATATGATGCACAAATATTGACATATAAGTGATGTTGAAAATTGTCTGCTCAGAGGACTTTAACAAAAAAGAAATCATGTTGATAATGAAAATCTGGACCCCCAAAACCCACTTATAATACGACTCGGGCTTGTCAAAACTAAATCTATCCATTAGCTTCAGCAAATGGAAGTTATAGAACAAAACTCACATTGTCATGAAAGTCTGAAAAATCGTTAGAACCCACCACAGTACGAACTTTGGACATTTCATTAAGAAAATAGGTGTTAAAAATTGACCCCATGCATAGCATTTCCATGCGTAGGGGAGATACTAAAATAGGACCACCCTTCTCATATTCCAAAAGTCCGAAAGAGAAAGTAGGAATTAATATTCATGGGCTTAATCCAGGACAAGGTATCACTCAAGTTTACATGACTTGAATGTCGACAGTCCCGAGATGACTGCGTGTATACAATTCCCTTTGATTTTTGTCAGTGAAACGACCAAATCAGTCTCCTTTTCCACCCATCGCCGTGGTCACGACCCCACATGACTATGATCTATGATACCTATTACTGAGCGCATTCTGATGATCATAATCATGATCATTGGGGTCTCTGCACTCCAACGAGGTATGATCAATAGAGAAGAAAAAGAGTCTTACTTTTAAGACACAGCACATAACCTAGATTAATGCTCCCCAGCAAAGACGCTCCTTAGCAAAATACCCTGGGGGACAGGAAAGATTATTTTGTAAAAAGTACAGGAGGTTACATTTCCCTACTAAAAATCTCTGACAAGCAACAACAACATAAAGTTATCACAAAACACAAGAAGGAGAGGAGGATGTTTGTTTTTTCTTTGGTGTACTTGATGTGTGCATGATTTAGTTTTAAATGGTGTTGGGCAGGTTCTGCATGTACCCCTTCCCTCTAGCTATTATTCGCCATTGATGATGACGGAGTTGTTATTCAAACAAACCTTTAGCTAAATTTTTGACTCATGCTTAAAAAGTACACGCCCATTATCTTAATGTGGATGCACCTTTTTTTACTTGAAATGGGGCGGACAATCAATCTTTAAACACGTACAGACATCAGACACGGAAGCTCAAAAGTAAAAAGTAACTTCACCCGACTAGTAATAAACACGTTCGCCAAGACTTTTAAGAAATCAATCCAAGGGCAATTTCAATACCGTATTATATTGTCCATATATGTTATGTTTGGATTGCGTAATATGCTATTGTAGGGTTCGCACATTTCCAGAGGTGACTCACAAGGCTATCGTAATGGCCTAGGTTGATTAGTTGAAAGTCTTTGATATGGTGTTTCGAGGAAGAAAGCGAGCGACACCGAAAACTTGGTAAACAACCCATTTATTCTAATTTTCAAGGCGCCTGTGCATCAAGTTCTTTTCCTATTTACTGTATAGCACGTAATACTGATGATATCACTCAATTCATCCGCACCAGTAAAAGGAACAACCCTCATTTCTTCTGACAGAACATGTTCGTATCTAAGGCAGATCATAATTCAAGTCAGGAGATATATTTCCAGAAATACGGGTTAACGCAATCTCTGAATGGTTAGAAAAAATGGTAGCTTTTGCCCGTGTCATCAAGGAAAAATCTCAGAATTTCAGGCCTGCAGCATTATTTTTGCCTTGGATTAACATCTCTCCTTCTTTATTCTACGTAAAGTGGTAGAGTGGATTCATGTTTTGTTGATAACTTGTTACTGAAAAAAGGATATAATTAAGAAAGGCGCTTTTCCAATTCTCCTGCAAATCTGTTGATGTACTTCGATTGGGGGAAAGGGCGCACTTGCCCCTTTGACCCCGGAGCTGCAAATAAAAATGTTCCGGAAATGATTTATAGGTAGAGAATGAATGGAATTCTCATGGGACATTTTTATTTACGCCCTTATGCGATATTCTAGAAGTGTTTTGCATCCCTATTCACTCTTATGACGTGACGGAAGCAGGTCACTTTGCTGAACCCGATTTCTGGGAATGAAAAAAAAAATGAAAATCTTAATCCCCTGTACTAATCTTTCACTGGAAATTGTTCAATGAACCTGTCAGGAAGACATCGGTAACATAAACCTTTTGAGAAATATGTGGCACAGTCATGCTATTTGAGTGGCACATCAAGAGCTAAAGACCCCGACCCCCCCCCCCCCCCCCACCCTAAAATAAAATAATCTATCAAAACAAGCTTGGAAGGTATAAAGTTTGTTGTGAAGAAACATTACTTCACTTTCATTGAGAATTTCCAAGAGCTTTTTTGAACAGGTGATTTTAACAGTCTACCGATGGCAAAGATTTGCAGGATCCTCATTCCAAAGGTTTGGAAGAACAGATACGAATGGTTCACCATTGTATGTTACCCAATTTAGCTGGAAAAGCTCACCAGGTGAGCGATGGCTTGTGCCATAGGCGATTCTAGCTTGTGTACGTCTTAGAACTGCGCACGAGATACTCTTCAAATAGCGTTTATTGATTGAATGCGCGATACGTAAAATAAAATGCCTTGCAACATAGCGATTATAAGGATCTCGCCGTCGGTACATACATAATCTAATGAGAAAGCAAGGAGAAGCACAACCGGCTTGCGTTACATGGTAAACAGTGCGAGCTCCATATGATAGCCATTTCCTCTAAATTGGTGCCGAGTCGGCTGGTTTGTTTTCTTAGTCCAAAGAAAATAAGCAGAGAAAAACATGTAGATATGTAGTTATGGATGAGAGTGGGGAAACAGGGAAATCTTTCACCGGAAACTGTCCGTCGTCGGACAACCTATAATCCTGTGAATGCTGCATGACCAATGAGTTATCTTTCTGTGATAACTCATTGGCTTGCCAAAGCTGCATAGGATGATTCTGCTCGCCATTGGATCACTGGCGATGAAAGATTTCCGACTGATGATCTTGTCTGAACTTGAAAGGTCAGTAGGAGAAAAGAGGGACGAAGGTTTTTGATGTGTCTGTTTGACAAGCAGTTTATTCCCAGGTCAGACTGATACAATTAATTTCTATGATCATTTCTCGAAATGGGGTTGGCTAGACTGTGTGTGACCGTGGTAATCTAACCGTCAAAGAATGAGCGGATCAGAGGTAGAGAGAGGATTTGGGGGGGGGGGGGGGGGGTCAGACAGACACAGATAGAGCTATACATATAGAGAGTCGTGACACTGGAGGTCGGTTCTGATTGGTCAGTCATTTCATGGAGCTTCAAATATTTCCCTCCTATATAGAGAATGTACGTGAGAGGGAACTATTGGGAGCTCCATGATCCGCCATTTTTAAACTACTTAGGCTACGAATAGGCTTATTATGCGCTTGTCACAATTCTATCTTTCAAGCGCTCTGGACACAGGCAGAAAGGGGGGGGGGGGGTACGTGAATGCATTCGTACATAATGAACAAAACAGTCTCTAAAAATGCGCAGAGAAATGAGAGAATCACAGAGGTAAAACTCTGAGTTTGGTTTTACCTCATCCACCACTTTCCAGTAAAAGACAGAGACCCATGTTCCCTCCCGCTTTCTCAACTTCCCTGACAGTGGCATTGGATCACATCGCAAAAGTGGTTTTGAAAGATGGCAACACATTCGTTTTTCCGCTCCATTTGAAGCAGTGGCAAGGCCCACACCTGCAACATCGTTCAACCGTCGACGACATTGTTTATCTATGCTGTAACGGATGCCGAGTAGTAGATATTGACCGCTGATGACAAAAGCAAAGTGTGTCATGATGGAAAGCGCGGTGAGAAGAAGAAACGAAAACGTTCCTGACATTGAAGAATTAGGGGATGATGGCTTACCAGTATATGTAACGCGTCTCAAACGAGAATTATGACGAGGGCGGTTCAATATTAAAGATGCATTCATGTATTGTAATCAGTGGCATAATCAGCACATTATGGCTCCGGTGTATTAAAACCCCCCTTATTATTTATAAGAATTACCAAAACAACAACAACAACAAAAACCAACGCCCTTTCTCAGCCCCCTTTTTCAGATAAGCTAGCGGTGATGGTCACTATTGTAAACTGATAAAGCAAAATTCTTTCAAGGAAAATAGTCATTTAACACCAAACAGTCGCACAAAAAAGCTTATGAACGGCAAAATGAACCCAATGTTCTCAATGCTGTTTTGATTTCTTAGGTACATTTATTATGAATTCTTAAAGATATGCAAAGCATAGCAGGTACATCCGTAAATTAGGTATGCATGGAGCGACGAAAACGGCAGACATAGATTAAAAGGAAGGGGAGAGAGAGAGAGAGAAAATAGAGGTAGAATTGCAAACAGACAGATGGACAGAAATAGGAAGAGAGAGAGAGAGACAGAGAGACAGAAGGTGAGATATATAATAATGCAATGAAATAAAGGAAAGTAGGTATGCATAGACGAAACGGCAGATATAGATTTAAAGGAGTAGAGGGAGAGAGAGAGAGAGAGAGAGGGGGGGGGGGGGGAGAAGAGAGATTTATTGAAAAATATGGGTAGAACTGCAAACAGACATATGGACAGAAAAGGGGGAAATAGAGATAGAGAGAGAGAGAGACGGAGAGAAAGAGAGAGAATTACATTGAAATACAGGATTTAAAATCTCAGGGCAATACCTCTTAGCCTTTCATTTGGAGTTCATGTGCAGCCGTCCTATCACAGAGTTCGAGGAAACCCTCAATTTCTTTCCATTTCCTCCCCTTTGTCCAATCGATATTTTGTTTGCATTTTACATACCAAAGGGCATTGCACCTTCAGTTCTCCAACCACTCATAGCCCCAAAGTATATTCCGAATTCATACATAGAATACATCCAAGTGCGGGATTATAGTATTGGGGTTAAGCACCTCATTGCCTACTCAAAAGTTGCATTTCTTTTCTCTACCATTCATACATTTAACATGAATAAGGAGTGGAGAAGATAAAACATAGTTTTTATATCCAGATGGTTTTCATGAACATGAATGAAAGAGATATGATTGGGTGTATTAGTCAAGTGGATAATGGTACTTTACTAGTAACGTTATTAAAGAGTTAGGTTCCAAAACATTCAGTAGCTGCACGCAATAACACTCCCACAACGTGGCATTTCCTATGGGCGAGTATACAATAATCAAGGGCGGTATTCTGAGATTCATTTTATTTCACATAAAATCTGATATGTTAAGTCAGTGAAATAAAATCGGTATTCTGAGAACCATTTTACCGAACTTTTATTTCATCTAAGACACGCCCATTTATGATGCCTTAACCAATAATAAATGTCGTTAGATTTCACTTTCATCATGCTCAGCCAATAGAATGCGCATTTCTATACGCGGACATCAAAGCGCAAACGCGCTTTTAGCTAGGATTTCATGAAAATGAGTAAGGTGCTTTAATTCCAAGGATTTAGAAGACACAAGCATTATTGCAAGTGTAATAGAATTCTATAATCATATGAGAATGTTGTTTGAGAAACATATCTCAGTACTCAGTATAATTCTGTTTATATGATCGCACGGCTAGCACCATTACTTGTCCTAAAATATCGCACTCATCGTGTATCCTAGAGATAAAATAACCCCTACCCTATTTTCATTTTATCTTTCCCGCAGATATGATTGGCGTAAGCGTTTAAAGTTGTGCGTATCATGCGTACAACATGAATAGGCACGGAAGAGGTAGGAGACACAATATGAGATAAAATCCGAGAAAAAAAGTGGTCTCAGAATACAAAAAGATAAAATAAAATATTTTAGAGATAAAGTGATGCTTTATAATGCTAATTTATTTCCAACACCCGCTAAATCGTCTCCTACGGGAACCAACTAGTCGCAGAGCAGCTCGACGTGTTTGAATGATTACGCAATGCGTGCTCTGTAGAATGGAGAATCAAGATCCGAAAGAAGCTACATCCACATATCCTTAAAAGTATTATTTAATTTATAATAAAACAAACACCGAGATGTGTTTTTTTTAAACAAACACCGAGATGTGTTTTTTTAAATCAAATAGTGTGTTTATAATACAAATGGATGCAGTTGAAATTTTCCAGTATACAAAAATGCTTATTTTTCTCAGACCTCTGACTTTTTATGGATGCTACATGTTTTGGAGTTAACCCAATCACCACTGAACTCTCATTCCCATAGGCTTATGCTTAAACACCTCATTTATTCACCGACACGCCATACGACCCATCAGTCGATACTTCTTTAACAAACGTATATGATACAGAGAAAGGGCTTCTCTTCACTTGAAATACACTCATCAATTCCACAATATCAGGTTCCAAAGATAAAAATAACCCTAAATGCCAACAATTACTGGATTTCACCTGTACAATGTGTACTTGTTAGTCGCGATCTGCCCATCACATGTTTTTCACGGTCATCTACCTTTAACGCCTACCCGCTGAAAAATTATTAAAGAGAAAGTCCACCCTGGCATTTTTTTTTCGTTCGGATAAATGCAGAGGGGGGGGGGGGGGGTGAAGAAGAGACGTGGTTCAGTTGAGGATGGTTTTTTAAAAACATCTAATAAAGGAGGTTATGAAGCTCCCTATAAATAAACTGACATCTCAATTATTTCCTTTGTGAATCGTTTTGTAACGAAAATTTGTGGAGAACCAATAAGAGCATTTTGCTTCAAAAAACATTTTCTGTGCAAAAAATGGATTATTAATGATATCTTTTGAACAAACGAATGGAAAGCTGTTCGCAAAGACATTTACCAAGTTCACTACTTTGTGATTTACCAAACTGAAAGAATTCGAATATTTTTTTTACCACAAAGCATCATCCGTTGTTGTTGTTGTTGGAGCTTGATGGCGCTCTTCAATCTTCATAGATTATCTGCGCCATCCGCCATCCGTTTCTGCCCCGTTTTATTAGAATCAGCTTGGTATTAGGGTGAACTATCCCTTCAAGAATCTCCTTTGGAAAGGCTTTTTTTTTAAATTATGGATCATATTTTATTCTATAAGTCACATTTGTGATTTGATTAGTGTAACAATTCAAGGCCATTCTAGCTCGTTGACATGTTTGGAAAACTTAAATTCGCACGCCATTGATTATTTGCCACTTTTTCCTCAGGCAACATCGTTTCTTTTCCCGAATGAAATACATTACATCCGTCATAAATAGCGAAGTTCGTTTTATAAACACCATTCAATTATCGAATTAGTAGGAGAGTAGTAGTACAAATATATGAAATAAATTTTTAAAAAATGCTAAGCAGTGCATGCTACTGTAGTGAATTTTTATTTTATAAAACCGGTCAATGAGAGGAATTTTGTAAATATGCATGAATTGAAATGATATAGATGAATTATCTACCTCGTGCAATAATTATTACACTTCCAGATTACATTTGTTATGCAATAAAAGAATATGCATTATATCGACATTAATCAAATCCCAAAGGCATTTTATTCGTTTTTATATGATTTTGAATGTCATCTCATTACCAATCGGACAGATGAGTAAATATAGAATTTATAGTTATAGATTCATTGTGAAGATATTGATATTCACAATAAAACAGCTGTATCACTATAACCCTCAAGATAGAAGAAGTTAAGAAGACTGAGGAGTAAAGAAGATCTAGAAATATTCTAATCAAGAGAGTCCATGCGCTTAGAGCTACAAAAAGAAGTATCCGTAGTCAAATATTCAATAACCGCCATTTTGGTTGAAATAGGCGTAAATTATACACGTTCAATGATTTATCGTATATTCCCACCAACTGTTGACTTGCGCGGTCAGTATTCATTGAAAAATCACCACCTCCATTAATTGTCATTCCTCTTTATTACTGAACGTCGCCCATGTCTCTCCTGCATGGGTGACTCGGTGAAAGTAATAAGAAGTAAGTTCGGAAACAAACATTTCTTCTTTTTTTCTTTGAAGAGCAAGGGATGAAGAAAAAAGAATGTGGAAGATGTGTAAAATAACAATAATATATTTTTTTAAATTACGTGGCTTATATTCAAACTAAGTTCTCACAACGTTTTATAGACGAAGTGTAGAGTACATATTTAAACAGTGAGTAGATTATTTAATATACGATAGAACAAGCTTGTTGTTGTAAGATGCACGATTGGGTAGGGTTTTTAGTTCTTGTTTGATAGGGACAAGTTTGAGATCTGAGTGACTTCGGTTCTTTGGTTCAACTGAAGCAGATCTGAGGATAAATGAAGGGGGTGTGAGTCTAGGTAGCTCAGGAAATATCGACGCTGGGTAATTACTAATTCTCAAGAATAATTCATAATTCATAATCCACAGTCCGAACGTTATCAATCAGATGAAGGGATCTTTGCAACCGTTATTTTCGAATTCTTGATTTCATATATCGTATTTATATTTATGTGTGTATTCGATTTTTTAGACGGAAAATTAGACCAAAGCAAAGCTTGTAAATAGAACAGATACCGTGCCCATGCAACTTTTATTGGGTTAACATTTTGCTACAGGGGAAAACAGTCCGCGAATGGAGCATCTTTAGCAAATATTGTTCTTCAAATATACCGTTGTTCTAATAAACCATAGGCAAATTCTCAGCATACTTACGCATGGTGGGGGTATACAGTGTACATTTGGAAGTGGATCAATGTGACCAATATCAAACAGAAAACAGGAACATTACCTTTCGTCTTTCAGAAATATGACCGAGAAACATACGCGAAACGCATTCATTTCCAGAGTTACAAGACAAACATTGTATAACAGTAATACACGACAATGAGAGGAATAAAGATTCGAAGGAAAAGCGGTGTTGATCCAGCTACCTCGCGTTCGTTTCAACATTAGTATAGGTGTTTTAATTGATATTATTATTATCATCATCATTATTATTGTTGTTGTTGTAATTATCATAGTTATTATCATCATCATTATTATTACTACGCATTATTTTGGTTGATATTTTTGTTGTTAATGTATGCTACTATCAATATATCACCAAAACAAAATTGGAATAAATTGTTAAGCTAAAATGTTTTGCATTATAATAGTACACTTCAAGAGATTTGCTGAGAGCTAAGTGAATAATATAGCTTTTTTTTTAAATGTATATATTTTTTTTAATTCTCACGTCCTCGTTAGGTCCCCGCTCTTATTTCTTGAACAAGAGCCTACATAATACTACACAATTCTCCTCCTCAAAACTATATAAACAGCAAACACTTCAGAGTTGGAGCCTTGTGGTGTCACCTTATCGAAATTGTGCAACTTTTGAGGAAAAAAAAGAGCTGAAATATCCAAATTACAAACATTAAAAAATAATAATATTGTTCTCACAGCTATAAATTGTAATGAACTGTTAGAATCGTCCAAGGTCTCGTGCAACGTGATATATACAACGTTTTGTTCATAACCAATTGTATGAGGGTTCATGTTCTGTAAAGTATATCATTAATCAGTACTCAGATCTTTTCATGTTGCTTTGTCTGATGCTATTTTCTCTTATAGAAAGGCGAATTTCACTCGATTGACTGATTTTAAAGGAGTGACTTTTCAGTCTACTTACACGACATTTTCATTCCCTCGTCAATGATCGATTCCAATGTAGAATATACGTTAAAATATTTCTTTATTTCAAAGGGAAAGTCCACCTTGATTAAAAGTTGGTTTTAAAAGAAGCAGAAAAAAAATAAAGAAACAGATCAACGAAGGTTTCAGCAAAATGCGGTAAGAAATAAGAAAGTTATGCATTTTTGAAGTTGTAATAAATCGAACACAAATTGGCAACTCCGTGACCTATCTTGCTAGCTCCTCTCCCATTTGCCCTGTACCCCCAAAATCATTAATTTCCATTTTCTCTAAAGAAAATATTGAAACATACCTTAGATATAATCATTTCTCATAAGCTTTTACAGAAAACCTGTATGAAACAAATTTATTCCTTCAACGGAATTCTAAGAAAAATGAAAATTTATGAAATTTTCTGTACTGAACAAGAGAGAGAAGAGCTCGCAAGATACGCCAATTTGTGTTTGATTGATTGCAACTTCAAAAATTCTAAACTTTCTCATTTCTTATCGGATTTTGCCCAAACCTTCACTGATCTGATTCGATAATTGTTCTGCTTCTTTTAAAAGCAACTTGTTATCAAGGTGGACTTTCTCTTTAAAGGTTAAATCTTCCTCGTCAGTCTGTCATTCGATTCATCTCCAAATTGAAGAATGAATTCAATTTCCAATTTATTCATTTATGTTTGATATCAAATCTCCTTTTTTTCCTTCTAGTCGATGGGACCTCTCATTCACTAGTTGCACGTAACATTTAGATCGTTTCTAATATATAAATGAATCATTCACGAATGGGCTTATTATGTTTACCTTCTGGCGTTAGTTTAAGCAATTGATTCCGTGACCGTACAATTATAGGAAGATTATGATTTTGTTTTTCAATAAGAGGAGTCAGGCTTCGCCTTGTGCGATCGTTTTAATTATACACACACTCACATTTTCACCTATAAACGCAACGCACATCCTTCACACATTGTATTATACTCACCTTAAGCCATTGCCTACGGAACCCGGGTGGTAACTGCATTAAGCCTATGAGAATAAGAGAATCCAGTAGTCAAAAGGTTAAAATTTCATTGCTTCTCTCTCTCTCTCTCTTTCTGCATGTGCTCCTTTACGAAAATCTTTCATACCTTTCTTTTAGCCCCTCTTTCTTTCCTCTTCTCTCATCCCATTTCGCTCTGACTTTTCTTCCTCTATTCGTTTGCCTCTAAATCTGACACTGTTATTCTACCTTATTCAAGTCACGTACACGTAGTCATATTTCTTACCTTTATTAAGTGGACAAAATGTGAGAGGAAAATATTTCCGTCGATGAAACCCACTCAATACCATATCGCCTTGACATTCTTTTTACTTCCTTCTTTACGGTTTAGCCTCACCTAGGTGTATATAATCCATAATTATAATGAACACCTTTGTGGGTTTGTCATAATATGGTCAAACATTTTCAGATAACAATGGAGTTCTGAATTAGTCAGTAGAGAAGATTGAGTTCTGGTAAATTTCAAAAATAATTTCTGAGCTTCCTTGTTCTTTTCAGGGTTAGCTCGGGGGAATATCATAGAAGATATGCCCCTACAAACGATTGCTCTTTTAAAAAATACCGACATGTTCGAAATATGACGAGAAACCGCTGCACATTTTGGACCAAACTTTCATGCCATAAGTGTGTGTAGTTCAATATACGCATATCTGTGTGCAATGCATGTGACCTTTAGCAATATTAAGTGAATTAAAAAGAAAATCATGATTTCATTATTTCAAAACTCTGCGGTATGCACCGATTTGTATGTATACGTCATCAAACCTTTCTTTCACGATGTAATTGCTTGACCAGAACTCAACTTTATCTTTAAACATTATGAAGTAAAATTAAATTCAAATTCAAGGTCAAGCTACGTACATTATCAAAATGCTTGAGGAGGATTCACGAAAACAGAGCATTTATTTCAAAGCAGATGCATACATAATATATACACTTCTCTTAATGCCCCTTTTCCTTGAAAGTGTACTCCACAAATAAAAATGGAAACCCACCTCTGAGTTTTAACAGTCTCCTTTCGAATGCCCAAAGGCAAAATTTTGACATTTTATCTAATTCGTTACGATTGAAATGAAACCGTACTTTTCCGATATCTAATTTAAACTCTTGTTTAGTTTACATTCAAGTTTAAAATCACCAGACTCTTGTATATGAACTTCTATCGCTGCATCTTCTATCGCTGTTCTTTCGCCAGCGCAAAGAATCACTGTCAAGTAAAAAGCCAATGTATTTTTGGCAGCCAATTATAATTAAATAATGGCTATTCAAGACGTCTGGCGCGGATTAATGTTATTTGTTTGGCCGATTACCATGACAACCCAGTCCGAGTATTGTGACAGGGAGTTATCAAATTTAATAAAGTGTTATTGGATCCTCGTTTAAGTCAAATTGGCCATGACGAGGATCTACACAGCCCCGTCAATGGCTTACCCTGCTTAAGTAAGTGGGAGACACACGTGCTGAGCAAAAAAAGCGATACAAAAGGTGAGGTTTCTATGTAAGAAAGTTTTTAAAAATCTTTCTAGCCCCAAACATACAAAAATAAATAAGATGTAAAACCTGAGTAATGCAACAAATAATTAATGCAAATGTGGCATATATCTATTCTTCTTAAGAAAAGACATATACCCTTATATTCTACGAAAGGGCGA
Organism: Heliocidaris erythrogramma; assembly: GCA_025617745.1. Classification (NCBI taxonomy): domain Eukaryota; kingdom Metazoa; phylum Echinodermata; class Echinoidea; order Camarodonta; family Echinometridae; genus Heliocidaris; species Heliocidaris erythrogramma. The sequence goes on along the minus strand of CM046870.1, from coordinate 12,040,732 downwards.
ATCGTAACAATGCGGTTTATTCTGTCACAAAAGAAATTCGACTTTAAGGCGAATCGGAGCCTGCGGAAAGGCGAATTGGAACAATAGGCCTATACACAGAGAATTCGCCTTATAGACGGATCTAGTGATTTATATATATATATATATATATATATATATATATATATATATATGTATATATATGTGTGTGTGTTTCGCCTCCAACCTCCACCCCCAACGCATATATGTTCTATAAAATCATCTCTCAGTAGCTCACCCATTCTAATCTTTAACAACATGTTATGTTTTTAACTGTATTCTTTTATCTATTTCCTCCAATAAGCAAGGCCTTTAAAACTTTAAAGGAGAATTAACCTCAAACAATAAAGACGATAGTGTTCAAAGGTGTTATTTATTCCTACTTGTTAGACTATATGGCTTCGCGTCAAAATATACGAGATCGATACGAATCAAGATTTTCTGAGCAAAATTTATCATCTGCTAGCAATATGTATCGTCTGCTAGCAATACATGGGGGCTGTCATTTTTTTTATGTGTACAAGAAGATTTTCTTAATCCAAATGCCCAATTGCCTTTTTCAAAATTAAAAACCCATTTGAGATTTAAAATATAGAATAGATATGTCAATTTATTTTTAAACTGAAGATTTCCTTATATATTTCTGTTGAAAATCGATATTCGCTTAATATAAATCTATTTTCTAGATACTGTGACGCAATGGACGGAGCAAATTAATTCAAATTTTATGGATGCTTCTTCCCTGAGCATCTATAGCGGCAAACTATGCATTCACCTGCTTTCGGATAATGGGACTTGAAAAGTCAGAATGCATGCTGCATATATTATGCTCTGCTCTGTTTGGCAAACCCAAGAAAATAGATTTTTGTTAAGCAAAACCAGACAATTTAAAAGTATCATTATAAAGATTTAATTTTTATAAATCATGTAAACACCCACTTTATATTTTTCGTCACATATGGGATTTTAGGTAATGAAGAAAATCAATTTAGGTCTTGGATTCAAAATATCTTCCTGACCGGAACATTTCTCAATGGTTCATGTACAAATCCAAATCAGCAAGAAAATGGCAGCCCCCATGTAAATGAGTAGTAGACGATACCGGGTGTTGGAATATCTTTATTATACCCTTTTCTGATATCTTATTGGAAAATGATTTAGGCCAATAAGTAGGAATATACTACACCTTTCAATATAAGTAAATTTGTACTCAGGGGTTAATTCTCCTTTAAGAGATTCATTCGCTGATAGCGTTGCACAAATTTCGCTGGCTCAATGAAACAATGCAGTCTTTTGGACAATATAAAAACATAATACGGGCCTGCGAAATCGATTAGCACCCTGTGTGGGTATCAGTATTAATCCTGATGTATAATGTCATGGTCACGCGACCTGATTAGTTGTAGGAGTCCTTACGCAGGGGTCGAGTTATAAGGGAAGGCAGGCAGTATTTAACCAGTCGTAGAGGCATCTTTTTTTTTAATAGCTACTAACGTTATATGGCTAAGGTAGCTAATTTGCATATTTGCGTGCAAATACAAAAAGTATCCAACGCCAACCCTAACCCTATTCCTATATTAATAGAAAAAAAATCAAAATGTATTTTTTAGTCTACCACAGGGAAAGGGGTGTCGTGGACCTGGGGTGTGACCCCCTCCCCTAAAAACTGCTGTTCGCAAGTCGATGGTTAATTATTGTGTAGGTAGGCCTATTATTTTTTTTCCACCAAGGAAAAAATGATTGCGGCAATTTTGTTGTTTGTTCTTTTGTTTCATTTTGTTTGAGAAAGTCGCAGGTAAATTTTAACCTATCATGATATGCCCCCCCCCCCAAACCAAAAAAAAAAAAACTGGATCTGCTCCTTCCTTGCAACCATGAAAACAATTGTCTTTGAAGAGGTTTGGTTAAGGGTACGTTACACCATATTAGACTCCAGATGTTCGTGTCAATGATTATAGGTCAGACTGAAGTGATTTCTTAGAACACTGTTTTTTAGATCTTCTCTTTTGTTCGTCTTTTTCCGTATCGTTAGGTTGAAAGCTAAATGGGATTCTTGTCAATATTTTATTCACTTTTATGGATTAAATCTCAGTCCTCTCATATTGAACCTCCGAGTGGGTCCAGCCACCGAGGGGCACTGGCATTGGAATCCGCTCACTATTCATATAAGGACCGCTATTCATTTAACACGCGTTATGAATAGCAGTCCTTCTGAATAGTTATGAATAGAGGTCCTTCTGAATAGTTATGAATAGCGAGGTAATTCGTCTATGGTTTGCTCGCTACTTAGAAGGACCGCTGTTCATACAAAACCGCTATTCATTCAGCCATGCTCTATGGATAGCGGTCCTTATGAACATGGGCGTCAATCCTCACAGGAATTCTATTCAAGGGGGGGGGGGGGGGGACACACCTGGATGCAACAATAGGGTGTCCTTTTACTTGAATAGAATTCCTGTGAGGATTGACGCCCATGCTTATGAATAAGTGGTCCTTACGAATAGCGGTCCTTATGACTAGCGAGGTTATCCCGTAGCAACACTACTGGTCACTCCCTTTGTCATATCACGGCTGCATGACATACTTTCACATCTTCTGTGATACCAAGGGGGTTACATAATGAACTTTCTACAGTTAACTATGGCTTATATCCTTCATTGCTAAACATGTTAAATGTGTATGAAATAATTATATTGTAGTGTATGTCTCCAAGTGATAACGTATTAGAAGAAAGAAAAAGGCTTTAACAATTTGGAAACTTTAATCACTGAAGCTAAGAAACTATCTGTTATGTTATTTATCTATTTACTTTTATTTACTTATCATTAGTTATTCATCTATCTGTTTATTTATTTACTTATTTCTTTGCAGTTTTATTTATAAAGTTCAGCATTGCCAGTCACAAAACTTCTGTTCACAACGGCCTGTCAGCCTTCGGTAAGTAAATAACCAATGTGTACAAACCAAAATACATACCAAAGTACCGGATGGCCAGCTGATAGTTTTAGATCTGCGGTAGATAAGACAGCTTTTTCCGGTTTACCGGTAGGCCGGAACTATGTCGCTTCATGAATCCTCAACGGATATCTCATTGCAAAGTATTGTTAGTTACTCCGATCAGTTGCATTCTGCAACTGATCGGTATATTCCCATACCTCCATAACTATGCAGTCTGTATTTGGGTAACTACTAGGTGTTACAAAAAACATTTCCCACATTTGATCCTTAATAGTTCGAAAACTATATATCAGATAACACTGTCATTGATATGAGTAATAGCTGAATAGTGTACAATTTAGTTGGAAGTGATTTGAATATGAAAGCATAAATAAGTTTCATTAAATCCGTGATTAATTTTAAAGTTAGGTTCCAGATTTTGGTCAAATTTTAACCCTCTGTACAAAACTTGAACTTTACACAGGAACCAATGATGTGTATGTGAGTGTGTGCTTACACTGACCCTGAACAATGGACATGAATACCACCTTTTCAGAGCTCTGCTGACCAGGCTTCTGGTCTCTTGCTCCAAGGCACATGAATGCTTTATTAATAATTCATAATGGATTACCCCGGGCACTGCTAGTCTGAATTCATGGTAAAGCGTAAAATGCATCATGCACATGAAAAAAGAAAGCACATGTTTCCATGCGCTTGCAACATCATCATCATCACTATAATCATCATCACCATCGTTATCATCATTATCATCATCATCATCATCACTGTCACTATCATGATCATCATTATTAGCAGCAGCAGCATTATCATCACCATCATAATCATCATCATCATCATTGTTTTCATTATCATAATCGTTATCATCATAATCATGACTATCATTGTCATCATTATCACTATCATTGTAATCATTATCATCATCATCATCATCATCAAGGACAACATCAATATTCCTATCCTTTGAATGACTTAAATCAATTCGCATTACTTTGATTGCTCCAAAATCCATTAAAATAGGTACGTTCACACGTAGAGCGATAGCATCGATGCTATCGAGGTGTCGATGCTATTTTGGTGAAGACCAGATAGTGTCGAGACCAAACGCTGTCTGAACGCAGATAGTCACGAGATAGAAGCGAGTTTCCAAACTATTCTTGCAGCGAGTTTAGCAGGAGTAAATCTCAGGATCCAGCGACAAAGCATCGACGCTTTGCGGTAGACCACCCACCGCGCTTGTGACTATTTGTCGTGTGAGCGCAATCGCTGCTATCTTCACTCGCTGCTATTATAATTCTATCTGTTTCACGTGGTGCTATAATATAATGCAATGTATGTATTCATGTGATGTACCCTCTTTCCTACTGTTTTTCTATTATCATTCTGTCTGTTTCATCTGGTACTGTAATGTAATGTATGTATTCGTGTGATGTATATAGGGGTATAATAGGGTAATGTGTATACTGTGTGGTAAGGAAGGGTTTTTTTTTTTTTTTTTTTTTTTTTGGGGGGGGGGGGGGGGTTCCTTCTTCTTATCTTTTTCTTTTTTATATGACCAGGCACCACAAAACCACCCAAAAGTTGCACTGTGTGATTTTCAGTTAGAGATCAATCAATGTGTTTTGGTTGGCATGCATGGTCAAATTTTAGTTTTGGGTATTTCCTGAAAGAGTATACTTTTTTCTAAGTAATCTAAAATGTGGAGGTACCAAACAATCTAGAAGTGGTATTTTTGCCAGCTTTTTATCAGACTTATGTGTGTCTTCTCTGGATTTTGTTGTATTACTTTTCTTTTTCACGACCCTGAGTAAGTTCTTGCATTGATACTTGTGCACTATGATAAACAGGATATGTCTATGTAGTACGCCAAGTTTTAGGACAATCTGATAATCCCTTCATAGAAATCTTCATTGAGTTCTAATCCTCCATTTGTCACCTTAGCACAACACTTTGCAAGTCAGAGTGATTCAATAGACTGCAAACTTTAAACCCTTATTAAGAAGTAACATTATGAGGGACTGTGCATTCTTCTCTTTGTACACTGAGTTATGAACATCCAATGAGTTATATATCATTTTAAAGCTGAGAATCTGCTCTTTCAGAATTAGAATCAGACCTTAACTAAAGTATGATGTGGTCTTTAGATATTGATTTACATGTGCTTACCAGAGAATATAGTGTGCATGCATGTGTTTTATTTTGGCATAAGATTGGAGTTCAGTCAATTTTGACATGTACAAGGTTTATTTAAAATTAAGTATTGTAACACATGTATTTGCTACTTGATTGTATTATCGATATTACAAATGAATTGTTATTGTGTTATTATGTTGATTTATGAAGACATATAACTTCCGCGCGTTTGACCATGCATACCAATTATACTCGGGTCACTCTGTGTGGCGCGGTAATTATTGTTTTGGCAGCGGGTGAGCGATGAATAGTCACGAGTGGGTGATAGAAGCAAGTTGATCACGGCCTGTCTGAACGTACTGTAAATATTTTTGAAACTTACGTAGCATCGATGCTATGTACTACGTGTGAACATAACTAATGACATCTCAGTGAAATGACTTTACACAGTTAATGCCAGAGGATGAATAAAGACTAGCTGTGTTGGTGGAATTCCTCATGAATAAATAATAAAGCATTCAAACCCTGGCCATTGTCCAGGACCATTGTCTGGGTGTTAACCACACACTCCCATACACACCAATAGAACAAAATCTGAACCCTAACTTAAAATTAATCTTGAATTTAATGAAACTGATTTATGCTTTCATTTTTAAATTACCTCCAACAAAATTGTACACTATTCAGCTATTGCCCATATCAATGTCAGTGTTATCTGATATACAGTTTTTGAACTATAAGGATCAAAAGTGGGAAATATTTTTTTGTAAAACCTAGTATATTTGTGCAGATTTCGTACAGCTCTGCTACGGTTGGATTACGATGACGTTTACTTTCGAAGAAATTAATATTCAGTGTATTGTTATCCATTAAAAGCGAATTATAATAATTATAATACGAATCACACTTTGTTTCTGATTGATACACGTCTGTAAAAATCCAGTTACGTACACACATACACGCACACACACACACACACACTCACACGTTTACATGGCTTTACTTCCGAGGACAACTATTGTTCCTCTATTGTTACTCGTCCTCGGACAGTCGACGGAATAAGGCATAAATTCATTGTTCGACGTTCGAGGACTATTGTCCGGCTTCCGAGGACCATTGTTGTCATGATTTTTTTTTTGTTCTCTGTCCGAAAATGTCCTCGGACATAATGCTAAACAAACGCACATGCACACCCACAATTTGTGGCCCTACTATTTAATATTCCGGTATGCTCAAAAATACTGGGTGGGAAATAGCATCGTATAAACATTGCTATTAAATAACATGCGGATGTCCATACAGTGTGAGGGATCAAGTCACGTTTCTTTGAACATCGAGGTGTCTTACTTAGTATGTACTGCCCATGTGGCTCACTTCAGAATCACTTTATAAATCAATGTATGTGGGGAAAATAACCATAGCGAATGCATGCTGATAATATGAACACAATTGTATGCTCTCTTTTTGCTACGAGTCTTAAAATCATTCATACTTGCATGTGGAAATAACGTGAAGATCAATGTATGTGAATAATTGAAGGCACTATCAAAACAGAAAAACTCTTCAAAAGTAAATCAAAAATTCATAGATTCTGGAGGACAGTGATTTCATGAACAACGCCGAACATTTTCCAAACCTATGTCGCTTTATCAATGTAGAATGCTGTGGAGAAAATGTACACATCTCCCTATATAGAAATATATTGCTAACGGAACCGGTAGTGGAATGGAAATGCCGATGCATTTTGTGAAAAGCAGTTAAAAAATTCAATTAAGTCTTCTATTGTGCTTTCAATGTTGGATTCCTCTGATTGCATGCTGTTTCTCAAAGGCTTAATGGTGGGCCAATATTTAATAACGATAATGATAAAATTGGTGATGTAGAGAATGTAGAGCAGGTAATAAATAAAAAAAAATAATAAAAAGCACAGAGCAGCGATTTTCACGGATACAAAACATTTTGTACATAAACCGATTCGATCGTTACCGTTTCGTTGATCGAATCATTGTGACCAATCCTTAAGGTTTTAAAAATTGCTTTATACTGTATAAGAAATAGATTCTGCATAAAATTGGGGAAAAAAGGAAAAGAAAAACATCGAATGTCCTTTAGATAAACTTTTCAGTTATTATTATGAAGTAGGGGCGGACTAGGACTAACATTCGACTCGGGAAATTCCGAGCGACCGGCCTTTTTAAATCAAAGTATTGACCGGCCCTGCGGGGGGGGGGGGGGATCCACAAACGCTGCACGCATGGCCAGTCCACCCCTGCTGGGAAGTGCATGTAGTAATATAACTAAATGCATCGCGATATGATGGAAATGTTCTTCCTTATACAATAGACAGAAACATGTTGACAGCAAGTCTGATATCGCTATTACAATGAGATTGTAAAAGCCAAAATTTTGTAAACAATATACATTGAAGAGTATATCGATGGTATTAATGCTCATGGGGAACCGATAATTAAATACTAAAACGACCATAACGCCCTTCAGCATATTCCATCAGTGCGACATGTGGGCGATTATACTCTTCTACTTTCGCAACTGGATCTAATCGGATGAAACATAGCTTGGCTCTCTTTTTTGAATTATATTTGGGTTAACTGGACTTATATTTATAATTTGTAACTAAGTGACAATAATTGAAAGAAACTGCTACTTTCAAATGCATAATTTTATTACAGGGCTCTCTTGCAAAGCAGTTTTTATGTACTACAGAGACTACCCTGTATAAAGAGCGCAAAACAAATAAATTCTGTATATAATAGACCGCCACGTTTTTGATTAAGTTATGAGTTTTGATAGCGATTTTAAAAATAGGACAATTTGTAAAGATATGGGTTATTGTAATTTCTTTCGGGAGCAACATACACAAGATAGGCGAATTGATTTTTGTTTTCCCCCTTTCATGCCTTCCCGCCAAAGGTGGGCTCTCAAAATCGTTGTATTACTGCGAGACTTTCCACATAATTTGTACCCTCCTTATCACTCTCTCTTTCCTCTCTCTTTCTCTCTCTCTCCCTTACTCTCTCACTCTCTTTTCCCTCTTTCACTTTTTCTTTTTTTCTCTCTCTCTAGATCTCTATCTTCCCCTCCTCACCCCTATCTCTCTACTTCTCTCGTTCTCTCTTTCTCTTACTCTCACTGTATGCTTTTTAAAAACATTTTTAACCCACATATTTTTCTCGCTTTCACGTAACCCAAAATCACTGCTTCCTTCCCTGTCAATTCTATCAAACTTTCTATTGTTTTATCAGACGTTTCTTTAAAGTCATTCTGCAATTTTTAATGTTTCTATTTCAAATCATATCCCCAAGGGCTACGGTTCGGCACATCTGTAGAATATTTATCTGTATTTCTTTCTAAATCACATTACATGGAATTGATACGGCGACTCGGACAGACATGAACTGTAACCGAGAATGCTAAATCTTATGCATTTCCACTGAAAATGTATACCAATTCAACAGCAAATAATAATAATAATAATAATACATAACATTTATATTGCGCTTAATACAATGTTTCTAAGCTCTCAAGTAGTAGGGCAACGAAAGCTATTATTATATACAAGGAATGCTACTAACTCTCTATAGCACATATTTCGTGATCATGATAAACGAAAACAGTTTTGATTTGATTACAACATGCGCGAATAAAAAACTGAAAATAAAAATTTATATAATAAGGTTTTCTGGGAACTACCGTATAATCATGCTTATAAAGGAAAGAATAGTAGAGTCATGCCTGTCCCCTCTCTCGTTCATGTTGGTTTCTTGAGGCATTGTGCGACTCCTTGTGTTTCTCTACTAATCATTTTTTCCTCCCGTCTCTTCACTTCTTTTTTCCATTTTGCATCAAATTTCCCTCATCTTGTTTTGTTTTGTCCTCCTCAATTCAAGCTCATATATTGTTGTCGTTTGTTGCTCCATCCCCTTTGTCAGTGCAGTGGTGGCAGAAAATGCGTGATCATAATAGTAATAATTCACATCACAATGATGATAATGATATGATGATGATAATGAAATCTAAAACGGTAAACAACAACGACGATATATCATAACAATAATAATAATAATAATAATAATAATAATGATTATGATAATAATAGCAGTAATAATAATTGTAACAACGAAAATGACATTAATAATAATAATGATGATGATAACCATAATCATAGCAATCAATAATAATCATAATAATAATGATCATGGTACTAACTATGATAAAAAAATAATATTAAGAAGAAGAAGAAGAAGAAAGAAGAATTTAGATAGCGCATTTCATTACCGAAGAAAATTCGACTGTGCTTTTTACGAAATATATATCACAAGTTATGTATATAACATATTACAAAGTGATGTTTGGCATGCAGTGTGATTGAACCTTATAAGGGAAACTTCCATGCCCTATAAGGCTTAATTCTGTTTTCGACGAGGTTAGTTTTAGAATATTGAATAGGGAATGATCCAATTAAAACAGACTGAGTCTGTATATTGTACTCAAAAGCCACTTAAATTGTGAGTTAAGTGTCTTCAGGAAAATGTAACGTGTGACTTACGTTGTATATGTAACCCACCTCCTGACCTACTTCGGGAAAGTGTGCAACCCTTCTTTTTTCAGGTTGAATTTATTGGTAGTATCATTCAGTCTCTTTTCCTCTCCCTCTGCTTGTCTTTCTCTGTCTCACCCTTTCTACCTAAGTATAAGCAGACTCTCCGACCTGTGTATGCGTTTATTCGTATATGCGGATTTCAAACCTCCCGAATTTGAGCATTAGTGATTTCATAATCGGGATTTCGCCACGGATCTTACTCTTACTGTTCAGGTGCTACTTTTATGTGATATTTGAAATGATGAGGAAAAAACATTCATTACCATTTTGAATGATAATAAGGAGGACATGACATAAAGTAACTCAAGTAACGCCAGTCATTTGGTGAGGAATCTCGGACAAGAGATGGCAGCCCCCTGGCGAAATACGCTTTACGCCCACACAAATCTTTGAATCACGTAATATAATAGTATTACAAATGCCCTTTACATTTTGGTTCTATGATTTCATCAAACTAAATAACGACTTACATCATTACTTTTATTAAAAACAGAATAATAATGTGTTTCCACGTGAACGGGAGATTATTATTTTGTGAACACAATGTCCCTATTTCGTTTGAACGTGTTTAGTGCCGTGAGGCAAATAAGCACTAACGTAACTGCTTTACATTTCTAGCCCTTTTAATCCTTTGACAACTAAATTCTCAAATTCACATAGACTTAATAGAGGGACCACACTGTTCCGATGAGCAGCGGGTTAAGCACAAAGAAGTAATTGAAGCAGAATCCACCGCGTAAAAAGACATTTGAGAAGCAATGTAAATCAAGACAGTTAAGTAGTAAAACCTGCATTTAGGGAGCAACGTATAATTTTCCTCCACGGCGACATTTTAACTAATGTTATTTAGAATCCTAATAAGACCATTTGTAGAAATAACATTTGCCATTGATAAACTAAATTTGAAACGTGAGTAAACCGAGTAAACATACATGGCATTAACGAGTTACGAACTCGGTCACTGGGCATTCCGTTATTAACTGTATGAGTTATTTGCGCTCATTTAACATGACTTGTTTAATGTGTTCATTCGGTTTCATGACTGTTTATAGCATGTAGTCATTCCACTTAGCAGTTTTCAGAGGCACCCGTCATCGATTTGCACCGTCAGTTTGTTTAAGGGTGCGTTTATGGCTCTGTTCTGAAGCCGGGGGGGGGGGAGGGGGGGGGGGGGGGTCATAAAGCTGTTCGTAAAGTTACGCATGACTTTACGAATGACTTAAATATGACAAGCCAAATTGGATGCTCAATCATTTTAACTGCATCAACTAAAGTTGAACTGTGCAGATGTAGATTAACATTCTTATTATAACAAACATTTTTAATGCAAATTGAAAAATATTGAAAATATTGAAAATACAGTCACACTTTGTTAAAACATCAGAAAAAAACTTTGGGCATCCTACCTTGCACTTCATATTCAAGCCGTTTGTAAAGTCATGTGTAACTTTACGAACAGTTTTATTTAACACCCCCAGGATTAGGATACGGTAACACGGTTATAAAACACAGTTTTGAAAAGCTGTTTACAGCTCTTTTCTCCAGGCAAAATTCGGACCCTACCGGTGGCTTTGCACGCCGCCCTGGGTGACTTTGAAACTGTGTTGTATAAAACTGTGTTTCTGCCAAAATCTGGAAAAGCTCCGGACACACCTGTGTGTTGAACTAAACCTGTTTTGACCCGGACCCATTAGAGACCACTTTTGTCACTGTTTGGGCCTTTTACCGTGTATAAATAATTAAGAATATAAATAATAAATATATACAAAAAACGTGGAATCTGGCCTGAAAAAGAGCTCTAAAGGCACCCTAGATTGTTCGCTTTTAGCAGTGGCGTGGCATGTGAGTCCGTCATTGAGGGGGATTTGTGTTGTGAGGGGAAGCTGGTTGATAAGGCAGGGGTCAGCCGAAGGGTGGAAGAGGGTGATGGAGGATGTTTTATCCTATTCTTGTATCACTTTGTCTATACCTTTCCTCAGCTCTTTCTCTTTATTTCTTCTTTATTCGCCATTCCATAAAGGGAGGAGGCTAGCTGTCCCAGTGCCCAAGTGGACTTGGTGATGCTGATTGATGGTTACTTTGAGGAGCAGACGTAAAATTGATTGGCACATGCATGCTTGGTTTAATACACACTAGTCCCATATTCTGCGTAAAGATTTTAGAAATGGGGTCTCAGCGAGAGTAAGGCCCGATTTACACGGGGCGTCATTTCGCCACCATCATTAACCCCAACTATTGTTTAATTCAATAGCTTTCCAGCCTGAACAATAGGCCCGAACAGATAATGACAGCTGCGCCTGGTGTTATCTTACAGATGCTGCACTCATATGCATTCTCGTTTGTTTTGTAGATTGTCGCGCCAGTCCTCCGTGGAAAGTCGATTTTCGAACAAAATCCGAAGTCGACTATTACCGGCGCAACAATCTGCACAAATTGCGAGCAGAACATTTATTTATATGGCAACTCAGGCGCAGCGGCGCTTCAGCTGTCGCTGTCGCCATCTGTAGCGGTCTACTGCTGCATGAATTCCATTGAATTGAACAGTATTCGGCGCAATCGACAAAAGTGAAATAATGCCTCGTGTACGTGCACCGGAATTTAACCCTTTCAGAACAGGAAATATTTAAGGGCTAAATTGATCATATTCTGTTCTTCAAATTGGCAACAGTAATTTTTTTAAATTTTTAATGCTTCGTGGTTCTAATAAGGTGTAATTTCTTTGAAAAAGATATACATGGTTAAGAATTATGTTGAAATGTTGAAAAAATTGCCAAGTTTGATTTAAAAAACAATGATTTTGAACCTCTCAATGTGTTGCCAATTCAAGGATTTTAAAGCTTATTCTGTTTTTTAAAGTCCTGGCATCAAACGCGCTATTGTCATGCAACAAAAATGGAGGTAGTGTAGGCAGAAAGTTTTGCTCTTTCTACTCATGCATCTGTTGCATTTTTTAGAATCAAAAGATATTGAGCCAAACCTCAAAATATCGTCAATTTTCTCGAAAGGGTTAAAAGCGAAGTGCTCAACGGCTTGGGGTCCGTGCATGGGCATGCAAATCCTAACACCAGATACTATTTATCTAGAGATGAATTTGAGACTTACCGAATATTGTGCATCAAAATATGAAAGGGGTGCAGGAAATGCAGGGGCACAATTCAGTGAGAGGGGGACAAAGAAAGGGGTTTGAGGTAGAGAGACAGGGGGCGTTTTGATAAATATATTATAGCAATACTTTGAGTAGGTACTGCAGACATACTACCATCTTCTTGTAATAACTAGAAGCAGAAAAGTTATATAGTGTTTAAAAAAAGAAGAATCAATCATAAAGCATGACAGAGATAGCCCCCCCCCCCCCCAAAAAAAAAAAAAAAAAAAAAAAAAAAAAAATCAAGAGGAGGAGAATAACAATACCCAAACGCGACAATTAGCAAATGAAAAAGACTGTGTTTTCAAGAAGAAAAAAAGTTGTGCCGATTGAGACTGAACGAACTGGCGACATTCGCAACTTCATATGGAAAATCAACAATCATGGTTTTAATATGTCTTCGAAAGTATGCCGGTGGGCTAGCGCAACATGACGACTCGAAATCGCAAATAAATGTAAAGAGACATGACTGTTCACAGAAAAGTTATGTTCCATACCACACAAGTTTGCCTTTCACCATTCCCTGAAATCGGTCAGACCTCCAAGCTTTAATCGAAGGAATCTAATTGATCGCAACCATTACGTACGGCGTCTTAACCCTCATACAAAATTAACCCTTTGGATTTTGCCCCTCTTTCCTGGCGTGCCGCTCCTCGTAGAGAAGGCAATGACAAGATGGGCCGAGCCAACCACCGGCGGCCGTGTTAGCTATTTATGAACATAATGGGGTTAATCACAATTAGAGGACACGTAGCAGACACTCTCACACAGAGCTCCCCCTACCAACTCCTCTTCTCGTTCTTCTTTCTGTCTGTGCCTCCATCTCTCTCCTTCTCTCTCCCGATCGCTCCCTCCTCTATCTCTTGTACCCCTCTCCCTTTTTCTTCATCTTCCTCTCTACCTTTCTTCTCCCATCTCTATCTTTATATATCCAGTTTTTACATCATCGAATTGTTTTGTCTCGTTCTCTCTTCTTTTAAATAAACTCCCTATTATATTTCCCACATTTTTTTGCCTGTCTACCCCCCCCCCCCCCGCTCGTTGTCCCTCTCTATTCCCCTCTCTATCTTACCTTTGCACTGCACTTTTTGCCTGCTTATAATAATGTCTTCTTTTACAAAGTCTCTACCCGTAGCACGCCTTTTCCCCATTCCGTGTCAAGAATAACATAGGTTTCATCCCTCCGTTTCTCCCCATCTCTAACCATCTCTCAATCTCCCCCCCCCCCCTCTCTCTCCGTCTTGCCTGTCTGTGTGTGTCTCTCTTTATCTTCTCAGTTCAATACCCTTCTCTAAACCTTCATCGCATTTTAAGCCACTTCCTCCTCTACACCAGCTTCATAGCGTACATCCTTTATTATTTCTTACAACTCTACAACTTTCAATCCAATAATTATTATAAAACGGGTTCAAGAATGTAGTCATCCTGATTGGTCAAAAAACACCACGTGATCGTGCAAAAGTACTAACGCACGGCTGAGCTACGCGTACGCGTACCTCTGGTGCGTGCAAACTGAAAACGCAATGAAATCGCGTAGTTTTATTGTCATTTTAGCGCAGGGATTACATGCGCGCACTGAAACGCGCATGACTTTTGTTGGCTGCGCTTATGTGATGTCATTAATAGTATATTAATACATGGTTGGAAGTGCGTTGGTGCGATCTGGCAACACAAATGTTTTTGTCGTGGTGTACTATACGCACGAGGCGCAAGCCGAGTGTGTTTGACACCACGATAAAAACCTGCGTGTTGCCAGATCGCACGAACGCACGAACTCACAACCATGTATTAATAGTTTTATAAAAACGGGTCGGCAATATGATTATGAAGTCTATAAAAATGGTTACAAACCCCATAGAAACGCCAAGAGTCGCACAGTCATGGAGGCTGCCATTTGCTATCCTGGATGACATCACAGAAGCGCAGCCAACAAAAGTCATGCGCGTTTCAGTGCGCGCATGTAATCCCTGCGCTAAAATTACAATTAAACTACACGATTTCATTGCGTTTTAAGTTTGCTCGCACCAGAGGTACGCGTACGCGCAGCTTAGCCGTGCTTTAAAGCCTTTTTGCCGTGCGTTATCACTTTTTTTGCACGGTCACGTGGTGTTATTTGACCAATCAGGATGGCTACATTCTTGAACCCGTTTTATAATTATATTATATTTGATGGCTCTGAATGGAATACCTGAGAATATTCCACGAGTTAGGGCCAATATTGCACGAATCGAAGATGAGTGCAATATTGGCCCTAACGAGTGGAATATTTCTGGTATTCCATTAAATAAAGCCATCCAATATAATTATTATTATCTATACCCTACAGGAAAATGATTTAGAAGTTAATAAAAATCATTTTAACCAACCACATTCAGTTAATTGAGCCCCTCATCATACTTCATTGTGATCACACGTCCTCTTTATGACGTCATGTGCGTATGTGTGTATGCGTTGCATTATTTGCGCGCATGCAAACAGACCAGACAAAATACGGCATAATATTGCACGGCAAGTTAAGTACTGTAGCCTATGGGGAATTCAGCGTTCTGTGCAATATGCTCTCATATTGCACGCGCAAATCAAGCGACCAAAATATGCGTTTTTAATGCGCCGCTAAAATATCATACAACTGGAACGTTGCATTACCTAAGCTGAGAATATAATTATTATGATTGCATCACTTTATAAAAACTGCCGCGGGTCACAGCGGAAACATGTAATAATATTCAATTTAATTTCAATCGTCACCTAATGGAACTTAAATCAATGGAATTATACTTTTTGACTTATATAATGAATACTAACAAAGAGTGGTTAATAGTCTCACCTGTATGGCCATCAAAGCAATTACTTCATATTTCAATTTCCGCCATGCCGTTATAAATGTTAAATATTCTTTGCTTTCGCTGATTTTCTCAAAAGAGATTCAATAGTCAAAAGCAATATTCTGTTGATGAACATTTCTCAACATTATACAATAAGTAAACGGTACTTAGGGATCTATTAAATTGTATTCTTACATACATACATACATACATAAAGCAGTTGCGGATCCGTGACCCCCCCCCCCCCCCCCCGCCCCTTTGGAAGAAAAGTATGCATTTTGACCATAAAGGATCCGCCCTTTTGTCGATTGTGCCCCCCCCCCCCTTTAGAATGAAAACTTTTTTTTTGCTTGTCAGAAATTTATGGAGGACCCCCCCCCCCCTTCCCACGGAGATCTGGCGAATTTTTTTTGTCACCCCTCCCCCCCCCCCCCCCCACCCACTGAGCGACCTTTCGAGAAGTTGGCAAGACCAAAAAAATGCGGATTTACCTTTTCCAAACCTGCATTTGTGTGCCCCTCCCCTTATACTAAATCCTCGATCCTGGATCCGCCCCTGCATAAAGGTAAATTAGTTTTATCAGCTGGATTTTGACAGGAAGGGTGCATTGAAATAAATTGCCGTCAAGTCATATCGTTTCAATTATATTTTGCTTTATAATATTTGATATCTCATGGCATATGAAGATGACAATCTTGTACTGCCGAAAACCACCAAAAACCACCGAAAAATTTACACAAGAGTTGTTACTGTAAAGAAAAAAAATAATTGGGTATTGATATTTCATTAAGATTATTGATTACCGATGCTAGATAGGCTTAAATGTGAGGGTGAATTAATTATTGAATTAAATAAGAAACACGAATCAAATCCATTTTGTGCAAACTGAAGTATACATTAAGAAAAAAAAAAGCAAAAGTATTATTGAGTTCCATAGAATTCTCAATGTACATTATCCATGTTATGTATTAAATCCATTGTAGTAATCTCTAGTGGTATTGTCCGGTCCAGTATTTAAAAGGAAATTGGCATCACTGTGGGGGGGGGGGGGGGGGGGCGGTCTTTTTTCTTTTTTTCTTTTTTTCCCCTTTTCTTTTTAGCCATTTGATAGGATGCATATACCCCCATAATCCCGTTGATACGCACTGTTGTGATCCACTATTTACATGCTGGGTTAATAAACGTGGAGGCAGGTCGAAAATAGTAAAGTCCATCTCAAAGATGGACATGCATCTTTTTGTTACCTTCTAAAAAAGAATTGTGTGTATTCAGTCACAGGATAAGGATGGGGGCACCAGCTTGAGAAGGGCCGAGTAGAGGGCCCAAGGGAGGGGGTGTCGTGTCATTAATTTGTCGCGTTACCCCCCCCCCCCCCTTCTCTCTCTCTCTCCCTCCATTACTTTGTTTCACTCTGTCTCGCTCAACTTTTGTTTCCTGTTTTGCCATTCGATGAGGAAGGGGGGATGTACACCATGCCCTGCCATGGCTTCGCAACTTTCTATGCCCAAGCCGATATCAAATTCCACATCGCCTGGAGATTATCTTGCGCTATAATTCCAATAATTTCTTGTCACAAAGGACGCATTCATAAGGTTTGAATGAGCTGAGCATTGTGTATATCAATTTTCATTTTCTCACGAGGACGCAACAACTGGATGGGGGCGTAATTAAATGCCCACCAGAAACGGCTTGGGGGCAAGGCTGTAAGACGTCATGTCTTTGCAAATAATTTTTTTGAGAGAGAAATACGTGAACGTGGATCATTTATTCACTTTGAGAATTGACAATGAGGGTGAAAACAGGGGTAAAAAAAAATCAGCATTCGTGAAAGCGTCGAACATTTGATCTATCGGTCAGAAATTATCGGGCTTTATACGGAGTCTCAGAGTAAAATGTTTCGCTTTAACATCTTCTTGCAGCCACCGAGTCTCGCCAGACATTGAAACGGCCGGAGTTACACAGTGTTGTGTTCACTGTCCTTATTTGCTGTCAATGTCCTGACTTGCTTTTTAGTGAATCAATGATTAACCTTTAGTCGTCACGTCATTCGTTTCTCATAATTCATGCTTGCATGTCACTTTGCACTTCTGGGGGTTTGTTTTTTGTTTTTTTGTTTTTTTTGTTCAGAGAGATCACCGAAGGATTTCACGCTCGTAGCTACTACTAAGTTATGAGGCAACTTTTTTATGTGGAAATGAACCAGCGTTTGCTTGTTGCACACAATGCGTCAATTGTCTGACGCACGACTGCGGCAATAACTGTTTTTGGTTATTGACGCGCCACATCGTGCAATGAACAGTGCACACGTCCGTTGCATACCATGATTGTTGTTGTTTTACTCATTGTCTTCTTATGTTTGAATGGTGTAGGTAATACGCAATCGGAACTATTGACGCTTCATGTGAGACAGGCACTATGTTGTATGATTCCAACACTCAATGTGCAAGGGCGCTCTAGAAATATTTGGGAGGCTCAAGGGGGCCCACCGCCCTCGTTTTCACCAAAAGATTGACACCCATGCATGTACCCCCTTTTCTAAAGCTGTTAGGCCACGGCTATGTGTAATTGACATAAAGTGTTTGAGATGGGGAGTTTTGAACGGATGGAAGGGGTAATAACCTGGGGTGGGCAGTAAAGAGGTATCCCCCTAACCTGTTTCAGCTCCAATCTGTCTATATACCACGAAACCTGACACCAGGCGAACGGCCAGAGCAGGCGCTCTCCTCCCCAGAAATCATCCGGGGCTCAAGTTGAAACTTGATATTCCAAATCTAGGTCACTATTGAGTTCATCCGCATTTTAAGAGAAAGGGGCCTTTAGTAGTCCTAAAGAGAAAGCGCAACCACAAGCCTTGGTGATTTCTGAGAGCAACTAGATTAATTATTATTGCCTCTAACTAAACTGAGCAATAATGATAGCTCTCTTTAAAAAATAGTTAGCGGCGTTTATCTCTATTTTCTCACCTTCCGCCTACCTTGTTCAAAATGACATGCAAACGTGATTAGGTCTAGCGATTAGTCGGCTCTATGATTACTTCAGAGTCGAGATTTGCCGAGGAAACACAAATATTGATCGCAGGGTACGTGGAATAGGTGAAACATTGCGCCAATTGGTTCTGGTAAACTCGTCTACCATTAAGAAATTATTTAACGGCCATATGTTCTGGAGCCATGGCGTTGTTCGGGCTGAAATATGGAAACCCTTTCGAGAGGTAAGTGATATTTTGGCATGGATTTTAATAAACTTTATGGGTATGGCTTTGAGGAGGCGTAGGGTTTCAGGTGTATCGCGGCT
This sequence comes from Heliocidaris erythrogramma, assembly GCA_025617745.1. Taxonomy (NCBI): domain Eukaryota; kingdom Metazoa; phylum Echinodermata; class Echinoidea; order Camarodonta; family Echinometridae; genus Heliocidaris; species Heliocidaris erythrogramma. Next base: position 12,021,741 of record CM046870.1, on the reverse strand, counting down.
ACATGTGCATGCCAGATAAGTTGTGGTGAGAAGGGAAAGAGGGACATATAGACAGAAATAGAAAGGGGAATAGCGAGAGGAAGGTTAAGAAGGGTTCTCGTACGAGAAAGGGGAGGGAAATAAAGAGGAGAGAGTGAGAGAGGGAGAGGGGCGTGGGGGTTGTAGAAAGGAAGGGAGAGAAAAAGAGGAATTTGAGAAAGACAAAGAGGGGTAAAGATGAGTTACAAAAAGAAAGAGAGAGAGATAAAGAGGACTTTAAGAGAAAAAGAGAGATGAAGAGGTATTGGGAAAGAGAAGGAGAGAGAGATAAAGAAGAATTAGAGAAAGAGAGAGAGAGAATGGCAGTGCTCGAGTAAAATTCACGTAACATATACTTGAGTACACCATTTTCTGTTTTCCTCTCCCCTCTTTATCCCACTGTCTTTTTTTCTCTTGCACTCTGTACACCCTTTTTATTCTCTCTCTCTCTGTATATCTCGCTCATGCCTTCTCTCTCTGAATATATCTAACACTCTCTCTTTGTCACTACCTCTCCCACACACTCTCTCTCTCCCCAACACCTTACCCTTTCCGTTCTCGTTTATAAGTGTGTAGGCGACTATAAACAAATCATATCCAGACAAAAAAGAGGAAAGTAATATATCAAGGCCAAGACTCAGGACGTAGTTGAATATACCACAGTTTTATTCACGCCAAGTTTTCGGCATTATCGCCCTCTTCGAGGGCTGTACAACAAAAAACGACGAAAATGGAACAAAATAATAGTAATGCTACAAGACGACCCGTCATGTTGCATTTTTTAATGCAATTATCAGTATTATAAATATATATATATATAGAGAGAGAGAGCGAGAGAGAGAGAGAGAGATAAAATGTAAAAGGAATTGGAAATGAGAGAATAATGGTTGCGTAGCTTAAAGGGAAGGTAAACCCTGGACTTTTGGCCTACTGAGAGTGTTAAGAGCACAATTCTTGACATTACTGTGAAAATTTACCTCTTATGAACGCTTGACGGTGGAGTAATTCACACTTTTGTGAGCAATGATCGTCTGCTACAGCCTGCTATCGGGGTTGGCCATATTTTTGATTCACCCGCGCTATGATGACGTTTTGTCGGACATGCCAAGGGGGAACTGTGATTGGCTGAAATTCGGAACGTCTTGTTCATTTTTATTATATTGGAGCATCCGAACGCCTGGCAGTACACCATTTTGAAACGCATAATAATGGCGGCATCCGGGTACTTCTGGTCCGAGAGGTCCGACAAAACGTCACAGGGCGGGGCTTATCTGTTCAAAATGGCGACGCACACGATCGATATAGGACCTTCTAGCAGACGACAAAATGATATTTCTAACTACTTGTTGACGGCGTTAGGGGGGCCCAAATGTGTTGACATTCGACATATATAATCAACAATGTGCCCTTCAACTAAACAGCTAAATAAATCGCCAGGATTTACTTTCCCTTTAAATCAAAGTTTCCCAGAGTTGTCCTCTTTTTTTGAAATTTGTGCAAAGATTGAAGAAATGTCTCTGCCGCAAATCAAACCCGGGTCACTGGCTTAGAACGTCATTGCCATAACCACTAGACCACTGAGACGGGCCACCAGATTAAAATGACCGACAGATTTACAAATCTTCAGCCTCATTAATTTGAACAATGACAAGCCGCATGCCTCATCTGGATCTAATATTGAGGTTTAAATTTTTTAAAATCTGTCGGTCAATTGAATCTGGTGTCTTGAAACCACTGACCCGTCTCCATGATAAAGTGGTTAAGGCCTGACGTTCTAAGCCAATGACCCGGGTTTGATTCCCGGTGGAGACCTTTTTCCAACCGTTGCAAAGATTTCAAAAAGGGAGGACAGCTCTGGGGAACTTTGATTTAAGCTACCCATCCACTATTCTCTCATTTCCAATTCCTTTCACATTGTAATTATTTCCACGAGAGTTGCCAAGCTAATGTGTGTGTTATTTCCCTTAATACAGTACAGATAAGTCATGGAAAGGCGAACAATCTTTAAATCGGATCAGAAATATATACGAAACCTGAACCTGTACTTTGTTTTGTTCAGACAGGAAATGATTATATTCCTCGACTTGCATGATGCACCCAATGCTCTGCTTAAGTGGAGATCTGGGGCAGATGTGAACGTATTTTTCCGGTAAAACGATATGTTGGTTGCTATGTTGCAATGAAATACTGCCATTCTGCTGTTATTAGATTGTTATCACAAGGGGTGGCCATACCAGGAAGTTGGTATTTATTTTATTGTCGGGGATATTTCAATCAACATTTTGACTTAAAAGGATTATATTTTCCATTTTTCAATAATTTTCGTTATAAGCTGTACACATGTATACTGAAGTAAAGCAGAATGGTTTTGATAAATATCTGTGAAAATGTCTATATAAAATTATATAGATACACCTATATCCTTTTTTTTTAATTTTGATTGGATAAGGATAATTTTAAGTCAGACTCCTCAGATTTTTCTTGTAAAATTGCAAAACACTAAACATTATCATGATGTGATTTTTTTGCGATCTTGCAGTAGAATATCAAAGTAATCCACATTTCCCCCAAAAAAATAAACCCTGGTCCAGCATGTAAATTCAATCGCGCGATCAGCACGAATTGTACGAAACCTCTGAGATTGCAATGCATGCGGTGCGCTTCAGCTCAGGCAGAGACAACCGGTAGTCTCGATTCGGATATCCCCCCCCCCCCCCCCCCCCCCCCCCCCCCCACCCCTTCGATATTTACACTAAAATTCTTTCAAAATTAGGGACAGTACATAGAAACGTCTCTCACACGTATCTTTTGATACGAGTGGAACCTTATGGAAACATATTCAACAAGTTTCATTCGAATTTTGTTCCCGATAGCCGGACTTATATCTTGAAGAGTTCATAATTGTATGATTATCATTAGCATAAGATCTAATATCATTAGCATAAGATCTAACAACTGTATCACATCAAATAACTAAATTCACTAGTTGAAAATCCGCGGTTGTTATATTTTACTTCCATTATATTTTAGAGTAATATAAGACACATCTGTTTCATGGAAATTGAATCGAGCGAGAAGGGAATTGCTGGTCAAATTGTAACATCGATGCTTTTGTTTGTCTGTATAGCGGAAGAGTGATTTCGATATTTTATAAGTCTAAACTTAACTTTAAAGTGGCATCAAACTGGTAGAACTTGAACAGCGCCCCAGTTGCTAAATTGAGATTATAATTTGAAAATTAATTGCATTCTCTTTTTAATTTTGACAAACAAGGAAATATAGGCACATTTTATATTTCAAAATATTATTTTTGACTTCGCATTGTGGAAAATTGCGTTGCAGGTACATTCTAAGCTTCTACAAACAATGGGGCATGATGGGAAAATGAGAGGCACAGACACTTTTAAAATCATGTTAAAATATGGTGCTATTTAGGAGCTTCAGTTTACTGTCACATTAAAAGTCCATTCACGATAATTTCTCAAAAACTTAGTGGCACTGAAGATGTTAAAAATATTGGCATCAGCTTTTCATGCTTGTGGTAACTGCATAGGTTCTACTGTCACATTTCTTCAAAGACATATACCGAAATCATTGCTTAGAAATTCTTCACTTAGGTAAACATGCCATTACGTTTGGGTGAAGCATCTTAATCTTGAAACAGCTGCTCCTTGAATGGGATAACATCTATCATAATTGTAAGCCGCAAGCACGACAACATCGAATCTAAAGTCACGTGTTACATTCATTTTGGGGGCCACATTCCAGATGTTGCTATTAAATTAAAAAAGTGTTTTTATGTATTCCGTCAATGAAAATATTTGGAGAACCGTGCACATCTACTAATGCATTACATACGTGTTTTTTGTGATGATCATTTGAAGTTCTATTTTTACAGGTTTACAAAATTACACAAATATACCGAAATCAATGTTCGGATTAAAACTCTAATTTTTTCAGGATTTTCTTAGAATAGCGAACCTCCTAGATTTTTGGGGAAAAAAATTAATTAGGAGTCGTGAACCTTAGGGATATGAAACTTTTAAAATAATGAACCTTTTATTAACCAACTTTAGAAGGGCGAAGAAAATCTGGAATATATAAAACCCTCGGAATAAAGAATTTTAGGAGTAATGGCCGTGCAGAATAATAAGCCTTCGGAAAAAACAAATTTCGGAATATCATACCTTTGGACTATCGAACCGGGTGAATAACAGAATTTTAGACTAACGGAAATAAGCGATAACAAACCTTTGGGATGACAAATAAAACTTCAAGAAAACGAAATGTCGGAATAACGAACCATAAGAAAAAAACGAAACTTTGAATCATTCGGAACATCGAAACCTCGGAGTTCGGATCTTTTGAATGTATGAATCTCCTACATCTCAAACAAAATCCGCGATGTATCACGGGCAGATGGCCGATCTAAATTCATCACTAGCATGACTTTAAAATGTCATTCGATAGCAAAGGACGAATGTGGGCCCGATCGTCTCAGAAGCACACATCATTACGAGGTTAGGGTTTCTAGCAGAAAAAGATAAAAATGGAGATTTATCGGAATAATCAACATACATAACGATGCAATTTCGAAAAAAAACCCTCAGAATATCCAGTCAAGTATTTGGAACACCAAATCTGTGCATTTTGAACCGGTGAATAACATAATTTTAAACAAGCGGAAATTGGGATTAACAAGCCTTTGAGACGACAAACAAAACTTCAAGAAAACGAAACTTGGGAAGACCGAACCATCAAAAACGGAATTTATGAGTCCAGACCTTCCGAATATGAAAAGGAATCTTGTTAATCTCGAACAAAATGAGTGACGTATCAGGGGAAGACGACCCATCTGAAATCATCGCTAGCATGACTAAAATGTTATTCGATAGCAAACGACGAACATGAGGCCAATCGTCTCAGAAGCACAGATCGTACTAAGATGTTAGGATTACAAGTTGAAGTGGATTAAAAATAAGGATGCAAATCTTGATCAGGGCTGATAGCAGCGAGCCTCAATGTATGCAGGATCACAGTTAGAGACCGTGCTCCGGGGTGGTGTTGACTCTATTTTACACGACCCATCTTTAACCTCCTTGTATTACTTCGGGTTAACACATTTTTTATGTAACCTCGAGCATGAAACTTCACTGGTCTTATTCTAGTGTGTGGTGTGTACGTAAGGGGAAAACTGTTCTTGCCTTCTGTTTAAATGTAGCAAAATCAGTTAAGCCTTTCAGGACAAGAATTATTTAAGGGCTAAATTGATTACAGTTTGATAAAAAAATTACCAATTATTTTGAACCTCTCTATGTGTTACCAATTTAAGGACTTTATAACTAATTCTCATTTTTTTAATTCCTGACATCAAACGCAATATGGAATCCAGTTTGCATACATTATTTGTTGCTATGTCCGGCAAGCTTTCAGGTTGTCAAGAACAACCTTTGTTTGAAAGGTATGTATAAAATTTGCATACATTACCGAAGTGGTCTATTGTCTTGAAAGGGTTAAGTACGGCTCACACGAGGCGTCATATGCTGACGTTAGGACCGCATCAGTGATTGGTACGTTCTCTTTGCACGTCATGAGAGAGTGATATCGATGAAAAAGTGATTTCAAAATGGAGTATGCAGACAATACTTTTAATAATTGGCGTAGCGGCTCATTGCCTTCACATGTTCGATTACCGCGGGTACTGACGATTCCTTTGAGTCGGGCTTTTGGATGGTTTCAACCCCGATTTATAAAATCTGCATTGTGACCTTTGGCATCGGCAAAACTTTCTTGCTTCATTGGCCAAATTCAAATTCAAATTCATTTTGGTTGAGTTGATATCGGCGTGTGCCAATTTCATTTGAATAATTACACCATTTTCTCAAAACATGCAAAAAGGAAGCTTCCATTTCACGCAGCATTATTTTTCTACAGATAATAATAATCATAATCGTATTTTATTATCATTATGCAGTGCTAAATGAAGTATCATTACAATATTGGTAAATACTTTTTACAGAATACAGAATAATTACAATGATTGACAATTCAGTACAGAAAATTATTGCTTATTTTGTCCATTATTATGATTCACACATTATATTCACAACCAATTCAGTATAAGCTCGAGTTATTTTTTTTTCTCAAAATGACGTTAGCCCTAAACCTACGGAGGCCTATTCAATTCATACGCAACATTTATGAAAAGCCGAAATGAATAACCAAGACCCGGTGAGATCACCCTAAAGCCTAAATCCCACCGTATGATGAACCGACTGCCATCCGATTAGGGAAGATATTGGAACAGATTTATCAGTGTATCGCTAAACGCGTGACGTGAATCCCAAGTTGCTATTCAGGTCTGTAAGGGGGTAGGCGAGATAGAACAAGCTCTTTGTCACGTACTTAAGATGGCAATGTCCAATTTCCCGTCAGTCTAAACTAGACGATATTTTCATAAAATGAGAAGTTGTAAACGGTATCAACAACGTAGTCCAAACATGCTGAATGAATTCAGTGATCATCCTCATGGAAAGTACTTGATTACAATAACATTTTAACAACATTACATGGGATCTAATGACAATATTTTCAAAATTAGTTAAATGATGAAAAACAACAACAATATATCAATAGGATAGAGAAAGGGGATGGATTTAGAATCTAGAACAGATACATCTCGAGATTCCTTAGTACCTCTTATTTTTAATCTTGAAGATAACCGTTATGTGTATCTCGTTCGTATATCTTCCTAAAAATGATTATGGGAATTTACTCGAAAGGTTGGTTTATTGAGGACATGAGCTGTGTTCGAGTTAAGCGAAATAGTTACCGATCAGTAGTGAACAAGGTAAATTCCAGGTTAATGGCGACTCTAATAGCACAATTCCTTCGTGATACCAATACTTCCAGTACTTCTCCAAATCCAGACAGGCATAATTATCATTTACGACCCGACAGCTCAAAGCCATAAATAAGTCAGAAATTCGACAAAGGGGCAAATGCGGGAAAAGGATTATTTCTATAACTATGTCTTTTTTCTTTAGTTTTAAGACATTTTACTACTTCGATTTTCAAAATAACATCTTCACAATAATCAAGGAAAGATATCATAAACAAGTATATTCACATGTCAGAATCATATATGCAAACTTATATACATATTTTGTACAATAAAATGTAATATTATAGAACAATATGTCAAACATAACTTCATATGCATATATGGAAGTTTATACTTCAAGAATTTTCAAAAGAAGAGAGAACAGAAAACTGGGGAAACATGTTGTTCATCGACCTCAGAAAATGACGTTTAAACGTGTTACCGGGGTAAATACCACAAGCGTTACTATTTCATCAGAAAGCCTCGAAGATCTAGTTCCAGGGGAAAAAAACCCAAATCCAACATGAACTTAAATTTGACGACTTATTCCTGGCATCCAGCCACCTATGTCGCTGAAGGGATTTCTAGATGACAGAATGGAAGGGGCTCCCCCTCTCTACCCCTCTCTCTCTGTCTCTCTCTCTTTCATCTAGGTGAGATTCCAGAGTTATGTTCTGGAAATAATCACAGATACAGAAATGGTCTTAAAAGTCAAATTACTGTAACATCGATCCCACCGCAATAATCGATAATAGTAAGTCTCCAGAGGCACTTTTATGCGACATCAAAAATCCATTGAATGCAATTTTCTAATGCATCTTTCCCCGAGCATTGTTAGTGGCTCTGGGAACATCGTCATATCCTGCACGGTTGTTCATCGTGAAGATATTTAGTATTTTGTTTCGTATTATGTACTTTGATACACTCATAGGCTGGTATTTTATCAGTTCAGTTCAACCCGATGCTCGGTCTAAATTAAATCATGTTTAACAAAAGAAAATCTTTGACCTCAGTGTAACTTCCTTTGCTAGAACTTGACTTCAGACCCAGGGCCAGGGGGAGTTTCAAGTGTCTTGTCGGTGACTTTTACCGACAAATTTGCTCTCAGCCAATCAGATGCAAGGATTTCAGTAGCTTATAACAGTTATTGCAACTTGTCATTGATGACAAGTTTTATGAAACAGGGCCCAGGTTTAAATGTTATCAGAATACAGGCTAGCTTAGAGTCGAAATTATACACACCTTTCAAATAATAGGCCTACATAAATGTTATTAAAGCCGCGTACACCTCTGGTTCTGAAATCCAAATGTACTCTCAACTTTAAGACAAGGCGTTCTGTGTAAACTTTCAGGGATTTTTTTTTACTATACATCCTAAATCCTTGAAATTAATACACAATTCAACAACTTCAAATTTTCCAAAGCACGTTCAATGCATGACGTGTTCGGATTAACGTACCTTATTCAATTTTCCGTTCGATGAACCCTCCGGTATACATGTATATATATACATAGATATCGAAGAAAGAGTAAATACTCCGGAGTCAAATAAAAACACCGCAGGAGCCAAAAATTTGGACTGACGTTTCGGTCAAAGACCTTTATCAAAGTAAGAGTGAAAATAAACAATCAGGGGTGGTATTCTGAGATTTATTTTATCTTAATTTTAGTGAAAAGATTTTAATTGTCATAACAACTTTGAAATTGCAACATTTCATTGGTTTTTGCGCAGATGATTTCCGCGTACGCAGCCACTTTTGCGCCATTAACCAATGATGCGCCATAAGCGTACATTTTGTTATGACAATTAAAATTATTTCACTAAAATCAATATAAAATAAATCTCAGAATACCACCCCTGATGCAAAAAAATTTAAGAAGACGCATAAGTTGCCAAGATACAAATAATAAAAAATACTAAAAGTAAGCTCGACGCATGATGTAAGCGCTAGGTAGTGGCGCCACAAAGGAAGGAAAGTTGGGGCGTAATTTCAAACAATAAGATGCAAAAATTGAAAAAGACGCATGAGTAGCCATGATACAAGTAAAAAGAAAGAAAAGAAGCTGGTGGTATTCTGAGATTTATTTTATCTTCATTTTAGTAAAATAATGTTAATTGTCATAACAAAATGTACGCTTATGGCGCATCATTGGTTAATGCCTGCGCAAAGTGGCTGCGTACGCGGAGTTCATCTGCGCAAACACCAATGAAATGTTGCAATTTGAAATTTGTTATGACAATTAAAATCTTTTCACTAAAATCAAGATAATATAAATCTCAGAATACCACCCCTGGACGCGTAAAGTGAGCGCTAATAAATGACGCAACAAAGGAAAGTATGGATTGTTTTATAAAATACATAAATACAATACAAGAATTCGAAGGAGCCAGCAGAGGCCAGTGTCCTTTCAAAGGCTGGGCTCCTAAAAAACCGCAGTAATTAAATTATGATAAAGGAAGGAAGAGAAATAAATAGGTAATAAGTTGGATTGGGTATTGATACAGATTAACCCTAAAAGGGCCGGGGGTGGAACCCCCCCCCCCCCATACGTTTCTCGCGATATGTCTGCAACGCGCAAAGCAGTCGCAGCGGCGTTTCATGACTTTTTTCTTTCAAATCTCGCGCATCTCTTGAGACCAAATTCGCGATGTTCGGGCATGTGGTTCCCAAGGCAAATTTTCGTCTATTTGGACTCCGAGAAATCAAACAATTTTAGATTTGGATATCGGTGTAGAATTAATACTTAAAGCAAGGTCATTACATATTTTACTAGCATTAGATAGCTTGTTATGAAAGGAAATAAAACATGTTTTAGTAAGATTAAGGACTAACCTATTAGCTTTAAACCATCGAGGTACGTTACATAATTCGGAGTTGATATTTTGCTTTTACATCTTTCAAGTCTGGTTGAGTATAGAACAAAGTAGTGTCGTCTGCATACATAATGAAATCAAATGTACTTGATGATATTACAATATCGTTAACATAAACAAGAAATAATAAGGGGCCCAATATAGAACCTTGCGGAACTCCATGTATAACTAAACTATGAATAGAAGAAATATTGTTGAAGTTTGTAAATTGATAACGATTGCATAAGTAATTCTTAAACCAGAGAAGTGGGAGTCCGCGCACACCATAATATTGTAATTTAGATAATAAAATATTGTGATTAACTATATCAAATGCCTTTGATAGATCAATAAATATCCCAATGCCAAAATTATTATTATCTATTGCAGATACAACTTTATCCTGTAAATCTATAAGAGCATGACACGTTGAATGATTACTTCTAAATCCATATTGACTGTCGGATAATTAGACATCAAGAACGAAAACAAACGATTATATATACATTTTCCTAATATTTTTGAGAAACTTGGCAGTACTGAAATTGGTCTATAGTTTTTGCAAAAGTGAGGGTCGTCTTTCTTATAAATTGGTACAATTTAACAATTTTTAGTATGTTTGGAACATTTCCCGATATTATAGACAGATTGAATATATAACACAGAGGTTTTGCAATGGAATATATAATTTTCTTTACGATGATTATACTGATATTATCATATCCACATGAAAGAATTTCAGTTTCCGTGATTGGTTTAAAAAACAATGACTTAGTAAATGATTCACTTAAATATCCTCTAAATTCATTATCATCTGTTATATCCTCAGAAGAGCTTAGAATATGATTGGTACAACAATTTATAAAATACGAATTAAATTCATTAGCTATACAATGTGGGTTATCCATTTTATTTTCATCACATAATATATACTGCGGTAAACAATGTTTTGGTTTACAAAGTAATCTATTTATGACAGACCAAGTACCCTTGATATCGTTTTGCGTTTTAGTCAGTTTGTCACCAAAATATTTCTTTTTAACATTACGTAATATATTATTAACCTTATTCCTGTGTTTTTTATACTTTGCTTCATTTAGAGGTGATCGATTGTGAAGGAATTTCTTATACAACTTATTTTTTCTTCTGATGCATCGCAAGAGTCCTTGGGTAATGCAAGGTTTACGTGTATATAATTTCTTTCTCTTACAAGTACTCAAATGCAAATTATTATCATACAAAACAGTAAACTTTCTTAAACACATATTATATGCAGTATTAATATTATTACAAGAAAACAGTGATGACCAGTCTGTATTATACAGATCTTTTTGTAAATTATGTACACCGTCATTCGTTATTTTATCCCCCGGCAGTATGCCGGAGGATACTTTGGATTCAGCAGCGTTTCGCCGCCGCCGCCACCGCCGCCGCCGCGTCACATTCTTGTGTGCGCTCTAGCGGTCACATTTCTCGACGAATTTCTTTCAGACTTCCTGTGGACGTGTATCTTGGTAAAATCTGGACCCCTATAGTTTCTGGTGATGCTGCCCCCAGTGTTCCGTCTTTTATAGGGTAAAAGGCCATATTTTTGGGGATAGTTTGTGTGCGCTCTAGCGGTCACATTTCTCAACGGATTTTGTTCAAATTTTGTATGAAGGTGTCTCTTGGTAAAATCTGGAACCCTATAGATTTTGGTGATGCTGCCCCCAGTGTTCCGTCTTTTATAGGGTCAAAGGTCATATTTTGATAGATGTCTTGTGTGTACTCTTGTGTGCGCTCTGACGGTCACATTTCTCAACGGATTTCGTTCAAATTTTGCATGAAGGTGTTTCTTGGTGTAATTTAAAAACCTATAGTGTTTGGTGTTGCTGCCACCAGTGTTCCGTCTTTTATAGGGTCAAAGGTCATACTTCAGGGCATGGCGTGAGTGCACTCTGCAGGCCACATTTCTCAACGGATTTTGTTCAAATTTTGTATGGAGATGTATCTTGGTATAATCTACACATGTTTAATTTTTGGTGATGCTGCCCTCATTGTTCCGTCCTTTATAGGGTCAAAGGTCATTTTTCCATTTCTTGCACTCTTACTTCTGCATTTCTTGACGGATTTCATTCAAATTTTGTATGGAGATGTATCTTGGTATAATCTACACATATTTACTGTTTGGTAATGCTGCCCTCATTGTTCCGTCCTTTATATAGGGTCAAAGGTCATTTTTCCATTTCTTGCACTCTTACTTCTGCATTTCTTGACGGATTTCGTTCAAATTTTGCATGAAGGTGTCTCTTGGTGTAATCTAAAAACCTATAGTGTTTGGTGATGCTGCCACCAGTGTTCCGTTTTTTATAGGGTCAAAGGTCATACTTCAGGGCATGGCGTGAGTGCACTCTGCAGGCCACATTTCTTGATGGATTTCTTTCAAATTTTGTATGGAGATGTATCTTGGTATAATCTACACATCTTTACTGTTTGGTGATGCTGCCCTCATTGTTCCGTCCTTTATAGGGTCAAAGGTCATTTTTCCATTTCGTGCACTCTTACTTCTGCATTTCTTGACGGATTTCGTTCAAATTTTGCATGAAGGTGTCTCTTGGTGTAATCTAAAAACCTATAGTTTTTGGTGATGCTGCCACCAGTGTTCCGTCTTTTATAGGGTCAAAGGTCATACTTCAGGGCATGGCGTGAGTGCACTCTGCAGGTCACATTTCTTGATGGATTTCTTTCAAATTTTGTATGGAGATGTATCTTGGTATATCTCTCAACACATTTCTTTCAAATTTTATGAAGATGTGTCTTAGTGAAACCTACACATCTAATTTCTACACCATCCTTTTGTTTGAGGGAGGGGATGGGGGAGGGTCTTTGTCCCTCCTTCAAATTGCTGCCAGTGCCGGGGGATACATTTAGCATTGCGCGGCCCCAGCAATGCACATTTCTAGTTTTTGATTGGAAGATGCGAGACAAATTTATTCAGTAAGAAAGATGAAGACACATGGTTCAATGCATTTATATACTGAAAAGCCCCCAGACAAATCCAAGTTGAAAAACGACATACCAATTACAGATCCTGTTTGTTTTCTGAATAAGGAATTGCTCTTTAATATTTGAAAACAATATTATCATTAATGAGAAAACATTGGGTTTTTTTTCTCAAATGCCAAAATTTGGGCAGTCGCGTGTGTGACAACTTAAAAAAGAGCATTTAAATATCTTCGTAAAATGATTTGCTTGAAAAGTTGGCTTTTTCTTTCTTCAAATAATGGAAAGAAAAAAGTTTCACACGAGCATTAAAGCTATTATACTTTTTGAAAATCGGTAACAGGTAATGTGTTTTTTCGGCTTTAAGCAAAAATGTACCTCGTGATCGTGTGTGACGTCTATTTCAGTTCATAAGGAATGGTCCCGTGGGAGATTTAGAATATGTATCACCTTCGTCTTTCGATATCACGGTAAATATCATACAAAATCAGTATTGAGAATGTCACCATATAAGAATTATATTTATGTTGACCTTTTTTGGTCCATAATTGAAAGGTTATTTGTCAGAAATCATTAGGCGTTGGGGGAGCAAAAATGAAGAAATGGCCGAGTTCTACTCCTTGCTTGTCGCCTGCGTCAAAGTGGCGACAAGGTTACCGCTGTTGGGTGAAATGCATTTTTAATCTTCCCCAGCTGTGATTCTACTCATCTCAATTATTCGCGTGTAATGGGAATGGCGCATTTTACTGGTTATGAAGCTCGTAATGGCCATGGATTCACATATTTCAAAGTCATTACATGGCAACCCCAAAGCATTCGTTGTGTAGGTAATTAGACCCCAGTTTTTTAATTCATATCTAGGGTGGAAAGGTACTTTGAAGACGTTTGTGCACATGGGGTACGAGGAACAGTGTCTATGGGGTTGGGCTTTAAGCACTCCATTAATAAAAAAACCAACAAATCAAATGGATAGCTGCCCACATGCAGGGACCCAATGCCGTGGGGAAACTTTTTCTTTTAAATTTTTTCAAAATTTGAAAATTAATTGGATTATTAAAATTAATTATAATCTTAATTTAGCAATCACTGTAAGGTGGCGCTGTTCAAATTCTACCAGTTTAATGCCACTTTAAACTAAAAACTAGTTTTTAACTTTGGATCAAATTTTGGATGTCAAATATACGTAGTCCCATAGATCATATAGATCAATATACAGTTTTGTACAGTGATATTCACTTCATGCGATTTCCGCAAGATCGAGGCAATTTGCTTTCATTTTGATGATTCGAACTCCTCATATACATACGATTATTTGTATGTACCACGTCATCGATAAAGTTTGTTTCACAATGCAATCGTATTACAGAACTCAACTTTGTCTTTAAAACCTCCTTTTACATCCCCTTTTCTTTCATTTAATAGGATCATGATGTCGACACCTCCACCACTCGGTGCGAACACCACCTTCCCATACCTCAACGATGGCATGGTTACGGGAACCAGCGGATCCGACATGGACGTCGGGACCCCAACCGTCACCCTCACCAACTGGCTCGTCCCTCTACTCTTCGGCATCATCACCGTGGTCGGCGTGAGCGGTAACGCCATCGTGTGTTACGTAATATCCCGCCATGTACAGATGCGTACAGCAACGAACTATTACATAATGAACTTAGCTATCACAGACATCGCCTTTTTGGTATGTTGTGCACCATTTACTGCCGCTGTTTATGCTACAAATAACTGGATCTTTGGGAGATTTATATGCAAATTCGTCATGTATATGATGCAGGTAATGTACAACATTATTTTTCTGTTGCTACTAATTTTATGGCACTAGGGATTTAACATTTGGGGGGGGGGGGGGGGGGGGGAGGGAGCACCAAATGGTCATGATATATTAGTACAATGGTTGTTGTTCTTTTTTCCAGAATCCTGAAATCCACTGAGCGGCGAATGCTTGCGAATGTAGGGAAATTGGGGTTTCGTCAGGGTTCGTAAAAGTTTGCAGAGAAGTTCGCAAACAGTTTTTACTGTCGCAAACAGTTTTTCTTGTCGCAAAGAAATTTTGAACATGTTCAAAATTTCTTTGCGAATTCAAATTTTCTTTGCGAATTCAAAATTTATTTGCGAATTAATTTTTTCCGCAAACAGTTGCAAGCGCTTGCATAACAGTCATAACCCTTGCAAACGGTTGTAATAATATATTCGCTGAAGTTGTTTTTGATTCGCAAATGCTACAGCGACCACGTGACCATGTCGCTAATGACAGAGGCGAATCCTGCTTTTCGCCAACATTCGTCAGAAAACTTGGCGAATCCAAAAATCGCAACGTTCGTAAGCATTCGCCGCTCAGTGAGATCATTTCACCATCACTCAAACGCTCGCTAGGGGTAGGGGTATAAGAAAAAAAAAATCAAAATCTAGAACGGAAAACTACCCCCACCACACCGGTGAAGCAAATGCAAGGCATTGTCCTTACAATACAGGATACATCTTAATACAAGTAAACGTGCTTCTTTATGTTTTCTTCATAATATAGGCCATTCTAAGTCAATCGGAAATTAAACATGACTTTGAAATTAACTGAATGGAGACTTCCATATTTTTCGTGCATAATGTTAACAAAACATCAAGGAACTTTAAATGAACCCTAGGGTCCATGGTTTAATTATAGGGATTCAAGAGTAAATGAAGCAAAATTGCTTTGAGGTCTTTACCCTTTGTATTCTCCGTCAAACAGTTGAATGGCCATATACATCATGTAAATGAAAATCAATTCGGTTGGTTTGACCAATATACCACTCGCTATAAATACGTCATGAGGAAAAAATGAAAATATAAGCTAACTGCTTAGGTCTCTTATAAAAATCTAAAGAACCTGAAAAAAAAATCTAATCCCGTCTTTTTGCTTTCTTGTTTGAAGAATTTGTAAATTTAGGGTTAATCAATTGAATAATTAATAGGATTGAATCTTCAATATAGGCCTATTAGCCCTGTATGCGATGGGAATAATACCCCGAGTGCGGTTTACCCATGTTTGTCTCATATAGGATAGGTCTACTGAGATGTTTTGAATCTTGTCGGTTTCAGGCAGGAGGGTTGTAATGGAAGTTATTTAACATGTATAAATCACCTCAGCTGATTTTTTTTATTTTGTTCAAACTTTCTCTGAAAAAAAATGCATGCCACTTCCTGACCAATAAGATTATTCAAAGCAAAAGCATAATACCCCTCATGATTGATTAGGGGTTTGGAGATAAAAATCGGTTGGTAACGTTAATTCCCCCCCCCCCCCCCAGCCCCATTCTTATTTTCTTCTAATTATCATTATAATGGTAAATTAACGCCCCACCCCGTCTGTTGTTGCCTGGTGAATTGCGAAAGTTATTTATATGCAAATAGTGACTTCTCACTTTTTTTCGTATACCATAATGTTCTTTCCATCTATCTTTTCGGTTGCTAGGTAACAGCTCAAGCCACTTGTATGACATTGACCGCCATGAGCATTGATAGATATCAAGCAATCATGCGCCCTCTGCGATCACTAGGGACACGAACTCAATCAGGGGTTCTCATTGTCAGTGCTTGTATATGGGCAGGTGAGATTTTGAAAGCAGAAATTGTATTTCATTAAAATACACAGAAAATACTTATCCTGAAATATGTTACATATAATCATGATCATCACGATTAATCGAATGGTCCACAGAATGATAATTGATAACTGAAATTATGAAATACTGCGCAATGGAAATATGGCATATAATCTACCATGGTATCTTTGCAATGGTGATTTTAATAAGAGTATTATGATTATATATGCATAATCATCTGGAAAATGTAAGGAAGAACAAAATTCCATTAAACTTTCATTTGCCCTGAGTGCCGATTGGGAATATTACATGCTTGTCACGAGTGCCGATCGGCACACATAGTGGGCAACGATTGACAACAACAACAAATTGCACTGTGCATTAACAACAGCATTGCTTAAGAACCAGTTTCTAGTCTTGATTCGCTCATGAACTTTTATTACTTGTTTGTAGTAGTTTTTTGTTGGAAAAATTTAGAATTAAACTATGGCATTCATTGGTAAAATACGCCCAGGGAAATAATATATGGCACGGAAATTTTATTCGAATTGCAAAAAAAAGGGGGGATTTAGGTACAACATGCCAATATTAATGTAAAAAAAAATTATATCAATTGAGCTTTAGGAATCAAGGCTTATTCGAGACCTATATATGGCTTTTTGTTTTCCATTTATATTTATTTCCTTTGCTATTAGTTTTATGTTTTTAACCTTATTCATGACCAGTTTCAGCGTTGATTGCGATTCCCATCGCGGTATACTTCGACGTGAAGCAGTTCGAGTTCGGGCCCGTATGCTACGAAGACTGGCCGAACAAACGGTACATGTACCCGGCCTACGGTCTCTTCACCGTCATCGTGCTCTATGTCATTCCCCTGGGCATCATCGTCGTATGTTACGTCTCCATGCTGAGGACACTTTGGAGGACAACTCTACCGGGTAAGAAGTGAAGTTACTGCACTGTTCAAACATTGCATGTGATCACGGTGACAATATATATATATATATATGTAAAAAACATGCTTCTTGTGTGTGTATTCTATATGATGTTGTGAACTTTATTTTTCTACATATTTTAACACTGCACTTTGTAGGAACTTTGTTCCTGTAAACACTTTACGATATATGTATATATATATATATATATATCCCTGGATGGTAAGATAGCAGGACATCACGTATGAAAAAACGGTCCAATAGCAGAACATTTGCAATAGCCGAACATTTTGCCGTCCAGCTATTGTTTTGACGTCTTTTTTCTCCCGGAAATCCTGCTTCAATTGTTACGATAGTAGGGGGCTATAAAGGAAACGTCGCCATCTAGCGGTAGAAATAATTTACGAAACCGTAGCTTTCCTACGAGAGCTGAAAATCTTTCTGTTCAATCATGGGTTGTATATCAAGCGATGTCAAAAGGGTACTTGTGCTGGACATCACATTTTTTCATATTTTTATGATAACGAATATGGTATATCTTCATTACATAATAAGTTTTAAGCAATATGATTATCAATCGTCCTACTATTTCAATTTCATGCTGTAAAAATCTATAAACTCAAATATTAAGCAATTTGCTAAAACTGGGGGTCCAAAACTTGGATCTGCTAACTGCGCACGCATGGACTACACAGAGTGAGCGCGCACGCGCGCGCAGAAAATGTACATAATGTGTCATTAGCTGGTAATATACAATGTCTTGCAGTCGTACCGCAAGTGTGATGAAAAACAACAGCTGGACAAAGTTTTGAGCCTAAAAGATCTATATCTCTTAAATAACAACTGACATTTTGGAGCTGTATTGCTAATTTTAACCGATGGTTAGCTAATACAATAAACCATAAAAACGGCCGAAATAATTGTTGTGTTAAAGATATATAGTGATATATAAAAATAGTCCTAGTAAGGAGCCATTTTTTTGCATGTCCGGCTAAGTTACCATATAGAGTTATATATATATATATATATATATACCCCTAATGGGTACATTAGGAGGACAGTTTTTGTCTAATTTCTACAGACAACTGTCGACCTAATGTACCAACTGTCTGTTGGGGTCGCTATTATGACGGAATAAACCGAATTGTTAGGTGTCGACCTAATGTACCCTTTAGTAAAATATATATATATATATATATATATATATACAGGGTGGACCAGAAAGAATGCAACCCAGACTTCTTCAATTTCAAAGACATCATTGACACAACATGATTATTTTTTATTGGGTAGAGAACTTTTTTTCCGAGTAAAATGACACCAAGAACATCAATTTTAGATAATGCATTGTAATTATATGGCTATTTCTGTGAGGCTATAATTATCTTTTTTTCGAATTTTGCTACTTTCGCAACTGTATATTGATATTCTGTCAAATAATCGTTGAAATGACAGATTCCATGTGTCCCATTATTTCTGGGCCACCCTGCAATACACACACATGCACACACATGTATTGGGAAATGCTATATGAACAGATGAAGGGTTTAGTTACAAAATATGCTACATACATAAACTAAGGTCTGAAAAGAACAAGGGAAAGCTATCGCAAGAAATTGTTATCCCATTGCTCTTCAAAAGAACATAGAGTCCTACGTTAAGAATTTTGAAAATGAACACAAAATGGTGTATAATTATTTCCTCTGTCCAAATAGTAGGAGCCAGTCGTTTCCTACTGTAGGTAAAATTCTGGTTGAACAAAAGTGTTTTCACGCTGTTAGCCTCTTCTTTCAACTTTGCCTTATCTTTATTTTTCAGGAGAAGAAGAAGCGAGCCAAAGCCAGAATCATCGGCGTAATCATAAACAAAAACGACGAGTGACATTGATGGTGCTAAGCGTGGTCATCGTTTTCGCCGTATGCTGGTTTCCCATCTACGTTGTCAATCTCTGGTTCCGCTTCGATCCTAACTTTCCCCAAACGAACTTCATGTACGGCATCAAAGTGTTCGCGCACCTCCTGACCTACGCGAACTCTTGCGTGAACCCTTTTGTGTATTCGTTCATGGGACGGAACTTTCAGCGGTATTTTCGCAAGGAGTGCGCGTGCTGCTATACATGCTGCTGCTACTCGCGGGGGTATACGCAGAGCGGCGGACGGAAAGTGATGACCGAAGACCGAGCGATGGCACACTTCAAGTCGGGGCACTCAACAGGGAATACGCACTCGACGGTGGCGTTGCCTCTTTTCTCGCGAAGCTCTCGGAGTTCGCAGTCATGATCGCTCAGAATGAACTGGACAATGACAGAGCTACAGTTGGCATCGTCAAGGCAGTTGTGTAGGCGTAATCATTATCGTGTCTTTATGCGGTCGATTCGGCACGCTAACTGATGTCAACGTTTTTGTCTGGAGCAATTCGAAAAATCGGTAGGAAAACTTCGGGTATATATGAACTTGTAAATACAAAGCTCTACATAATAATACACTTATTATTTTAAAGAAGCACTGCATCATTATGCCTACATGTAAATAAATATCCAATAATTTTACTATGAAAAGCCAGTGGTATTATAACTAGCTACATGATAAAAAATTGTAGTCATCTTAGTTTTAAAAAAATTCCCCCCCCCCAAAAAAAAAAAAACACACCCCACCTTTTTGGAGGATAGCGGAATAACTTTATATTCAGCGCCGTTACTGTTAAATTATATAAGATAAACCACCCTTTCAACAGCCAATGTTAGCTTGATATGGAAGAACCAACCGATTATATCTAATTTTGGATATCTCCTCTTATGAAAGTTTATGATCACTGCTGGCACCTTTTCTAATTTCCTTTTGTAAATAAAATGTACTTAGTCGAGCCTCTCTTTGACTAAAATTTCTTAAATTTTCAAAATAGCAGACACGTTTAAATTTAATACAATTTGCGGCTGATACCTGTTTAGAGTTTTACATAATTACGAACTTCATGGAATATGTTGTGTGAAAATGATAAATTATCTATATACAATCTTGATACTATTTGTGTATTTCCATTTCCTTATTTGGATGTACTTAGAGATGGTACGAATATATATAGGAAATTGTACTGTATTTAATTTTGTTTTTATTATCACAATCTGATATATGATATACTTAGATAAGAATAATATATTGAATTCTATTTACAATACAAGTGTCTAATTCCCAATTTTGAAACGATTTCACTATATTTCTTGTCAAATTGTACGGAATCTACAATGTTATTGTGCCTTTTGATGTATTTTCCTTTGCAAATATTTTGCTCATAGTTTGACTTTAGAAAGCATGGATGTTTATTGCATTAAAGGGACATTCATTATCGCAATTCAATTGAACTCAACGCAGGTAACAGCTGAAGAGGTGTTGGGGAGTATTTTATTTTGTCCGAGTGACCGTAAACGTATAATACACTTAACAACAGTTAAACAAAAATAGCAAAAAGAAGAGTATACTGCTACTACCACCAGACTACTACTGCTGCTATTACTATATTATTAATACAGACTACACTACTACTACTACTACTACTACTACTACTGCTACTTCTACTACTAGTACTTCAATTCCATTACTAGTACTACAGCTTCTTCTACTACTATAGGTTTTCCCGCTCGATTTCATATTTTTGTCAGTCAAATTAATTTAGATGCATTCAAATTCAGATACTATCGTCTAACGATCGATATCGGTCTTTCAAATTTTGAATGGAGTCATTGAAATTATTTTCGAGACAAGCGGATTAATTTATGAACACTGAAATTCATTTATGGACAAGATTATTTCAATTAATATCATTCCATTTTTCTTTATCCGCATTCAATTTATTTTCAGGGGCATTCAAATTAGCGATCGTTCTTACAAATTCGTTTTAGTACTATACGGTTTCAAATTTCGTGCATTATATTTCAATGTTCATGCATTCAAATTAAGAAGGTACCCCAGAGGGGTCTGTTTGGGCATTCACTTTCATTTTAAGGAATTCATTTTAAAATCATAGATTCGTTGATCAACTTTCACGGATTTCGTGGTTTTTAATATACTGTCTCGTATATTCAAAGGGAGGGAATTCCAAAATTTAGGAGCTGTATATGAAAAAGTATTCTGGGTTAATGCCGTACGAGTTCCTGGCCAGTGATAAAGATTGATTTGTCTGGTGGGGTAATGATGGATCTCATTATTTGCTGTAAATATATTATTGAAGACAGTGGGCAATTCATGATTATGATACTGAAACATAAGTACAGCAAGATTGAGGCGGAAAATATCATAATTTTTTAGTACATTATTAGAGTGAAAAAGACCATCAGTGTGGTGGTGATAATTAACATTACTTATAACTGGCATAGCCTTTTTCTGTAATAAAAAAAAACTCTGTCTAACAGGCATGTCGCACTGTTTCCCCAGGCTAATATTCCATAATTTAGATATGGTAAAACCAGTGTGGAGTATATAGTTTTCCAAAAACTTACAATACACATTAAATCGAATGCACTTATTTAAAACTTGCCAACCTTTTGATGAAATTGAATGACCGAAGAGTAACAGAAGCCGGTTGCAGGTGAAATTGGATGCTTCGATTTCAAATTTTTGCTTGTAAGTCAAATTTGAATGAAGAATTTTAAGAATCTGTTGCACAAAAAGTTAATTTGCACGTGTATAAATGAATTTGGATGCTCACTGGTTAAATCGTTTGCTTTTCTTCAGATGAGAATGAACCATTTGAAGAATTTGTTGCACGAATAGTGACTTTGGACGAATCAAAGTGAAATTGATTGCCCTTTCCTTAAAGATCACATTGCAAGAAAATTCCATCAAAATAAATATTGGCTGAATACTTATTATTGCATAGATGGCATAAATTAAACAAGGTTATCCAAATTCAACGCTTGGAAACATTTGAATTAATGATTATTATCAATTATAAAACGGTAAAATACAGCCCCCGATATAGCAGCTGAAGAGCTCCTTGAACGCTGCTGAGATGTGTGACGACACACGAAGGACCTGTCCTGTCTAAGCAGACGATGTCCCATAACATCTTACACATTTTCAGTGCCTGTTTTGTCATCTCCTCTTCACTTATTTCTCTTACTTGACTAGCGTCAGTCTTAATGTTGGTCTGTTGCCTCACTCTTAACTTCGTGTATCGTATTATTTTGATGAAAAATGCAACGTTAAAAAAATAAAGGAATCAGTCACTTGTAAACAAAATAAGACGCCATTGTATTTTCAGCTGCTTGCACCGGGGCATGTTCGGCGTTTCAAGAGGGAACGAATACAATCTGTGATATTATTCGGAGGGCTTTTCAATTTGAAAGTGGGGTTTATTTCATTGATCATTGACCCTTCTCCTGTGTATTTACAATCAAACGGTTTTAGTTATCAGAATCAGTTCACTTTCCCTTTAAGAATTGTGTGAAATAAGGTCATGTTTAAATGTACCAAACTCTTTATAATTTGATAAATAATTGCATTGCAATTACGTTCATTCATTATAGGACGTCGTCTGCTTAAGCAGGATCGATCCCTAGTGTGACGACATCAAAACATCGCTATATTTCTGGCGAATCCTCGGATATTCCAGATGCTGAGAAGAGCTTTTATTTATGTTGTTTTTATAATCATCAGATACGCAGTTGACATAAAACTTATAGGATTGCCATCTGTAAGCTTCCCAGTTTCTAGTGATACATTAATTGCCATATTTGTGATTTTCTTTGGATAGCTACTTTAAATCGTTTGCTCTTAATAAGAATCTTGATGACCCATTTGAAAAATTCGTTGCACAGATCACGAATTTGAAGGAGCAAAAACGAAATTGAATTTACATGTACCATGGCGATCATATGGTTTGTGAATTCGAATGCTCGAAATGTGAAATAGATTGAACAAATTGTGAAATTGAACTGGAAAACCTATATTACTACTTCTCAAGTTCTTCTTATTCTTCTTCTTCCATTACTACTATTAGTCCTACTAGTAGTCTTCTTCTACTACTTCTTCTAGTATCATATCACGTGTCTTAATCATTCTACATGTTCTACGACGATGACTGCTGTTACTACTACTACTACTACTACTACTACTACAACTACTACTATCATCACTACGACTGCAATGACGAATACAATTTCGACAATACGTATACTCGTTATAACCACGAATACTGCTATCATGACTTCTAGCTACGACTAACACTACTGCTTTTGCTACTACACATTTTCAGATATTATTACCACGACAAGATTGCTATTACTATATTAAAGACGACGACTACTACTACCACTAGTGGTAAAATTTCTACTCTAATTATCCCTACTGCTATCACTAATATTACTACTTCCACTGCCACCACTGCTACTACATCTTTTCTTTTGTATAATGATACAGGTAGTAATACTTCGATACTACTATAATTACTACTGTTGCTCCTGTTATTACTGCTTTAACTGGACTGATTCTTTCACTATTACTACTACTACTACTACTTGTGCTAGTACTCCTGCCCCCAACTATACTATTACTGCTGCTGCTTATACAACTACTACTATGACTACTAATACCACTACTACTACTACTACTACTACTATTACTACTGCTAGTATATTTTTACTAGTACTACTACTACTACTACTACTGCTGTTCCTCCGACTAATACTGCTAGTACCCCGGGGGGGGGGGGGGGGGGGGGCACTCAGTATATAGTGTGTGGTGGGTATGTGCCGCCCAGAAGACCCCCATTTTTTCACTCAAATTTCCGTTCCAAAGCCATTTTTTTCCTTGAGAAAAAGAAGAGAGAAAACCGTTCCAAAGCACAGGTTTTTTCACTCCGTCGTTTCGGCCGTTCTGGCCTGCCTCGGTCCGTTTCGAAGAATATCATTTTTGGTGAAAAGTTCCAGGTGCTTAATTCCTCCGGGCTTTCCCCATTGCTTCCAATCCGGTTCCAACTCCACCCCAGGCAATTCAGATTTCATTCATGCTGAGCGCGACTGCGCATGCATGCGAATTAACCCCACTTATATGATTACACAATTAAACCATAGACTTGCCATGACACTCAGCGTATTTAGCTAATAGGAGCTTGTGGGAATCAGTTCCGATCCGTAGCATATATTTTTATTGTAATCCAGTTCCAAAGACCCCTTTTGCCAAAATGTTAGTAGTTCAGAAGACCATATCCTTTTCATGATACACTTGTTCCGAAGCCTCCTTTTTTTGTCTTGCCGGCGGCACATACCCACCACTTTTTTTTTTTTTTTTTTGGGGGGGGAGGCTACTACTACCACTACAACCGCCACCATCACTGCCTACAACTATTACTACTTCTCGAATTATACCTCGGATACATTTCTTCTACTACACCACAGACAGGAAACACTTTGTAATAGTTAATGATTACACTATAGTGAACGTTTGAAGACCCACAGGGATCTATATGGGGACCGTTGGTATACTGTTGCTTTATTAATGACATAATGTAAGTTTGCATTCCCATTCTAAAATGCCTCTTTATGCTGATGATACAGCTAATTTTTAATAACGGTAAAACAATCAAGGGGTTACTTGCAATATGATTTTGTTACAATATGCAAATGGTTAGACCTGAATAATATGCATTTACACCCACAAAAGACTCAATGGAATTACAACATTGCTATTCAAATAATTTTTGTAATTTACCATTTACCTAACTGATATGTACATGTATTTTGTATTTTCATGTAGAATGTTTTGTTAAACTGCAGTGCTCCTTTGGAAAGCAGTTTTGCATAATGAACAGGCCAAACCTGCAGTATAAAATGAAGAAGACAAAATAAATAAATAATAAACCACTGCTACTCCACCACGACAACGACGACTACTACTACTACTACTACTACTATTTCTACTACTACTACTACTACTATTCTACAATGACCACATTAATAGGTAATAATAGTATTACTCCTCCTCACCCAACTTCTACTCTTATGAATGTACTATAATCGTACTGCAAACTCCTTTTAAAAGTAATTTTTACTTGTACTTCACTTATACTTCTGCTACTACGACTGCTAGTATCATTCATTACTACTACTACTACTAACACCACCACGAAAACTATACTACTACCACCACTCTGACGTCTCACACTCCAACTACTCAGAACTCATACTACTACTACGACTAACATTACTACTACCACTATTTATATTCCTCCAAATACAAGTAAAAGCAGTACTACTACTACGACTCATAATAACACTACTACTACTACTACTACTACTACTACTACCATGACTACTAGTACTACACAGAGTCATTCTACTCATACGGGAACGACTACTACTTCTACATTTTTACTACTACTACTGTTGCTGCTACTTCTGCTGCTACTACTACTTCCACCACCACTAGTACTACCTCTTTTTTTTAACTTCTGCCACATAAATTTATACCACTACCATTCCTATACCCGTATTCTTATTCGTTTATTTTACAATGAATAGCAAATAGGCTACTTATAAGAGTCCCACTTTTATCACATTTACTCCTCCACCTACTCCTCATCCATCACCGCACTCATCACTTCTCCTGCATGACTTTTTTTTTTGAAGTGACTTGTACTGGTTTGATATTCATGCTGCAAACTATTAATATTATTATTATTACTACTGCTATTACTATTACCACTACTACTACTACTACTACTACTACTACTACTCTTTTTATTACAACTACTACTACTACTCCTACTACTACTACTACTACAATTATAATACTACAATACGAATACGGCCACTGATGCGACTACAAATACTTGTATTTCTACATTACCGCTGCTTTTACTACTACTACTACTACTACTACTATTAATACTACTATTACCCATATTACTGCTGCTTCTACTACTACTATATACTACTAATCCCACTATCAATGCCACTTCAACTACTGGTACTATACCATTATCTTACCATTACCACTTTTACTCAACTCTTATCTCCGCTGCTGCTACTACTACTACTACTACTACTACTACTAATAATAATAATAATACCACTACTATTGATAAATTACGACATCTTACTACTGCTACTACTACTACTACTACTATCAATAATACTATCTCTACTTCAACTAAATCTATGAATACTATACCATTCCAATCTATTCTACCTTTAAAACAATATTTAACATAACCAAGACGTAATGTTTCTATCAATGATACTTCTACTCTATAAGTAATAAAAACTCTATCACTACTGTTACTACCGCATATAAAACTTAAGTGTTAAATCACCATTTACAAGGGCTGAGCAGAGACCACTTTTTCAAAATGGTAGATTAACAGTTTAACATTTTAGCCTTTCTAAAGAATCATCAAGCATTTTAAAAGTATTAATCTACCAGTTTGAAAGTGGTCACTCCTCGCCCCTTTGAAATGGTGAATTAACACTTTAGCTTACTCCAAACCAACTATTTTTCTTACTACTACCACTACTACTGCTGCTGCTTCTTCTTCTTCTTCTTCTTCTTCTTCTTCTTCTTCTTCTTCTTCTTCTAGAGTACCACTACTTCATTTGTTTACAATTACTGTTTTTTATTTCTTCCCTTACCTTGCTTTACCAACAGTACTACTACTACTACAAGTACCATTACTACTTATTTTTACCCCTGCCACTCCCTGAACTATTACCCTAACATTAATTTGTCTATACTCCTATCACTAGTACTGCCATAATAGCATACATTATCTGCAAATTGTGAAAAAAATCACTATTTCGAATTACTCCATTGTACAACACATACGCAAGCCTGGGGCAATTGCTCTGCTGTCATTTAAAACACAAACCGATTTTCCTTTGGACCCAACGCTAAAGCTATACATAAACTTAAACCCATCCTACTTCCAATCGCAACCATTTCTATCTTATACTTACTTTTACCATTATTTCTTTGACGAAATAAAGCCCAAAGAAAGTGTCGCCGGTCTGATACCACAGTCACAACGCCAAACCGACCCCCAAACCGACCGATTCTTGGCCATTGGTGGGAATGTAATTTTTTGTTCGGTCTTTGGTCGGTCTGGCGATGGTCTTGTTGTTGACTGTGGTATAAGTTGGATCACCAAATACAAATGTTATTTTCATAATATTTTGGGAAAATAAAGAAAAAAATGTAAAGGATTGTAGTTCCACTGCTTTTTCATCGCCTATAATTATACACGGTTTTCTTATTTCAATGTGTACCAATATACGTTATCAGAACAAGTGCTTTTACTTTTCTTGCAATGGTAGCGCTTCTTTGAGAGAATAATTATGATTCTGATAAATCGAACTTTAAGTTACAAAAATGCAGTCTCAAAAGCGTTTTCACGACAATGAACAGCATTGTTTCAAAGTGCATGACAAGTCGCGTCTTCGAAAAAGGATTACAATATATGAGGAGCAAAAAATACTGTAGATTGTTGACTAAAACTTTTCTCATGGATATTATTTTCGGTATTACTGTTTTGTGATCATTATAATTTGTGCACACTAATTATAGTGTAATAATAACTGTCACTTCTTACTATGTACGTGTTATTCTATCTGACTATATGAAAACAGAAAAATCATATTTTGTGTTGATTTGTCTTTTTTCTGCGGTGCCTGTGATGTACTTAATCTAAAATTGCCGGTGTATTGGTTGATAAACCCTAAAGTACGATGTTATATTTATTTTAAGAAATCAACTTCAGGCAAGTTTAGTAGCCTTGTGTGTCTCCTTTTGAAATATGCAGTACAATGTAACATTTTATTTATAATTTAAACATTATTTGACTTTAACTTTGACTTTGATGGTGATACTGCCCAACACCCCTAAAAGGGGTAAAACGGGCAGGGGTAGGGTGCGCAGATGGTATAAAGGCTACGAGAGAGGGGTTTTGCTTAATTTGAGAGGTGTTTTTGTACGGATTCCTTGAATTTGTGTTTGTCGAGGATTGTTTTTACAGTATTTGGTAGACTCTTCCAGTCAGTAATTGAACTGGGTATGAAAGAATATTTATAACAATTTTTGTAATAGCACCCTGATAGCAGAAAGTGGTAAAAATTACGTGATAATTACGTCGTGGTTTTCGTCTTTTTTACATCCTGTAATTACGTCAATAAGACGACAACTTGCACCAACGCAAGACGTCAAGAGGACGTCTTATTTTGACGTCATCTGTACACTGTAAAAACTGAAGTGCTGTATATAGCACTTTTTGAGGGCATGCATAGGGACTGCACTCAGAGTGCTATTGAATGCACACAGCGTGCTATTTCAGCACTTTCACGGGAGCTGGACCGGCTCCTTAAACTACTAAACATTCATTAAAAAAAATGATTTGGGCGAGCTTCGAACCAGGGTCCGCTGATCGAGAATTGCTGGCATTACCGCTAGACTAACTCACATTGTACGATTTAGAGCAGATCATATTGTTACATAGTGAATTTACGACACCACATAGTTAAAGGGAGTGGCAAGTCGTAATCCATGGGCCTGACCAGTTGGCCTGACTCGGGGAAATTCGGATACAATCAGGTCCAATCGTGCGCTACCGAAGGAATGTTATTGCCGAATTCCTCGCGTGATCGTTAACTCGAATCCTTACATACGTAACCGACCAATGAGATTCAAATACTGCAATAAAGAATGCGCGATCTTGTTTACTCAAATTTGGGTCAATGTGCGAACTTTTATTAGCTGCGCGCGATAAATTGAAGTCGCTTTGAACTTTGATCTACTTGACTCCCATGACTAAACTGGATTGCAAGAAGCATTCGTTAGTCCATCGGTAACGTCAGCGCCTCTCAATCAGCGGAACTTGGTTCGAGGCTCGCCACGGTCACATTTTTTTTGCTGGTAAATTAGCACACTACAAGTGCTATAAACAGCATTTCAGGTGTAGTCACTATACATGCCCCTAAAAGTAGCACTTTAGTTTTTACAGTGTACAAGACGTAGAGATGACGTCAAAACAAGACGTCCTCTTGACGTCCTGCGTTGGTGCAAGTTGTCGTGTTATTGACGTAATTACAGGACGTAAAAAAGACGAAAACCGCGACGTAAATATCACGTCATTTTTAACACTTTCTGCTATCAGGGAAGAGGAATGAAGACGTAGAGATGACGTCAAAATAAGACGTCCTCTTGACGTCTTGCGTTGGTGCAAGTTGTCGTCTTATTGACGTAATTACAGGACGTAAAAAGACGAAAACCACGACGTAAATATCACGTCATTTTTTAACACTTTTTTCTATCAGGGTAGCAATTGGAATATAAATATTTACCGAAGTTTTTCTCAAAATCTTTTGGACCGGGCGCAGGATGGACTGCACTGGCACGGCGAGGTGACCCACAACTGCCTGTTGAAAGATTGATAGGCGGTTTGTTTTTCGCCTTTGTTGTAAGGTTTCCATATTAAGTTTCTTTTTCATTTCTGTTACACTGCTTCTCAACCTGTAGTCTCCTGTTATGAAACGAACAGCTCTATTCTGTATTGTTTCTAATTTATTAATAAGCGTTTGAGTGTGTGGATCCCATACGGATGAACAATAATCCAGTATGGGTCTAACAAATGTCTTATAAGACAATTCCTTTACATGAGGTGGACAGGCATGTAAATTCCTTTTAAGGAAACCTTTGCGCAAACTCTATCAACATGAGTATTCCATGTTCGATCTTTGCTTATGTCGACTCCCAGGTAAGTATGGGAATTAGTTTCTGGTAATGTAGTGTTATTCAGGGTATAATCATATTTGTGTGTTTTTCTGGCATGAGTGATACGAAGAACATAACACTTTTGGGCATTAAAGTCCATCTGCCACTTATTTTGCCAAGATGATAATCTATCTAGTAGATCTCTTTGTAACCTATCGGCGTCTTTGTGGCCTGATACTGGCGTGTACAGGATGCAGTCGTCTGCAAATAGACGGCAGCTTGATTCAAGGCCATCAGGGAGATCGTTTATGAAGAGTAAAAAATCTATCGGGCCCGAGACCGTCCCTTGCGGTACACTAGAATCTACTTTGACCCATTCAGAGCATTCACCCTCTATAACTACCCGCTGTTTACGATTTATCAAGAATCTTTTATCCATCTATGAATCTTCCCCCTAATGCCATACCGCCAGAGTTTGAGTAGTAATCTTTTATGGGGCACTTTATCAAATGCCTTTTGGAAGTCCATGATTATTACGTCTACTTGATGTTTCTGATCTAATTCATATATGCAATATCTTGCACGGTGGAAATCAACTGTGTTTCACAAGAATGTTTTTTTGCGAAACCCATGCTGTTGGTTACACAGTATGTTATTTGTATCCAAGTGAGACATTACATTAGAACAAAGAATGTGTTCCATTATTTTACTATAGACTGAGGTGAGATTTACTGAGCGATAATTTGCTGGTTGCGTTTTATCACCCTTCTTAAAAATAGGTGTTATGCTTGCACACAACCAATCATCAGGAACTCTTCCTGTTTCTAGTGATAGTTGAGAGACAATGGTTAATGCGGGCCCAATTTCTTCAGCTGTTGTTTGGAGGACCCAGGGAGATATTTCGTCTGGACCTGCCGCTTTGTGTGCGCTGAGTTCTTTCAGCAACTTGACCACCCCTCCTTCCAATACCTCAATGTCTGGCATTGATGGAATGTTAGTTTCACATTCTGTTGGAAGGTCTGATACCCTTTCCTGTATGAATTGCTGTTGATATTGTTTACTTAGTAATTCAGCTTTTTGTTTGCTATCTGTCACGAGTGTTCCTGTCTCCATGTCCCACAGGGCTGGTATGCCAGAAGAATCTTTCCTAAGAGTCTTTATATAACTCCAGAACTGTTTGGGTGAGTCTGTACATTTTTCATTAACATATTTTCGATATGCTTTCCTTATTGCTTTTTTGTTTTCTCTTCTGATTTCCTTGAATTTCTCCCAATCTTCTGGTTTCTTACTCTTTTAGGCTTTATTATAAGCCCTTTGTTTACGCTTGTATTTGCGTTTAATTGAAGGGTTTATCCAGGGAGCTTCTTTTCTACTGCCCATCATTTTAGATGGGATATGGGTATTGACTGCTTTGTGTAGTCTATCTTTCAGTTCAATCCATAAATCATTTGCATTTAAGTCTTTATCTTTGAAGTCTTTACTAATCTCATACATTTCTTTTTCAGTCCCATTACGTTAGCTTTACCGTAGAAATATATTTTTCTTGGCTTCTGTGCTATGCTAGATGGTTTAGCATTTACTAGTATCATAGGTTTACCATCATGATCACTAATACCAGGAATTATACTAGATTTTACAACAAGAGATGGGTTCTTAATGAAGAACAGATCTAAGATGTTTTCTCCACGAGTGGGTCCAGCTACAATCTGTTCAAGTCCATAGTCATTGGATATGTACAATGAGATCTTTGCCCATGGTGGGTTTTTTTTAGCCACCAGGGCGTATTGACTGAGTATCCCATGTTATATCCCCTAGGTTGAAATCTCCGCCCAGCCAGATGTTACTGAACTGGTTTGGGTTTATTTTCTCCAAGGATTTCCTTAAACCGTTTAGATACTCTCTATCAGTATTTGGTGGGCGGTAATAAGAACCAACTAATATCGGTTGCATTCCTTGTACTCTTATTTCTATCCACACACTTTCATTTGTGGTATCCAGATCTAGATCTAGTCTCGGGATACTTACAATGTTGCTTTTTACTGCTATCAATACACCTCCATGTGCAGTTCCTTTAGCATTTGGTTGTTTATCTTTCCTAAAGACTCTGTAACTACTCGGGAAAATTTCAGAACTATTTACAGAAACATCGAGCTATGTTTCTGTGCTTTGATTAGATCCGGGTTTTCACACTGTAAACTTGTCTGTAATTCAGCGGTTTTACCTCTTATACTTTGGAAGTTCACTACTAGTACTTTCATTATTTTTGTGCTTTTCTGGTTTTGATTTTTTGTTTTATTAGTAGATCTAAGCCTACTGTCCTTTACTTGATGATACTAATGATACAATCTGCCTTCTGTAAGTCCTCTTGCCTAGTAAGACTATCAATACTAGGATAATCTGATTTTTTATCTCTAGCTTTTCTTTTTGGTTGTTGGGGGAAGATGTAGCCAGTGGTGACAATATGTGATCACTTTCACTGTCGTCATCTGTCATTAGATTGGCAAAACTATTTGATGACTTTGTTATATTAGTTCTAGACAGTGGCGTAATGAGCTCAAACATTTGGGGGCACAATCTTTGCGAGGGAGCCGAGCGACCGAGCGGGGGGATGGTGTGGGAGGGGGTGTCCCCCCTCCCGCGGTAGGGAGTTTTTTTCATTTTTCAACTTGAAAATGTGCAATCTGGGACATACCTAGGAAGGAAACTTTGACTTTAAAATTTGCAACATGGGGCATACCTAAGAAGACTTGACGATAATTATGTACTATATGGGTAAGCGTGTCGCGATTCGGCCGACCGGGATAACGGCTCGTAGCACCTTTTTTAGACGGAAAGTTATTTCGACGTCCGGACTGCTTTTCAGTTACTTGAACGTAATACTGCACTGTAACAGGGATGGGTGCATGGGGGGGGGGGGGGGGAGTTTCCCCCCTTCCCGCGTGAAGCGCGAAAGCTCTGACGTTTTAGCAAATTTGAGAGAAAGAAACGGCTCGTAGCAATTTTTTAGGCGGAAAGTTATAGTTCGACGCCCTGATTGCTTTTAAGTTAATTGGACGTAATACTGCACTGTATGTAACAGGGGTGGGTGCAGGGAGAGGAGAGTTATTTCCCCCTTCTCGCGCGAAGCGGGAAGACTTTGACGTTTTAGCAAATTTTGAGAGAAAGATATTCGGCTTGTAACAGTTTTTTTAGGCGGAAAGTTAGTTCGACGCCCTGGCTGCTTTTCGGTTATTTGGACACAATCCTGCACTGTATGTAACAGGGGTGGGTGCAGAGAGGCGGAGTCCCCCTCCCCCCCCCCCCCCCCCCTTCCCCCACACACTCATACGCCATTGATTCACATACTCCACTCACCGCGCAAAGCCGCTGATCGCGCGACTCCACTAATCTGTACTCCCCGAAAAAAATGTATTGAGGATCGACAAATTTGTGTAAGTCACTCGCCCTCAACGTCCGCTTCTCTGCTTGCTGCGTGGATTATTCAATACAGTCCGCAGGTGGACTACGTCAGAATCTGAACTTGTAAACTTCGAAGGACCGTGCTACAGGACTGATTGGGCCAGGGTTTGATTAACAATCCCCTGCATGTAACATGACTAGCAGACATTTATACAACATAGTCATTTTCTGGGGTTTACAACTGGACCTATCTAAATCTTGGTGTTTACTAGATCTGGTATTCGTATGCCTTTTCAGTAGTTGCGTAGGGTAAAATTTATACTGAAGTTGTTGTGAAGGAAGCCGCGATATTCTCTGTATATCCGGCTTAGTTTCAGACTTGCCTGGACCTATCATCTCACCCTTCAATCCAGATCCCAGAATTATCCAGGTAATAATAAAAAATGATAGAGTACTTACAGTTGCTGCAAGTTTGACCATGTTAGTTATCTGTCCCTATCCAGTACTTGTTAAGTAATGACTATGTGTGCGGGTCACCGCGTCGTGTCAGTGTCCACCCCGCACCCGGCCGCCCAGGATATCTAGGCCTGCATGATGTTATAATACTGCGATGCCATG
Organism: Heliocidaris erythrogramma; assembly: GCA_025617745.1. Classification (NCBI taxonomy): domain Eukaryota; kingdom Metazoa; phylum Echinodermata; class Echinoidea; order Camarodonta; family Echinometridae; genus Heliocidaris; species Heliocidaris erythrogramma. The sequence goes on along the minus strand of CM046870.1, from coordinate 11,987,764 downwards.
ATGAAAGACAATGCGATGTGGAAAATAAATCGCATTAAATCTCGTCAATCCTCCACGATAAAGTAATAATAAACGATCCAAAAATGGGTTTAATGCTTGAAAAACAATATCAAGCCAAAATTTAAAAGTAAAAATAACCAAAAATAAAGAAATTTTTAGAGGAAAAGATCCTCAAGATTCCAGAAAAAGAAATTAGGTCCTCCCTCTCGCGCGCATGCGCCCCCAACATTTCTATAGAGGCGATATTGAAAGATATACCCTGATATCAAGTAATTTTTAAAAGCAGCAGAATAATGAATTAAACAAATCAATGAAAGTTTGAGCAAATACCAATAAAAAAAAGAAAGCTCTATAAATTCTTGAAGTTGTAATCAATCAAACACATATTCGCAATTCCGTGACGTATCTTTCGAGGTCCTCTCCAATTTGGCCTGTACTAAAAAAAAAAAAATCATGAATGTCAACCTTTTCTAAAGACAATATCAAATCATAGATGCAGTCTAGATATAATCACTGCCCATAACTATGTTCTTGTTGTTGTTGGGTTTCTTTTTTTCTTTTTTTTAACCCCAAAGCAGTATAAAACAAAATGTATTCCTTCATCAAAAAGTAAGAAAATTAACATTTTATGAACTTTTCTGTACAGACCAAATGGGAGAGAAGCTCACAAGATACATAACTTTCTTATTTCCTTGTCGGATTCTGCTCAAACCTTCACGTATCTACTAGTTCTTTCATTTTTCTACTTTTATTCCAATCAAAACACCAGGGTGGACTTGCCCTTTAAGTTGATTTACTGAAAGTCCTTGCCATCGTGTTTTTATGTATCATATTATGACTGTTGTCTCTACTATATACTTCGACTTCAACAGTATCATCTTATAAAGGGGAAGAAAGATTGGGAGTAGCGATGGAGGGAAAACGAAAGTTGTTATCGTGAAGAAAGGAATGAGTGTGTGTGTGTGTGTGTGTGAGATAGAGAGATACAGAGAGAGAGAAAGAAAGAGAGACAGAGAGTGAGAGAGAGACGGGGGGGGGGGGGGGTAAGACAAAATGAAATACGGTAAGAGTGCAAGGGAGAGATGGTGGATGTATTGAAGGGGCAATCTCGCTGGTCATAAGGACCGCTAGTCATAATGACCGCTATTCTTAAGGATCGCTATTCATAACGTGTAAGTTCCTATACCTGAAGGTCCGCTATTCATAAAACGGAAAGGGGGTCACCATTCATAAAGTCATAAGGACCATTATTCATAAGGACCGCTATTCATAATGTGAGATGGGTGTCGCTATTCGTAATTCACATTGAGGGTCATTACTCATAAGGACCACTGTTCATGATACGAAATCGGGGTCGTTATTCATTAACATGGAGACTCAGAAGGGGCTCTATTCATGATTTATATTGGGGGCACTACTCATAAGGACCACTATTTATAATACGGAATCGAGGGTCACTATTCATATTAGGAGAAAAGGGTCGCTATTCATAATAGAAGAGGGTCGCTAAACATATTAGGAGAAAAGGGTCGCTATTCATAATAGAAGAGGGTCACTATTCATAATACGGTATGAGGGTCGCTATTCATAATGAAGAATGAGAATCGCTATTCATAAATATCAAATAAGCAAACAATATAATAGCAACCCTCTTCTTCGATTATGAATAGCGACCCTCATTCGTATTATGAATGGTGACCCTCTTCTCCTATTATGAATAGCGACCCTCTTCTCCTATTATGGATATAATTATAGGTTTTCCCGGTCAATTTCAAACTTTCTCCAATCAATTGAACGTTTCGAGCAATCAATTTCGCCCGAAATGCGATCGCGGTAACAAATCAGAATTCAAATTCGTCTTTGGCCGCTCAAAATCAACATCTCAGCGATCAAATTGCAAATTGCGCCAATCAATTTAAAACAATGAGCAATGGTATTCGTCAATCGTCATTCAAATTCGTCCATTCGTAACAATTCCGTCTTTGCGGTCATTCAAATTCGTTAATGAGCATGCATATTTGAAATAACTGGAATCAAATTAAGAATGTGAGGTTCGTATCAAGTAGAAAGTCGAAATGGGGAGGGTTTGGGGAACCCTTTATGTTAATACTTGGCCATGGTGTTGTTATGCTCATTTGGCAAATAACCAGAAACATTTTCCTTCTTTTCATGTCAAATTTGGGTAGAAATTTGATCTCTTTTTTGATGGTGGATTAGGGGAGAACCGGGGCATAGACCCCTTAAGAAATCAAAACACCATATCAAAAAAGAGATCAAATTTCTACCCAAATTTGACATGAAAAGAAGGAAAATGTTTCTGGTTATTTGCCAAATGAGCATAACAACACCATGACCAAGTATTAACATAAAGCGTTCCCCAAACCCTCCCCATTTTGACTTTCTACTTGATACGAACCTCACATTCTTAATTTGATTGCAGTTATTTCAAATATGCATGCTCATTAACGAATTTGAATGACCGCAAAGACGGAATTGTTACGAATGGACGAATTTGAATGACGATTGACGAATACCATTGCTCATTGTTTTAAATTGATTGGCGCAATTTGCAATTTGATCGCTGAGATGTTGATTTTGAGCGGCCAAAGACGAATTTGAATTCTGATTTGTTACCGCGATCGCATTTCGGGCGAAATTGATTGCTCGAAACGTTAAATTGATTGGAGAAAGTTTGAATTGACCGGGAAAACCTAGGCTAATAATAATAGCTACATTTATATTGCGCACGTATCCATCCCAGAGGATGTTCAAGGCGCCTACAAAGGAGTATCATTACCCTGGCTTTAGCCAAGCTGCCATAGGCCGTTGAAAGCATCCAAAGAATAATTTCCTACCAGGTACCCATTTACGACACCTGGGTGGAGAGTGGCAAATGTAGATTAATGTCTTGCCAGAGGACATTAGTGCCGCGGCGGGACTCGAACAAAATTATAGCGACCCTCTTCTCCTATTATGATTAGCGACCCCCTTTCATTATTATTAATAGCGACCCTCTTCTCCTATTATGGATAGCGACCCTCTTCTCCTATTATGGATAGTAACGCTCTTCTATTATGAAAAGCGACCCTCAATCCGTATTATGAATAGCGACCCTCTTCTCCTCTTCTCCTATTATGAATAGCGATCCCCTTTCCGTATTATGAATAGCGACCCTCTTCTCCTATTATGAATAGCGACCCCCTTTCCGTATTATGAATAGCGACCCTCTTGCCGTTATGAATAGCGATCCTCTTCTCGTATTATGAATAGCGGTCCTTATGAATAATTATATTATATTGGATGGCTCTGAATGGGATACCAGAGAATATTGCCATCGAGTATAATTATTATTATCTATACCCTACATGAAAATGATTTACTGAACTTAATAAAAATCATTTAACCAACCATATTCAGTTAATAGAGCCCCTCATCATACTTCATTGTGATCACACAAGTTTAACTTAACCTCTTTATGACGTCATGTGCGTATGTGTGTATGCGTTGCATTATTTGCGCGCGCGCAAACAGACCAGACAAAATACGGCATAATATTGCACGGCCAGTTTAGTACAGTAGTGTATGGGGAATTCAGCGTCCCGTGCAATATGCTCTCATATTGCACGCGCAAATCAAGCATACAAAAATATGCGTTTTTAACGCGCCGCTAAAATGGCTTATATAGGTAATGATATATTGTCTTTCAGATTACTTTTTTACACTACCTCAATCTCTATCTATTACTTTATTAATTTTAACACCTTCATCCGTAGGCTATTTTCTCTCTCTCACTCACACACACACACACACACCTTACCCACACACAGTCTTGTATTGCTTTACTTCCGAGGACAAAATTGTTCCTCTATTGTTCCTCCGTCCTCGGACAGTCGACGGAATAAAGCACAAATTCATTGTTCGACGTTCGAGGACTATTGTCCGGCTTCCGAGGACCATTGTTCTCATGATTTTTTGTTTGTTCTCTGTCCGAAAATGTCCTCGGACACTGTATACGGCTAAACACGCCCACACCCACACCCACAAACACACATACACACACATACTCTCTCTCTCTCCCACGCCCTCCATCATTCAATACTGGTCCGCTAGCTAGTAATAGGGACCGCTATTCATATAATTACAGCTATTCACAAGGACCACTATTCATAATGGAGAAAGGCTCAATATATAAGGGTTATTATTAGCATTATTGCAATAGAAAGAAAAGAGTGAAATGAGAATTATAAAGCTAGCAAAAAATATGAATCATTTAACACTCCTCACCTTCCCCTTGACCACTTTTCTTCAAATGAACTTAGCCCTTATTAAAAGCGAACTAACCTATTTGATATATTGTATATATTCATTAAATATATTTGCAATAGGCCTAATGTTTTTTTTTGTTTGGGAAACAAAAGTAAAAATATGAAATTTGAAATATGAAATAAAATTAAACTAAAATGAACTGTTGTTGATCAAATATTTTCTACGTTAAAAAATGAAAATAGAATGCTTGTGATATTAATTTTCCTTACATCCTGTAAAAAAAAAAGGGGGGGGGGTAAAACTCTTTGGCATTCTCGTGAAATAAGCCACCCCACATTCACTTTGTACATGAAGTTTATTGCGTGTAATTGCCTATGAGGGTTCACATCCTCCATTGACTTTACACGGCCGTGTGTGTCTACACACTCGATGACCGGTGGCTTATTTCACGAGAAGGCCAACTCTTTTACCAGCCATCGATGAGACGAGGGAAATCCCCCAGACACGCCCCACGCCCTATGGCCACGCCCCCCCCCCCCCCCCCCCCAATATTACCATCCGCATGTGGCCTAGCTATAGGGCCTAGCGCTATAGCGCCATGCCTATAGCGCGCGCGACCCTGGGAATTTTCAGGTTTATATCGGTTCATGTCATGTTTATATCTACAAGCCGTAGCTTTTGTGTAATGCACTAAGTCCATTAATCAGTGTGAAATTCATTATATAACGAAAAATTGCGATTTGATATAATTCATGGATAGCTCTTATTATTAAAAAGGTTGTCTTAGAATGTAACTCTGAGCTTTCAACGTCACAACAACAAATAATTTTAAAATATAATGCATATCATTTTTCACTTTTATACTCTTCTTTTCCTTGCTTCAGACTAGCTAAATAAATAAGTACAGACTACAGTGAAAATGGCGAGCAAAGTTCACACAATTGAGACGATAATACTTTTAAAACGATGGACTTTGTGATATTCACTAGTCGTCTGAGCCTCTAAGCTTGTGTTAACGATATACCTCCACTTTTAATCCCCGGATTAATGATTACTGAGTATAGTTTTACGACCATTAAAATTACTGCAAACGGACTGCCTGCATAATTAAATTCAATTTTCGACCTCCTCCATTGATAGTGTACAGACTTCTCCGGAGACTTCTCGGTATGTTGCGTTCGAAAAATTTAGTACAGCTCTTCATCAAGTCGAATCTGTGCACGAGCAGCGTACGAAACCAAGCATCGGAGGCCATGGCGACTCTCTCGAAGCGTGGACAAGTTGGTGTTGTGACTTTGACAAACCCGCCCCTAAATGTTTTGAGGTAAAATTTCATTTGATACAAAAATCATAGAATTAGAAATGATAGAGCTCATATTCATAATGCATGCCCATGGCATGATGCCAGGCATACAGTTAGGCCTAGGCTAGTAAGTAGTATCTCCGTCATGTCCGTCTCATTGATTGTCACTAGACACTACAGTCTACACTGTCACTAGTCACTAGTGACTAGTCTAGATCTACCAAATTAACCCTGCTCTACGTACGACGTCTACCTTTGCCTACCTTTGCCTTACCAACCATGCTATATTGGCTTATTGCTTTATACATGTAGGCCTAGATCTAGTACTAGATTAGAACCGGGTGATTCCTTTATTAATTATATAGGCCTAGGCCTAATTATAGGTATGTGAAATGAAAATTTCAAATTGATTAATTCTTGACAAATTTGGTATCAACAGAAAGGTCTAGAAAAGAGAAATGCAGTAGTTTTTGAATTATTCAAATTGGATGGATATTTAAGAAATTAGGGCACTTTACATATCGCAAAACACTGGTTTTTTTGGTCCCGCGAATTGTACAGTAATTCAATACGGCAAATAAAAATGTTGTGACCAATATACATCCCAAACGACCTTAAAAATTACCTAACTTCATCCTATCCTGAAAAGTTTGGTACCCCTGGTCAGCTTATTAGAACATGAATTTGTCAACAAAAACAGAACAGCATTTCACTAACACACTTCATATTTCTGATAATTACCTTAATATGGGATATTGCCATAATATTTTGATGAAGAAAAACAATTGTCTATTAATGAAATTTAGCATCGAAATCTCATCACTTTTGTATATCCATCGTCAAAATTCACATGCTAACGCCAACGGGTTAACCCACGGATCTCCGCCGCCACTGCTTCGCGGTGGAGTGAGCTAACGTGTATACATAGTTCTGACATGGAAAATTTCGCAAAGTAAAAAAATTATTTCGCAACGATAAATTTCCATTTAACTTCTTTAATGTGTTAAATATGAATGAAAATGAATATGTAAATAATTTAAATCAATTAAATTTCTTACCTTCATGAAAAATAATGATGATTATGATGACTCAAAATTATCGCGGTAGTTCAGGCCCATGTGAAACAACGTCTGGAAATCCTTTTGACAAATTTTTTTTTTCACACACTAGTTCGTGGTCTCAGCTCTTCGTTGATACCCTTTTTGTGCACATTGACATGCAAATACGGGCACAGCGAAAGCTTTTGTCAGGGTACCCCGCACAGCATAACACGAAAGCTGGTAGAAAACAGAAACACAGTTTTGGAACCACTTTCGCGATGCAAGCGCACAGGCATTTCACATACCTACTAATTATGTACAGCTAAAAACAGGTTGATTAAGCATGGACTTAAGTCTTCTTAACTTCTTTCATTCGCGGGGCCCATTACACGTATTAAGTCTACTCCACTAGCTGAAAACGCGCCTGCAACAGTACATCCCATCAGCGAAGTTTGCTTGCAATACTCAACAGATAGGCTAGGCCTACAGAATAACAATATAGAGTGACATGTGTCTTGATTAATTTATGACTGTGTTGTGGACATCTTTTCATTAATTAAGTTGAGCTTAAACTTGAAGGAATATGAAAATTCAGTTGTCAATGATAATGGGGTTTTTTGTGGAAGGAGCCAGTAATATTAGTATCGCCTTTTTTTAATAGGTCTAGTTCTTTGATTATTCATGGGTATCGTCTCACAAAACAATCATGATTACATGTAGGCCTACATTGTATGTCTAAATATGAGGTTAAAAATTAACGTAACATGCATTAATCACAATGAGATGTCTGCAAAATTGAACTTATGATGGTTTTGTGAGACTTTGCCCAAGTCCGATTCCATGGAAGAATAAGAAATTAAAGTTTGATGGAGGCAGAATAACCCAGAAGATCGAAGTAAGCAGTTATTTTAAAGACTACATGTACTTCAACAATGCAAAAATAGCTCTTCAGTTATTGAACTGACATGTACATTGTGCATGTGCATGTAGTTCTCATATAAATTGTTTGTACTGAGGACATGGTGCTGTGTCATGCATGAATTAAAATTATTGTCAGGAAACAACATTCTAAGTAAATATGTGTAGGCAGTCATATCTAAACTTTGATGGTTTACACACTTTTTGCAAGTACATACATTAATCTAGTAGATCATAATTTACAGATCTGTAGATGATTTTCACAATTTCCTAAACTACTTATGCCTTACCCATTCCCAGAAGTGCAGTTCTAATAGGCGTACTAAATTGTCATGAATTGTTATCTGTGACTTCCAAGTAAAACTGTTCCAAGTTAAAAGTTCAGTGTTAAAGCAAGCTAAATTGTCAACATGGCTGGTCTGTTGTTGGGTATTATTCACCTAACTATCAAAAAATATTATTTCTTCAATTGCTATGATAACATATGTCTCTTTTTTTTTTAGGGGGGGGGGGGGGGGGGGGGGTTGGTGGGGTTGCGGAGAGGATTTCATATGTATGTTATACTCAAGATTCTCCAAATTAAACATTTCACTAGTTCCTTTAATTACAATGTATGTATATTTCAACCTTGGCCTTCCTATACATCACTCAGGAAATTCTGTATTTGTCGGTGCATGTATTTTGTTATAGGATACAAAGCATGTATGCAATGAAATACCAACAAACCAAAAACTTGTAGATGAATTTTCAGGTTACATATACCTTCACCAAATACTTAGTCCTTCTCAGACTATTATTAAAGAGAAAGATATTTTGAATTGCAATGTTGTTCTTTTAGAATTTCAATGTAAAAATGAACTCACACACAAACAAGGATACATCAATTAATTTTGCATGTGATTGTCTGAATAAGTTCAGCTATTGCTGTTTAAAGGGCGAGTCAATTAGAATAACATTTCATGATAATATCAAAGTATTGTGTCAATACTGCTAGAAATCGCATATACTTTTTATTAAAAAGATCTGTGTACTTCTCTAAGCTTCGTTGAAATTGCCTAAATCGCACGTTTATCAGCTAGTCTGTCACGCCCCTCGAAAAATAGGGCCCAGTCACGTGCCTTGTCAGGTGACCTGTGACGTACCATCGGGAACATCTAGCTAGCGGACGACGCTTGTCTGTGTATATCCAGTGCAGGGAATTTGGGATAGGCATGATAGGAGTGCATATCTCAAGAAAATGCCGAGGAGATGTGTTGTTGCTGGGTGCAGCAAAGGCACCAGCGATGGTGTCAGTCTGCACACCTTTCCTAAAGATGATACAACTCGAAAAATTTGGATTTCAAGGATCAAGCTGACGCGAGCTAGCTCAGTGGGATGGCCCTTCCGCTCACAGTACTGTTTGCAGTGACCACTTCAGGGAGGAGGACTTCGATAGTCAGGCCCTCAGGCCAGGGGCTGTATGACCAGCTAGGATTTGCGCCCAAGAATAAAATGCTGCGGCCGACAGCTATCCCTGTCATCAGACTGGGAACTGAGGGCTGTGGAACTGGAAGCCAAACACAGGGAGCTAAAAAAACAAGAGTCGGTCTGCAGTTCTGAAGCTGGAGTCACTGGAGAAAAAGAGGGTAGGTCTACCGTATCGTACCGGAGAGCCCGGGGGGGGGGGGGGGGGGCACTCAACCTGTTTTTGGATGTGGGTGTGCCGCTGCCAATCTCAAAACAGGGGGCTAAGGAGCTAAATGGTTAATTGAGGAAGCTCATTTTTGAGGGTCTAAGGAGCGAACGGGTTCATGGGCAGAGCTAATTTTAGCTGCTCGCGAATTCACTACTGTCTACTCTGGTACACATACGGTGCATGAGCTGAGTCAGCGGTCGCAGCGCTGTTTTTAACGCTGTACATGCCGGGCCACTGCACTGGCTGGATGTCGCATGCAGATTGATCTCGCTGAGCCGCCGCTAGCACTAGTAATACCGCGTTCAGTTATTGGGCACTAGGCCGCCCAGCTCCCCGCTGCGCTGGCCTGGGAGGCTAGGGAGCGACCGTTCCCGGACAATAGGCTGTGCGCATTGTTTTCTCATATTCTAGGGAGCGAGTCGGAAGCCAATCGAGGTGCGGTTAGTGAAAATCTGAAAATCGCATATCATGGGAACGACCCGAGAAGGTTGAAAGTGGGGGACGTCACAGCGGCACATACATGTGTGACATATATATGTGAGTGCCCCCCCCCCCCCCCGGGAGGCAGCTAGCTTGCAGCACACGATTTTGCTGTAATTGTTGTAATATATTTAGACTTTCATCCAGTCTTTCAGTGTACTTGGTTGTTATCATAAGCACGCACACAAAGATTCGCAAGGTACGGTCAGCAGTAAAGCGACTGTCCACACGTCTACTTGTCTGTAAAATATTACGTTTTTCCAAAACATAAACCTAATCCAAAAGAGGAATTATCATGGGTAAAGTGTTTGAAAAAATGCCAGACTTGTCATTTGACCTCTACTAAAATGTCTAAACAACCTATTCAAATCCTTTTGGGGGACTTAAAGATTGTCGAAATTGTATAAATAGTGATATGAAAATGGATAAATTATCATTCATTTACATTGCCAACATATTAGTCAAACTTAGTGGCTTCGCGGGGGACTTCCCGATGCTACGTCAAATCGCTCTAGCCAATCAGCTGTCAATTTTTGGGGGCGTTCCCAAATTAGTGAGTTTTTTGACCAATTTCTCGTTACTGGGCAATTTTTTTTCTGTAAAAATGTCAGAATTGTGTCATTGGACCTATGTACTACATTTTTAGCCCCAATGTTGATTCTAATTGACTCGCCCTTTAAATTTCCCTTCCTGTCTAACTTGTTCACTCTCATTTACCATACAGCTACCCAACAAGAGCTTCAATCGTGCAATTGGTTCAGGTGAGTTAGAATATCTCCCTGCATCATTTGCTACATGTAGAGTCTGATAGATGTGTAGAACAGTAAAGGGGTGCTCTTAGCCTAGAAAGGTTCTTTGAAGAGTAAAAACAGAAAAAACCTGAAACTACTTGCTATAGAGCCTGGTATTTTTATGGGGTTTTAATACTCTAAAGCTACAGTGAAGAGGAGATGAGAGATTATGACTCATGGTAAAGGTGATATCTCTGGCAGTAAATCGGGGAAAAATCTTGCGGATCGAACTACTTCCTCAGTTTTCGACCAAAAGTCAAGAAATTTGGTACACACATTGGTCTTGGTGGGAAGATGTGCAAGACATATTTTTTGGATGTGTCGGAAGCTGCGTTGCCATGGAAACGTCATATCTATGGCAGTAAATCAGGGAAAAATTCTTGCGGATCGAACTACATGTACTTCCTCAGTTTTCAACCAAAAGTCAATTAAGAAAGGCTGTTGTCACGGGGCGGGGTACATGTATTAATCATCATCTTCAGTGATACATGTAGTTCTAGCTTGTTTGTCTTTTTGCCTCTGATTCTGCTAGGATCGAAAGCTCAGGGCCCTTTTGACTCCTGCTTACATGTAAATCACCTTTGAAAATTCTGTTTTTTGTGAAGCTGTTTGTATTATCGATATGGTGGCAGAGTGCCCTCCTGTCTATTCTATGCAAACAACTATATCAGGATTCTATCCAAAAATATATGTGAAAGGGTATTCATACAATACAGTGTTTACATTCATATCCAAAGATTGAAGTGTATTATGTAGTGTATGCACAAAGCCTGAAGGTCACATTCGTAAAGGTCACCAGCCCACCACACACCTTACGGTTTCTTCTACAACCTGATTTTGAAGAAAAAAAATGTATATTCTACACCAGTTGAATTTTAAAAGACATAAATTCTTCCTATTTGAGGTCCCAAGTCATCATTTGAACTGTATCACCAAAATATCACGGTTTTGTCAGCCATCCGGTCTGAGCAAAAACTGAGCTGACAAAAGCACAGTTACATCGGACCGGTCGCATATGTAGCCATGCACTGTCTAGTAGCCGATTTGCCCCCGTACCGTATTTCATTTAAAGGCTTAAAATGCCATGCAATTTCAGTATTTGTATGGCACTTCAGGACCTCAGATACAATTTTCCAATTTAAACATGATTCTTTTGAGAGTTGTAGTCAGGTTGTGATAGAGTTTGATAATAAGTACCCATATTTTGATGTATTTTCTTGATATTATTTCCAATCCGTACAGGAGGCAGAGAAAGATGCCTCGGTGAAGAGTATAGTTCTATGTGGCTCAGGCCGGGCATTCTGTGCTGGGGCTGATATCACAGAGTTCGACAAACCTGATCTGGTGTTCAAAGGTAACTAGCCATGTGTCATCTATCTATATTCTATCTAATACATGTAGATCTATCTATCAATCTATCTATCTATTGGCTATCAACCAGCAAGAAAAATATACTGGAGCATTGAGCGATGTATATGCATACAGTGTAATTACCTGTACCATATTAGTTCTATCTTTGCAATAAAGTTCATGATATTCAACCGCTTGCCTACAGGAGAACCAGATGGCTCCTGTATTCAGCTTATGGAAGTCAATGGATTAAAAATTATGCATTTTGCATTAAGGACACGTCTTTATGCACCACAACCTTTTGCAAAACTACGTTCTTCAGGTATCTAATTGTATGTATTTGAAATATCTTTCTTTTTTTTCATGTGTAGAGCCGAACTTGGTAGAAGTAACCAAAGCGGTTGAAGCATGCAGCAAACCAGTGGTAGCCGTCATGCATGGCACATCGTTAGGAGGAGGGGTGGAGCTAGCTCTAGGCTGCCATTACAGACTGCTACATAAATCTGGAAAGTAAGTACCGTAACATGGGGTGAATAGGAACACCTGGGTGAAAAGGAACAAAAATTGAGAAGCTTCCTGACAAAATATTTTTTACTATTATGCGAAGCAGACCCATTCCATTATTTAATTCATAATTAATAAAAGAAATAGAAAAGGTCGGCATCACCTCTGGAGATTAAAAAATGTGTCAAAAAACCATTCCAATTTTTGTTATTATTTACCTTGGTTATTCCTATTCAAATAAAGATAGCCTTAATAAATAATTGTGCATAAGAGTAATGAATTAGTCTTGTTTAGCATATTTCACTGAGACAAAAATAAATTCTGATTCGAATGTACCATTTCTCTCTGTGAATATTGTAAAAATTTGAATATATCATAAATTGTAAATTATAGATATGTTGGAATGTCAATTGTCAAGTAACTTTCTTTATCATGTTACTGGGACTAACCTTGATGCACAAAGCTATTCTGTTAGTTCCATTTACCAAATTAATGTACGTCTATATTCATTGTACACCTGTTTGTTGCATTTGCGAGACATGAAATTCGGTAGTAAATGTTCAAATCAAATCAAATCAGATCAAATTTTGGTGGCATACTAGTGTTAAATTAATCAACAGCAACTGCATACACCGGGGAGGCAATTTAAGAACCAGATATTGCAAGTTGAAAGATATTTTTTTCATTTTTCCTAGGATCGGCCTTCCAGAAGTGCATATTGGTCTGGTCCCAGGAGCGACAGGGACTCAGAAGGTCCCAAGGGTCATGTCCATCCCCAATGCCATCGATATGATTACTACAGGGCGCCACCTATCAGCCAAGGAGGCTCACAAAATGGGCATCGTTGACAAGGTAAGCCAACTACATGTACATGTATCAATAGACCTTTGCATGTCCTTATTCTTTCTGGGGGTTTTTTAACATTCATTTTTCTTTGTAGAAGTAGAGGGGGAAACCCCTGCCACCGGGATTTTTAACCAGCCATGGGAAATTCATTGAGAAATCCAATGGGCTATATCAAAAACGATATTCCCCTTTAGAAATTTATGTGTATATGTTTGTATAGTTTACCACTGCTCTTTTTGATGACCAGAGCTACGTTGTATTTTACAGCTTCCCAGAGCTGAATTTCTTACCGATCACCGCTCGGTGCTCACCATCCACCCACCGGTTCTGTGTATTAGTTTTCTGTGTTCAAACCACTTGACCACTATTGACACCTTTGGCTTGTCTTGTATCTGTCTAGGTACTGGAAGATGATTACATGGAGCAAGGCGTGGCCTTTGCAGAGAATGTTGCCAATGACCCTGTAGGACCACGGAGGGTCAGTCAGATGCCTGTCAAGGTAGATGAGACCACACCCATGGTCTTTAAAGGTATGTACATGTGTAGGGTACATGTACTTACAGCTGGGAAAGTCCGAGTGCAAGAAAAGGAGGACCCATTTTTTTACCAGAGTTGATTTTTTTAGTTTGCCAGAGCACTTTCAGAGCTTTTCATGTCCAAATCATTCACAATCGCTCTTGTGTACAAACTGATATTAAGATTATTGAATCCTGCAAAAGCTGAACTTGCTGAAGACCAGCCTAGGCATATTTCAGTACCTCAATTTGTTAAAGTAGCTATCCAAAGAAAATCACATATATGGCAATTAATGTATCACTAGAAACTGGGAAGCTTACAGATGGCAATCGTATAAGTTTTATGTCAACTGCGTATCTGATGATTATAAAAACAACATAAATAAAAGCTCTTCTAAGCATCTGAAATATCCGAGGATTCGCCAGAAATATAGCGATGTTTTGATGTCGTCACACTAGGGATCGATCCTGCTTAAGCAGACGACGTCCTATAATGAATGAACGTAATTGCAATGCAGTTATTTATCAAATTATAAAGAGTTTGGTATATTTAACATGACCTTATTTCACACCATTCTAAAAGGGAAAGTGAAACTGATTCTGATAACTAAAACCGTTTGATTGTAAATACACAGGAGAAGGGTCAATGATCAATGAAATAAACCCCATTTTCAAATTGAAAAGCCCTCCGAATAATAGCATGGAGGCATTCGTTCCCTCTTGAAACGCCGAACATGCCCCGGTGCAAGCAGCTGAAAATACAATGGCGTCTTATTTTGTTTACGAGTGACTGATTCCTTTATTTTTTTAACGCTACATTTTTCATCAAAATAATACCATACACGAAGTTAAGAGTGAGGCAACAGACTAACATTAAGACCGACGCTAGTCAAGTAAGAGAAATAAGTGAAGAGGAGATGACAAAACAGGCACTGAAAAATGTGTAAGATGTTATGGGACATCGTCTGCTTAGACAGGACTGGTCCTTCGTGTGTCGTCACACATCTCAGCAGCGTTCAAGGAGCTCTTCAGCTGCTATATCGGGGGCTGTATTTTACCCTTTTGTAATTGATAATAATCATTAATTCAAATGTTTCCAAGCGTTGAATTTGGATAACCTTGTTTAATTTATGCCATCTATGCAATAATAAGTATTAAGCCAATATTTATTTTGATGGAATTTTCTTGCAATGTGATCTTTAATATGTCAAGTCATTACTTTCCATTGAATTTTACTCTCATCTTATACATTTACTTAATAAGTTTGCCATATGTTTGATACCTGTACCATTCAGTTATCTCACTTACAGTACTCTACATTTGTATTTATTTGTATAATGTAGTTTTCTTGTTTACTTGAACGTACTGTACATTTCACAGATTTCTCAAAGAATTAGCGGTTACTTCTCACATTTTTTTTTCTTCTTGGGCACTTGATGCTATCTTTTCAGTTGCTTATGAGAAGGTTGCAGCCAAAGCGAGAGGCATGTACTCCCCTCACTTCTGTGTGAAATCCATTGAGGCTGCAACAAAAGCCAGCTCCTTCGAGGAAGGTCTGCAGATGTAAGATAATCTGAAATATAAAGTTTAAAGTTAATTTTAAGCTGTGGAAATGGAAGTTGATTTCTTGACACATTGGTTAAAAAAAAATTATCTACATAGATTTATTGAAATTGATTCACCAGTTTTAGAGATGTTGCCAATTAAGGTCTACTTTCATTTTTTTTAGACACCCATGTACATATGTATTGGCTTTTAGAACAGATACCAAATGCATGTATGTGTACACGTATACATTGAATGTAATAAAGGAAATTCAAAGATTAGAAATAAGGACATGGATTTCTTTCCTTACATTTCATTTATTCCGATGACGATTGAAAATTGCATTTAATTTTCTTATGTCCTTTTATGTCCTTTATGTCCTTTACTGTTCCTGTATGTATATTTCACTACATTTTTTTTTTCATGTCAATTTCTTGTTGCATTTTTTTCATAGGGAGAGATACTATTCAAAATTCTTGGGCTTCTCTGAACAGTCTAGAGCACTACAGTATGCCTTTTTTGCAGAAAGAGCAGTATCCAAGGTAAAATATATATCTGGCAACACCATGGTATAAATCATTCACTCATTTGTTTTGGTTTAAAACTTTCAGGGAGAGAAATTTCCTGCACTTCCTGGTCTTTTCCAAACAGTCCAGGGCACTCCAGTATGCCTTCTTCGCAGAAAGAGCTGTCTCAAAGGTACATTGTATCTCAAGAAATGCTTTTCACTTGCTCAGCTTGAGTAGATTTTAGCACTTTGAGTGCCATTGCTCGCTTGCTTGCTACATGTAGGTGCCTTGTCTGGTCGAAACATTGGCAATCATTGGGAGGCAGTTGAAAATGTCAAAATATCAGTGGACAATTCCATGAAAAATGTACACTCGCCCAAAATGACAAAATTTAGCAATACGTCCAGGGCCCTGTTGCATAATACTTTTACATAAATCACGATCGTGACATAAATCTCTGCATAAGCTATGTCATTGACATTTTATGTTTATGTTGTGATTCTGGGATTTATGTCATGAATCATGACATAAATCATGACGTAAAAGTTTTATACAACAGGGCCCAGAAATATGTGTATATGTGCAACCATGACAACTTGACAACTTTAGTATCAAATGAAAGATCTCCCCAAGTTCTTTCATTTGAGTGGTATATCAATATGGACCCCTTTAAAAAATAGCTATTTGCTGACAAGGGCAATCCAACCCATGAGTTGAGAATAAATAAATCAAAAGTTAAAATGAATTACTTTTAGGCATGATTTTCTTATATTTGCCAAAACACCCTTTAAAATCTCATTATTTCGCACCACAAGCACTTCAAATTTAATTGTTTGTAGTAAAATTGTGATGAAACAAAGATTTAATACTGATAAGAGCTTTGCATGACCCACTGAATATTTTGAAAAGTAAAGCTATAGGGATTTATCAAAAGTAGACAGGAGTGTCATGTCTTAATGATTTTAAGCTATTACAAGGTAAAGTATGATCTGATTTTTGTTACTATTTAGAGTAAATTTAGAGTGTAATTATAAGTTCATGTTAAAACCTAAATGAGACTCAGTGAATCCCCAAACTCAGACTGTTCAAACTGTTTTGTGACATGTCCATTATGGACAAAGTTAGTGCAGTTTCTCTTCAACCATTTTGTGTAAAACTGAAATTTGCTATGTTTGTCACTCATAGTTTATAGTGTATGAATCAGTAACAGAAATATGTTTTACGACTTTTAATTTTGCTTAAAACTGTCTTAAATAACAAAAACAAAACATTTTGAATGTCATGTCTGTTACGCTGGAATTTACCTATTATGGAAGCTAAAATGTGTATCTGTGTGTTTGCATTTACCGGTAGATGTAGCTGAGCTGCATACATCTACATACTGTAAAGTGATTTCCATTCAGCAGAATTTGTACCTGTATACTGTACATACATGTACATATACATGTACATGTAAGAAGACAGATTATCAGTACCTTCCTTCCATGAAAAATACCCATTGTGTGTATTATTTGGGTGTTGTTGCTGGTTAAACTCTTTCAAACATCCACTCATAAACTCTTCAGAGTTCTTCTTCATTTCATCAAAGTAATATATTGTATTCCTACCAGTGAAATAGAAAAAAAAATAAAGCAAAATAAATCACAGCCTAGCTTTTTCATACCATCAAGCTTTTTCTCTCTGTTCAAGATGAGTATCTTCAGCATCTAGGTGCCTCCTTTCTGCTACCACTGTCCATCTATTCTGTCTTCCTGGACCCCTTACCATGAATCAATATGGGAATTGTGCTTTTTTTCCTCTTGTGTTACAATTTCCTTTTCAAATTTAAGAGGCCTTATCCTCAGACTTTTTCAATACACTTCTAAGAACCTTTAGTGCTTTACATATATACTTCCATGATCTCTCTCTTTCACTTTCTTTCACTTCATTCTTAAAATGCTATCCTGTGCTCAGAAACATTGCTTTATAAAGCACTATGTAATTATTATTATTAGTAGTAGTAGTAGTAGTAGAAGTAGCAGCAATAATATTGTTATTGCTATTATTGTTATTCCTTTTCTTCCTCTTAATATTCTTCTTGCTCAACTTTTCTTCTCGTTGTTATTATCATCATCATCATTATCATCACCATTATTATTATTATTATTATTATTAACACAAATCATTCTCCATCTCTTTTCAATCCTTCCAGTGGCATGTTCCTGACGGGTCAGCCAGCTACAAGACAGCCAAAGGTCAAGAGGTCAAGTCAGCCGCTGTAATTGGTGCAGGGACCATGGGCGTTGGCATCACCATGTCAATGGTCATGGCCGGTATCCCAACATATCTCACAGAACAAAACCAACAGGTAAACGTAATGGCTTGACATAGCTGGATCTGAAATTTGGTGGATTAAATACCAGATTATCAGACGAAAAGTTGGAACACTGAGCTCATAGATTTTTCCTGATTTTTAACTACAAATTGTGCATGAAATATCTAAAACAAACATTTACTCCCTCAATAAGAATGTGATATTCGCTACAAATTTGCTTTGAAGCGAACCGCAAGTTTAAACAAACACTCAGGGAGGCATTTGCATTCTGACAAAAATTATATTATTATTAGCATAAATACCGCCAGGTTATCTCAGCTAAAAAAAATATATTTCTGCACATTAATTATTATGTAGAAGAAATATTACTCTTTTATTCTTAATCAGGGAGGCATTCTTTCTCAAAAAAATTATATTGGTAGTACATGTAGCATGGCATTTCTGCACAGTAATTATACAATGTATGTAGAATAATTGTTTTTCAGCAGACCTGCAATTCTTTATTTACATGTATTTTTTGTAGTACCTTGACAAAGGACTGAAGATGGTACAGGGCATCTTGGCCCATGGGGTCAAGCAAGGTCGCATGAGTGAGGAGAAAGCCAAGAAGATCTTCTCCTTGGTCCGTCCCACGCTGACCTACGATGACCTGAAGGATGTCGATGTGGTGGTCGAGGCCGTCTTCGAGAACATGGCCCTGAAGAAGGAGATCTTCAAGAAACTTGATGGGGTCTGCAAGCCAAGTGCCATCCTTGCAAGTAACACATCAACGCTGGATATTGATGAGGTAAGGGGATTTCCCTGGTGGTCTATTGCTAACACTAACCCAAATTCTGATTTCAAAGCTAAATTTTGGGGCAATTTGTTAGCAAAATAAAGATTACAAACCCATGAGGCAGGACTGCTTTGTTGTGGCATGAATAGAAACGATTAACACCTCTCCTACTTCCTGCTTATTCAGATCAGGTGGCATCATGTTTCATTGAATCTGTCTTCTGAGGGCAGGCACCTTTGTTTAGCTTTTGATGAACCCTTATTTCTTGAACAATGCTCCCTAAAGTTCTTTGTTTGATTATGTAACAGCTCAACACTAATTACTT
The DNA here is from genome assembly GCA_025617745.1 of Heliocidaris erythrogramma. Taxonomy (NCBI): domain Eukaryota; kingdom Metazoa; phylum Echinodermata; class Echinoidea; order Camarodonta; family Echinometridae; genus Heliocidaris; species Heliocidaris erythrogramma. The sequence continues at coordinate 11,968,608 of CM046870.1, read as the reverse complement.
ATACTTTCATGTCCCATATATTCACTTTTCTGGAAGTCATGAGATGACATAAAATAAAGTCGGCACCTATTGTTCACATAAAAACTTGTTTGTGTTGATTTATTTTGCACTTGTAAAATTAGCGTCTTGAAAATATGCATGAGTATTAGTAGGATAAAGAAAGGGGGAGAGAGCAGAAAACTCCATTGGATTTTTTTGTTTGTTTTTCTTCCTCATCGTCTTTTTCGTCATCACCCTCACTGTCAGTATCGTGGACAAAACATTCCACTTTTCCATCGTCCAAGCCCTTCGCCTTCTTCAAGATCACGTGAATCACTGTGTGTGGGACTAAACCCACCAACACTAGTGGCACTCTCACTAGTCATTAGGGATATCTGAGTCAGAGTCCCTACTTCACTCGTCTAAAAGTATACACCGCTCCTAGCCTCGTAAGTTATACATGTACATGTACAAGGCGTTTCTTCCTCCTTCCCATTCTCTCAAATGATATACATTTCCAGAAAAAAACTTCAAAATACTCCCCAAATTTCTTATGGGACCGTATCGTTGGCTTCCGCTCAGCTGCATTCACAACATGTGACAAATGAAATGTTGCACACATCACTGTCAGTGCCGCTTGCTATGCCTCACAATAGTATTGTTTATATACAGAATATATTTCTGTGCCTGTTTCCGAGCATGGTTTGCGACCGAACGAGCAGATCTGCTAAGAAAGTAAATGTTGTGCTAATCTAGTACATTTGCATTTCTTATCCCATCTGTTTTTGGAAAGCTTTAAACGTGTTGACTAACTACATACAATACATTCGTTATTTCCTATGGGCTAAAACAGAATGATGGAATTCTGTTGCCATAATTTTGTAATGCGTTTTAACTTCTCTTCTACATGTAATCCTACATTCTAGATGGCTTCTGCAACTACTCGTCCAGATAAGGTGATGGGAATGCATTTCTTCTCTCCTGCACACATCATGAAGCTCCTGGAGAATGTGAGAGGCAAAAACACCTCGCCAGAAACCATGGCCACAGCGATGGACATGGGGAAACGCATGAAAAAGGTGAGTGCTGTTTACATAATGGACGTTTCTTGAATAAGGTATGTATCCTGTAGAGGTGTCGTGGTCTAGTGGATAAGTCTCTGGATCGCTGCTCACAAGGTACGGAATTCAAATCCCAGGCTGGCACTAATGTGCTTTGGCAAGACATTAATCTAAAATTTGCCACTCTCCACCCAGGTGTAAATGGGTACCTGATAATGCTTGAGCGATAGCAACTCGGCTATAACCAGAGTAATGTGCAGCGTCATGAGCGTCACAACATTACGGATATGAGTGCTATATAAGAAGCCATTATTAATAAACACATTCCTCTACTGTACATTTACATGTATGTCTTTAAACATAAATGTACAAGATGCAGAGATTGTGAATTCATTGACATATTACTCCGAAATGATGGATGCAAAACCTTGAAAATTATTACTCTCATTTGAGGGTGAATCTTGGAGAAAAACTGCTGCAGTTGTCAATCTTGTTATCAAAATGTAAATTAAAAAAAAAAAGAAAAGAGAAATGTCAATTTATACTGCAATAATGAAGGACATTTAGGCATTTTGCTTCTCGCTTTCATCCATTGTAGAAAGTACACTACATGCATGTACATATATGGGCTATTTTCTTTTCTTGGAGTAGGTGTCGGTCTTGGTTGGTAACTGCCCCGCCTTTGTGGGAAACAGAATGCTAGCGCCGTACTCCAGAGAAGCCCTGTTCCTGCTCGAAGAGGGAGCCCTTCCCAATGAGGTAGACCAAGTCTTAGAGGGTTTTGGTCTTGCCATGGGTCTCTGCAGGATGGGTGACCTGGCCGGTAAGTCTTGACCATGCCCTAGAGGAACCAGAAGGTTCTTGTACTTGTTTTAAAGGGTACCAAACACACAAAAATATTTTGCTCTGTAAGTTAGGTAGCTTTGGAAACGTTGCAAAATCAAAATTTTATATTCTACAGAGGCAGAACCAAAATATTACGATGTAGAATTATTATTTACCTCTTTGAACACTTTTAAGCAAAATAATATGAAAACTTTTATTCAGATATCTCTGATTCTTACTATAGAAGCACAGGCAAAACTGGCAATTTTCCTCTTTGCATCTTTCCTGCGTCTTTATGCGCCATTGCTTTCTGCTGTTATATAAAGCTACATGTACCTTAGTGGTTCTGTGTTGCTATACTATATTCAAAATATGGGCTTCAAATATTACTTCTATAAAGACATATTGCAAGTTTTAATACAATCTCAATGGCCTGAATTCACAAAGGAGGTTTGGTTTAAACCATGGTTTAAACCCCCTCCTGGGGCTTTTAAGCGTACGTGCGCACAGAATCCGATCCAATCATATATTTTCTTTGAGCGCGTGCATGGGCAATGTGCGCTAATTTACGCCTATTTCAGTACGCTTATGGAGGTTTAAACCATGGTTTAGGTTTAAACTTCCTTTGTGAATTCGGGCCAGAAAGTGTAAAACAACTTGTGAGTAGACTAGTTGAAATACCCGCACAATGATCACAAATGATCACAAAGAATAGGTGCTACACAAAATACAAGTCCTTGTTGGGTTCCTTTATCCTTTAATTACTTCATACTTCTTAACTGTTATCTAACAGAATGCCAGGTAAAGTTTCTTAAAGGTTGATTTTAAGCATTCTACCTGTATACAAATTATTTTCTAGATTGGTTGACTTGAAACTAGGAGAGCATTCATTAGTACATAAACAGTTTGATATGCTCTTTCTTGGTTTATGAACATACATGTTTTTGCCTTCCTCCTGTTTCCTACTTCTGTCACACTATTACTAAGTTACTGTACATACGTGTAAATGTAACAGCACAATGTCAACAGCTTAGTGCATGTGAGCCTTATAGAGCTGTAACCTACCATGCCCTTATAAAAACCAGAAGCTTCTGCGGGCATTTTATGTTTGCGAATTTCGCTATTGGTTCAGATTCGCGAAAGTTTCATGCTGCGAAATCATTGAATCATAACTGATATTTAACACTAAATTTTTACAATTCGTGAAAGTTTCATGCTGCAAACTTTTCTGGTTTTACAGCATCTATACAAATCTCTATGTATAGTACACAAACTGAACCCTCTGTACCAGGATTAAACATTGGCACTGTTTCAGAAAACCTTATACATGTAGCAATAGGAGGCTTAACAGGATGATTGATATAAGTTACTAAAACCATTGCATTTTATTGGCTGTGAGCAAATTTGTGTATATGTACATATGCATGTAGTATTGTTTCAGTTGTTATTGATAACAGGGCCCTGTTTCATAAAACTTGCTATTGATAACAACTGACACAAATCTATGACAGATTTGCTCTCAGCCAATCAAATTCAATGATTTCAAGTAGCTTATAACGATTGCTGTAACTTGTAATTGATCAGACTTTTTATGAAACGGGACCCTGCCCTAAAGTTAACACTTTCTTTTCTTTTCCGGTGTGCTTGCACATGTACATGTAGGTCTTGATGTTGGCTACAAGAGTCGCAAGGAATATGGTTTCATACAGAGAGAGGGACAGGATGATTTCATCAGGAAGGGAGAACGCTACAGTCCTCTCTCTGATTGGCTGGTGGAGCAGGGAAGACTCGGGCAGAAAACAGGTAAGGATTGACAGAAAGAAATAATGCTTGAGAGAGAGAGAGAGAGAGAGAGGAATATGGTTTCATGCCGAGAGTGGGATAGGAAGATCGGATCAGGGAAGGAGAATGCTACAGTCCTCTCTCTGACTGGCTGGTGGAGAATGGAAGACTCTGGGACAAAAATCCGGTAAGAACGATGGACAGAGAGAAGGCATGATTGACAGGAACAAAGAAATAGAAAGAAATAAACAAATACTTTGAATGATGTAAAGAAATATGAAATAATAATAATAATAATAATATGAACATTTGTATTGCGCCGGTATCCATCATGAGAGATGCTCATGGCGCAGATATTATTATTATCCCCGGTCATTGGATTCTGGCACGCCCGCACACAGTGTATGCACATTCTCCACTCCCTGGGGAGCATTCCAGCCAGGCGTCTGTTAAGCGCACACATGCTAAGCAAAGGACATTACCTTTCGCCATCCTACCGGGTACCCATTTAACACCTGGGTGGAGAGTGGCAAATGTAGATTAACGTCTTGCCAAAGGACGCTAGTGCTGCGGTGGGATTCGAACTTCGGACCTCGTGGTTCACAGTCCGGGGACTTATCCACTGATACACAACACCTCCACTGATCCACAACACCTCCACATATGAATAGCAAAGGGAGAAAAAAAATAGAGAAAGAGAAAAAAACTAGACTTGAATTCGTCACGAAGACGAATTAGGTGGTCTGTCCTTAAATTGGCACGATCATGATTGTAATCAGGATGATCATATTAATGGGGAAATACTAAACAGAAGACAGGATGTCAAGAATGCCATGAATGGAGATGCTTCCTGAGGACAGGAATGTAGCAAAATGTGTATCGGTCATTGTAAAATGATTATGGTGATGATAACGGTGATTATGATTATAATGACATAATGATGATGGCGATGATATAATAGTAGCGATGATGATCATGATGGTGATGATAATAATGATGATGATACAGGATACTTGGGAGATTAACACCATAGCTCTAATACAGGACAGGAAATCACAATTTGCCATAGGGTTGTACATAAACTACTGCACACTACTTTCTAATAGACATAATACGGAAAATAAGGCAGTTTATTACATGATTAGTGATTTTTTATGTTACAATAGTCGAAGAGGATGGTAAAATGACAGGCAAAAAGAAGCACACAAAAAAAAAAAAAAAAAATCGGCCCCGGGATCGAACCAGGTACCTTGACCATGGTAGTCATGTGCTTTACCGATAGACCAAAATAATTCCCATAGAGATAACACGTAAACGAAAAACGGGATTCTCAAATCCCATTTTGTACTGAAAAATTGGGCATGATCCCGACATCTGATTAAAAATTGGAGGGCTTACTAATAAAAGCTTATAGTCTCAGCTACAACATATTAAAATCTGGAAGGAAATAGACCAATAATAACTGAGATACTGCTCAGAGAACGATGTCATGTAGATTCGTGATTCGATCTTCCATAGACATAACACGCAAATAGGGAAAAATCTGACATGTCGTCTTTAATTGAAGATTTCAGTGTGATAACGTCATCAAAATGAAAAATGATGGTAACTGATCTGGTAGAGAATTGTCTCAGCTATAACATATCAAAATTTGGAAGAAAATCGATCACCTATTACTGAAATATTAGCAAATGAATACAAAAATGATGACGTCATTTTTTCAAAATCATTTTTTTGAGTTCATATGCAAATATGATGACGTTAGAACATGAGATCGGCAAAAATTCTACATGATTTCAAATCTACAACTCACAGGCTTTCAGAATATGTAAAGAAATTGGGGGGTTTCCGTATATTCTGAGGAGCTATGGCGAATTCTAGATGGGCATGTTTTTACCACTTTTTACATTAGAATGCCCATTGACGTGCGTACGAATTTGAAAGTTTGACGCGCGCGTACGACATTATGGAAGGTCGAGATTGACTGTAAATAGTTGGAAATTGTCAAGAATAGTGTCAGGAAGACAAAATATGCGAAAAAATGGCGTTTTTACGTTCTCTACGCGCTGTGTGCGCGCATAACGCGCGCACGGACGCGCACGGACAGAAAAAATTAAAATGCTTAAAATGTCCTGAACAATACTCTAATTTGATTAAAAAGAGATTTTGAGCATTTTTAAATTTTGACGCGCGCGTACGTGCGCGTCATGATGTGCGCGCAAATTTTGATGACATTTTATGTTGTCCCTTGACCTGAAGTTAATGTATGTCAAATATGGTTCATTTTTGATGACTCGTTATGAAGATATGATTGATAATGTGATATCACAAAATGGCGCCTGGATGACGTCACGATGACCTGATGACCTTGAAATAGATACCCGAGCTTGATCTGATATGTCCTCATGACTGTAGAGATTTTGATAAAATTTGACTCAGCCGATATTGAGGAATCATGGCAACAAGAAAGTGGTGGAAAAATAAAAATAAATAATAAATAAATAAATAAATAAATAAATAAAGAAAATTCTGACGAAATTAAGAGGTGGTCTGTCGACTACGACAGACCACCTAATGATGTATGCATGTAATGAGACGGAGAGACAGAGAGAGATTGATCAAAACAGAGAAACTGAACGAAAATTATAAACAAAGATAACAAAGACTATGGGAATGCTCTTGATATTAAAGCTACATAAATGCAGTTTACATCATACATAAAAGCACAAATATATACCACATGCAGTCTAGTATCAATTTCCCACATGGTAGTCGGGGGGGGGGGGGGGGGGGTTAATACCATTTTGAAGGGGGGGGGGTGCTAAAGGTTGGAATATGGGATTTGATTGCTAGATTCTCAAAAAGTATGGAACTAGTTCTCAAAATTTCATATGGACTACTCAGGGGTTCAGAATATGTAATATGTTTCTAAAGTTTCACAATAATTGTCTATAATTTGTAGAGTTGAATCTACTGAATACATGTTCCATACTTGTACTCTGAGTAATCATCTTGATTTTTCGTTTGCATACAGGCAAGGGCTTCTACAACTATGGCAAGCCAGGCGGGCGCAAACCAGAGGTCGATCCGGAGGTCACTCAAATGATCATTGAACTTTCCGAGAAAGCTGGCATCACAAGAAGACATATCCCAGCACAGGTGAAGTTTGGGTCTTTAAAACCAATTTTGAGTACGAGTATTTGCAGTAAAGTTTCATTTCAAGAAAATGTTCTTAAAAACCATGATTGTAATGATGTAAACAAAATAGCAAAATTCTGATGAAAACTGCATACCCTTGTAATCACCAACACAGATGTACACTCTATGTATATATGGAGAACATTGCAAGTAGAGAACCTGCTGGCATGGTGGCCTGGACATTTCATGGAATACTTAGTTTAATTATTTTGGTCATTACTTCAGAATTATATATTTCCTTTCAGAATATTTTGGCAGATGCTGTTGTGTTGGTGAATGGTGGAATATCTGTCAAAGGAAATATAGAACCACAAATGACTCCATTCTTTTTTATCTAAAGTACATTGTTGATACAGAAAAAAAAAGAACATACAATTTCCCTTTCAAGATATATTTAGTAAATCTTGATTATTTTTATGAATTTATAGGAGATTCTTGAGCGCTGTCTGTATGGTCTAATCAATGAAGGATTCAAGTGTTTGGAAGAGCAGATAGCCTCGTCTGATGAGGATATTGACATGGTCTGGTAAGAGCCCCAACTTTTAACTATTTATTACTAGATGTAAACAAAAACATACTTTTGAATGATGATAATTGAACAGTTACATCTACATGTACATGTAATCTGAAGATGAACATTGCACATTTTGAAATTGAAAAGTGTTAAAATTGATTGATAGCAAGTTTTATGACATTTCTTTATACATGTACATGTATAATATTCTTAAGATAATGATTTGCATTTTTCTATTAAACTTCAAAGTTGTGTATAAGGTTCCATGCAGTGTGATATTGTGATGTTCTGAATTGATTACAGATACATGTACATGTACCAACAAATTTTACATGTACTCTACATCTTTCTTATACAAACTTTAATGCATTATTCCTAGAACCTGTTTTCATTTTCAAGAATAAAGAGAAGCCTTTCTTTTAAAAAAAATGACAAAATAATAATCTAAGCTGTACCAGCCACATATTTTACTTTAAAATATAAGAAGTTTCATGTCCTGTGAAACTTTTCAAGCATACGTGAAAGTAAAAGTGGCTGGTCATACCACAATCCAAGTTTATCAAAGAATTGCTTGAAGGTTGAGACATCCATTATCAAGCACAAGCACAAACAGTTGCTTATTCTTGAATGGCTCAAAAATGGTATACATGTATGCCATTGCTTTCCTCCAATGAACTTGTAGGTTGTACGGTTATGGCTGGCCAAGGCACACAGGAGGGCCCATGTACTATGCCAAGAATATTGTCGGTCTGCCTAAGGTCTTGGAGAGGATATGGTACTACCACATGGAACATCGTAAGTTTCTTTGTTGTTCACTTTTGCAGATGATAACATTGTATTATTCTCATATTCATGTCATACATAAGTGCTGCTCATGACAGTGAATGGTAAGAAGGGGGGGGGGGGGGGGGGGGGGGGGGGTAGGTTATATTTTCAAATACATGTACTGAATTGAATTCAAATATTTGTACATCTTTCGTCGTTTTGCATCTTTATATATCCATTAAATATAAGTTCCTAATTCTAGGCATTTTATCTGAAAATATACATGCATGTAGCAATAATTGTACTTTTTAATAAATGAATGAGTCTACCCGCTTACTGGTAATTGTATCCCCCGGCAGTATGCCGGAGGATACTTTGGATTCAGCAGCGTTCCGCCGCCGCCGCGTCACATTCTTGTGTGCGCTCTAGCGGTCACATTTCTCGACGAATTTCTTTCAGACTTCCTGTGGACGTGTATCTTGGTAAAATCTGGACCCCTATAGTTTCTGGTGATGCTGCCCCCAGTGTTCCGTCTTTTATAGGGTAAAAGGCCATATTTTTGGGGATAGTTTGTGTGCGCTCTAGCGGTCACATTTCTCAACGGATTTTGTTCAAATTTTGTATGAAGGTGTCTCTTGGTAAAATCTGGAACCCTATAGATTTTGGTGATGCTGCCCCCAGTGTTTCGTCTTTTATAGGGTCAAAGGTCATATTTTGATAGATGTCTTGTGTGTACTCTTGTGTGCGCTCTGGCGGTCACATTTCTCAACGGATTTTGTTCAAATTTTGTATGGAGATGTATCTTGGTATAATCTACACATGTTTAATTTTTGGTGATGCTGCCCTCATTGTTCCGTCCTTTATAGGGTCAAAGGTCATTTTTCCATTTCTTGCACTCTTCTGCATTTCTCGACGGATTTCGTTCAAATTTTGCATGAAGGTGTCCCTTGGTGTAATCTAAAAACCTGTATTTTTTGGTGATGCTGCCACCAGTGTCCCGTCTTTTATAGGGTCAAAGGTCATACTTCAAGGGATGGCGTGAGTTCACTCTGCAGGCCACATTTCTTGATGGATTTCTTTCAAATTTTGTATGGAGATGTATCTTGGTATAATCTACACATCTTTACTGTTTGGTGATGCTGCCCTCATTGTTCCGTCCTTTATAGGGTCAAAGCAAATTTGTCCCTTTTGTGCACTCTTACTTCTGCACTCTTACTTCTGCATTTCTTGACTTATTTCATTCAAATTTTGTATGGAGATGTATCTTGGTATAATCTACACATATTTAATTTTTGGTGATGCTGCCCTCATTGTTCCATCCTTTATAGGGTCAAAGGTCATTTTTCCATTTCTTGCACTCTTACTTCTGCATTTCTTGACGGATTTCGTTCAAATTTTGCATGAAGGTGTCTCTTGGTGTAATCTAAAAACCTATAGTTTTTGGTGATGCTGCCACCAGTGTTCCGTCTTTTATAGGGTCAAAGGTCATACTTCAGGGCATGGGGTGAGTGCACTCTGCAGGCCACATTTCTTGATGGATTTCTTTCAAATTTTGTATGGAGATGTATCTTGGTATAATCTACACATCTTTACTGTTTGGTGATGCTGCCCTCATTGTTCCGTCCTTTATAGGGTCACAGCTCATTTGTCCCTTTTGTGCACTCTTACTTCTGCATTTCTTGACGGATTTCATTCAAATTTTGTATGGAGATGTATCTTGGTATAATCTACACATATTTAATTTTTGGTGATGCTGCCCTCATTGTTCCGTCCTTTATAGGGTCAAAGGTCATTTTTCCATTTCTTGCACTCTTCTGCATTTCTTGACGGATTTCGTTCAAATTTTGCATGAAGGTGTCTCTTGGTGTAATCTAAAAACCTATAGTTTTTAGTGATGCTGCCACCAGTGTTCCGTCTTTTATAGGGTCAAAGGTCATACTTCAGGGCATGGCGTGAGTGCACTCTGCAGGCCACATTTCTTGATGGATTTCTTTCAAATTTTGTATGGAGATGTATCTTGGTATAATCTACACATCTTTACTGTTTGGTGATGCTGCCCTCATTGTTCCGTCCTTTATAGGGTCAGAGCTCATTTGTCCCTTTTGTGCACTCTTACTTCTGCATTTCTTGACGGATTTCATTCAAATTTTGTATGGAGATGTATCTTGGTATAATCTACACATATTTAATTTTTGGTGATGCTGCCCTCGTTGTTCCGTCCTTTATAGGGTCAAAGGTCATTTTTCCATTTCTTGCACTCTTCTGCATTTCTTGACGGATTTCGTTCAAATTTTGCATGAAGGTGTCTCTTGGTGTAATCTAAAAACCTATAGTTTTTGGTGATGCTGCCACCAGTGTTCCGTCTTTTATAGGGTCAAAGGTCATACTTCAGGGCATGGCGTGAGTGCACTCTGCAGGCCACATTTCTTGATGGATTTCTTTCAAATTTTGTATGGAGATGTATCTTGGTATAATCTACACATCTTTACTGTTTGGTGATGCTGCCCTCATTGTTCCGTCCTTTATAGGGTCAGAGCTCATTTGTCCCTTTTGTGCACTCTTCTGCATTTCTTGACGGATTTCATTCAAATTTTGTATGGAGATGTATCTTGGTATAATCTACACATATTTAATTTTTGGTGATGCTGCCCTCATTGTTCCGTCCTTTATAGGGTCAAAGGTCATTTTTCCATTTCTTGCACTCTTACTTCTGCATTTCTTGACGGATTTCGTTCAAATTTTGCATGAAGGTGTCTCTTGGTGTAATCTAAAAACCTATAGTTTTTGGTGATGCTGCCACCAGTGTTCCGTCTTTTATAGGGTCAAAGGTCATACTTCAGGGCATGGCGTGAGTGCACTCTGCAGGCCACATTTCTTGATGGATTTCTTTCAAATTTTGTATGGAGATGTATCTTGGTATATCTCTCAACACATTTCTTTCAAATTTTATATGAAGATGTGTCTTAGTGAAAAAATAAAATTAGGTTGTAAAAGTTAAACCTCTACATGAAAATTAAATTGAATTGTTAAAGATGATTAAAAGCTTCTCTTTGATCTCATAATGTCCTGGGACAGGCCTGTGATGAATTGAGACATATATGTACATGGACATTCAAACAGGTTCCAATTATGGTACCGGGACAGAGTACATTGTATAGTGTAATTCAACAACTTGCTATCTAGCTGTTACAGTCTGTGGTCTATCTTCCTAACTGTTTCTCTTTGGAATCGTTTCCCATACAGCAAACAGTCCATACTGGAAGCCTAGCCAGCTGCTCATAGAGAGGGTAGCAGAAGAGAACCCACGAGCCAGTAAACTGTAACAAGCCAGTAAATTGTAATTGTGGATGCAACACGTCTAATTTTTGATGAATGAGGTGTAGGCCGTTCCAGATATCTGAATCTGTCGTATTTTGGATTGACTTGTATTCTAACCATTAGAAATGAAGTTCATGAAATACCAAAGTTGAGATGTTTTAAATTGTAGATGTTTGATATCCAGGCAACTCTAGCTATGAAATAATGCCAGTATTATTTGTCAGTTATGACAATGGGATAAGTCTCTGAACATTCACAATTTTGATAAAAGATAACTCATGACCAAAGTGCTTTTGCCTATGTGTATGTCTGAGATCAGCATGATAATACATTATGTTATGTGAGTGCAAAAGAAATGATATTATTTGGCCTCAAGAAGATGCTGCATAATTAATCTATTAATGAATTTATGATGTAGGTATACATGTGTATGATGTATTTTAGATTGAGAACTGCCAAAATATATGGGGGGGGGGGGTTTGCCAGATAATGTGGATTAAAAAAAAAGATATGTTTATAGTCAGTTGAATGCAAGGGAGACTTGAATTATCTACATTTATCATGGCTTTTTGCAAGACTTAAAAATTATCCGATTCTAATTTTAGATGCACAGACAAAACTAGTAATTTTTCTCTCTGCGTCTTTCCCGCGTCATTATGCGGCATTGCGTTTCGCTATTAAATATTAAATGTGTTTGGACCAATTGTGTGATCCGCGCAAATGACCATAGTAAGCTTCTACAAGTAGTCCATGCCTAGGAATATGTGGTTCCTTTCTTCCCTCAAGATGAAAACAAATTTGCAGTATTCTAGCATGTACATGCAAGTGATTATACTCGTGTTCATGCATGGTTTGCAAAAAAGTCATTGCAATCATTTTAAGGTAGTCGGAAGAACGAAACATAACAAATCATCTCTGTATAAGTTTTCTCGTAGAGTAAGTGGTCACTGCTACCCAATACCTTGTGTTATGTCAATAGTACTTACATGTATTAGAGAAGACACAATTTGGTCCACCAATTGACCGATCATGAGATAAGTGAAATTGAGAAACAATGTATGAAATATCTCCATTTTTCTTCAGTATTGCCACATTTGAATATCAGGAATGAGAGCTTTAATTGAATTTATTTTTACAGCAGCTGCTACGTACGTTCTTGTATGATCTTCATTAGTGCATTATATTACTTATTTGTACATTGATGATACATTGTTCTTATTTTCTTTATGAATAGTGAATTTTTGAAATTTGTCTTCCGAATTATATGGTCTTTTAATAGTGATCATTTTTAATCATGTGAACAGATTATATGCTAAGAGCATGTGGATTGACTTGGGGATGGAGGGATGATTTTATTGAAAGTTGAATGACATGTAATGTAAATCAACCAAAAATAATATGTTAGAAATATGTTACAATTAAAATTTTTTTTGACATCACTCTAAACAACTGTTGAACCTTTCTGATATATGTATTTCGGTGTGATGACTGAAAGTTAGTAATGGACAAATTTACAAAGCCCCTTTTACATAGGATACAAGGTGCTGTCTAAACAAAAGTTGAAATATATATATATATATATTGTGATGTATGTTATTTCCTCACTATATATAACAGTTTTGGCAACTCGCGTGGAAATATATATACAATGAGAATAATGGTTGTTGTGATATATATACATTTTGTATATATATTTCTTGGGGGGGGGGGGGAGTACAGTGACTGATGGTAGATATGTTTGTATGCCATGTATATGTAATCCATTTGATGACAAATCTGTGTTTGGACATTATTCTGTCATATGTGTAACTGAATCTCAGGTTTTTAAAAGTGTTGATTATCTGATACCTCCTAGATGGATTTTCATGTGCAGTTTTACCTGTTAATATACATTTTATGATATTTGAACATTCGTTGATTAATTCAGATTTCAAATCTAAATAAAATAGTTATTTACATATTATGGCTCCATGGGTTTCCTTTTTAACATGGCAAGTTTGGTATCAAAGGTACTTTCTTTTCACTTAATCTAAACCATTTTTAAGTGAATACCAGTCAATGAAAGACAAATGGTTGTCAAGTTTATACATACTTCCCCTCCCCCTTAGTGGTATTGCAAAATAATAGTTTACTTCAAATATTTATGGAATAGAACCAGCAATGCTAATTAGCCATGCCTTTTACCAAGTTAACCAAAGTGGACCAATTTATCCATGAGTAATGTTATAGAAGGTTGGAACAGGTCTAGAATTATATTTTTTCTCAATTCAGAGAAATCAATATACATATTCCAGATTTTGAAAAGAAAAAGAAAACCACCATTCCTTTTATTTGTTACCAGTATTCCAAATGTACCGATATCTGAGAGTTGGTTTGTTAGGCACTTTTATTAAAGTTAATTAAGTTAATTTAACTGAAGGTAATGTTCACATCGATGCAGTGCATCTTCACATTGACATCTTAATTTTTCTTTTCAATACTGGAGTAATACCTCTGGTAGAAGAAATGTCTCTGGGGTAACTTCATAATAAATCCCATTGACCACACACTGTAATACCTGATATGTGGATTATCTAGGCTTAATATATCCCACAAGAAACAAACACAAATGAACAAAACGAAAAAAATGTAGTGGATAATTTGTTCATTTTGTGTAACAAAAGCATTCAATTTAATGTTATTGTAACAAAATATTCCTAAGACTGTCAATCACAAATTTACAAGATATTACACAGACACATTTGTTGTACTCAACAAAATTCATTGTTTTAATAAGAAAGTCAAATTACAGAAATTACAAATTGCTCTTCAATTTTTTCAATAAAATTATGTATACTGAATGCAATCAATAAAATTTTACTTAGCGTTGGAATCACCAATAAAACAAAGTTTTGAACTAAAATTAAAATCAATAAAAAAGATTTATAAAATGCATATCATGGATATTACAAATGAAATATAAAAATATGAAAGGAGGAAAATAAATGGTTTTGGAGAAATTCTTTAAAACATTGGCTTCAGCCCGCCGGCTAATCTGTATAATACTGATAATTGAAATATTACTAGTACAAACATAATGCTCACTTCAGAAATATGTTTGATATCATGGCACTTTGAGTGATGAGAACCAAAAGAACGCGAGTAGTCTTATGCATCAATGAGTTAACTTCCTTGCTCTCGGCAGAGGCAAGTGGTACTGGAAATCAATCTTTTGCCTAGTATTTTAATGGAATAGATGTGCATCCTAACTCTACATAGAACATAGAATATCTGTTTCTTTCTTACTCTGGTCTTCAACCTGTTGCCTTTTCATATCTTTCCTAAACTTCTGACTGGTAATGTGGATCTATGGATGCATGCCGATCAGCGTTTTCGAAACGCTTTTTTGTGTCTATTGAGTAAAGCATTCTGCAGCGTAACTAGACGCTTCAACATTCCGTTCATAGGCAACGCATCGTGCTTTTCTTCCACACTGTTCTGTTCAGTGTCAACGGGAATTCCCCCATCCTTCTCTTTTCTCTTCGGTCGCCTTTCCTTCAGTTTCAAAGACAGTTGGTTTTTCAAGCTACCAATAAGATCCAGCTTCTTCCGGGCGTCCTCGGACAAAACGAAATTGCTATGTCCACTCGTCCGAGATCCCGTCGCCCGCGCTTCGGCATCGATTTCGACGTAGTTTTCTTTGGTAGCTTGGTCATGCAGGCTGCCAACTTCATCGTCGTTGTCCACTGGCTCATCGGTCTTACGCGAAGCTGTTATAGCGTTCTCCAGGTCATTGACGATCGAGTCAGCCAGAATTTTCTTGGCAGCTTGGAACATCTTTTTATTTGAGAGATTTTGTGCGAGATTTTTATTACGATCATCCAACGGACTTTCTTCGAGTTCTTGGGAAGACGGGGTTGCAACATTTTCCACTTCCTCTTGCAATGTGAGATATTCTGCGAGAAAGTTGCAAAGATAATTACAGTATCAAATGCAGGGTGGTATTCTGAAAATTGTTGTAACGTTTGTTATATCTTCCTCGCCAATATTGTAAGTTGGTATTCTGAAAATTGTTTTAAGGAGATATTATCTCTCTAAGGAACGCCCACTAGCGTATATAGGGGGCACGGGGGGCCATGGCCTAGATAAATTGCTGATATCATAAGATACAACAGCTAGAAGCTGTTGTACGTACCATGGAAGATAAGATAACAAAATTATATTATCTTCAGCGCGCATATGTAAATTAGGATCATGCACAGAGTGAACAAAGATACAACAGAAGTTTGCACTGATTTTCTTATTTACTATATAAATCTATATACCTACCTATTATGCCTGTAGTCTTGACTACGGGACCCCTTCGAGAATTATCACACATGTGTCACAAAATTGTGCGCACCCCCCGTAATCCTATTGTCCCCTTCGCCACTCACGCGCGTCAATACGCTACGGCCATCTTCCTCTTTTGCGAGCAACCCCAAGAAGAAACATGTTGCTTGCAAGGAGCGGGGAAGGAGGGAGGGTCATAGGTAGGTATATAGATTTATATAGTAAATAAGAAAATCAGTGCTGATTTTACAAATTTACTGCAATAAATCATATATACCTACCTATTATGCCAGACCAGCGCCAACTCAAAGACCGGGAGGCATGTTTCGAGCGGAAGGAAATAGGATTACACCAAAGACTATAAAGAAGACACAGCGGCCTTCAAGGTGGCTGACGCAAACAAAGCTTCACCTGCGGGAATATCCCTAAGGTAGCAAGAGATGAAGGAATTGGGCGAACGCCAATAAGCAGCCTTCAAAATATCAACAAGCGCCACACCTTGAAACAGAGCCCAAGAAGTGCTGACACTACGAGTATCATGAGCACGAGGCTTACTGTCGGATAGAAGAGCCTCTGTGCCAGCGGCCCTAATAGCTTCAACGATCCATCTAGAAATGGAATCAAGAGAGGCAGGAGAAAAAGGCTCTCTAGTGATCAGGAACAACTGATCATCCTTACGATAAGACTTAGTCTTATCAATATACCATTTGAGAGCCCTAACAGGACACCAAACTTTGTCCTCACGCACCGAAGAAAAGTCAGAAAGCGGACAAAGAAAAATCTCAACAGGACCGGAGGTAGCTGTCTGATTCTTGGCAACGAAAGAAGCCCTAGGAATCAACCTAACACCTTTTCTCTCCCAGCGAACATGACCAGGAGTAAGACAGAGAGCATGAAGAGTACTGCGCCTCTGCCCAGAGGCAATAGCTACCAAAAAGAGCGTCTTAACCGTAAGATGATGAAGCGAAGCTTCACCTAACGGTTCAAAAGGAGGTTTCGCCAAGGCCTCCAGGACCTTAGGCAGACTCCAAGACGGCACTAACTTCGAAAACGAAGGTCGTTTCAGAAAGAACGAACGAATCAAACCACTTAGCAGCGGGGAATTGGAAATCCCCGAACCATCCGAAAAACCCGAATGAATGGCCCCGATCGCCGAACGGTAGCCTCGGATAGTAGAAATAGATCTCCCTTTGTCAAATAACGAGATTAAGAAATCCGCAATTGAACCAATAGGAGCCTTAGAAGGGGTTTGATTTCTCTCTTTGCACCAAAGGAAAAAGACCGAGAGACGGGAATTATAAATTTCCCTAGTAGAAACCCTACGACTGGACATTAAAAAGTCCGCGGCTCTATCAGAGAGACCCGACTGTCTTGCAGATTCCCTGACAGGGGCCAAGCAGTCAAATGAAGAGACTCCGGATTGTGGTGAAGAATCCCCGATAGGGGCTGTAACACCAGATCCGCTCTTAACGGGAGAACTAACGGTTGAGCCCTTAGAAGGCTCATAAGTTCCGGAAACCAATTCCTCCTGGGCCAAAAGGGAGCTATTACAAGCACCCTCGCCCGATCTTCCCTGATTTTCCGCAAGGCACGCGGAATCAGTTGGAAGGGAGGAAAGGCGAATCCCTGAAGGTTCTCCCAGCTGAGGGAGAAAGCATCGAGAGCCCATGCTCCCTGATCGCGAACACGGGAGCAATACTTCGGCAGCTGGTGATTTAGCACCGACGCAAATAGATCCACTTCCAGTGGACCTAGGCAACTGCGAATGCGGCAAAATACCTCCGGATGGAGCATCCATTCCGATGGAAGATACCTGCCCCGGGACAGAAAATCCGCAATGAGGTTTTCCCGACCGGGGATGAAAGAGGCCACGGGTGTGATTGCCATGCGACGACACCACCTCCACAGCTGAGCTGCTAGGGCATTCAAGGCAACCGAACGAGTGCCTCCCTGCCGATTGATATATGCCGCCACAGTAACGTTGTCCGTGAGAATCAGAACCGAACGACTGAGAAGTCGACTTCTGAAATGGAGCAAGGTCAACAGAACTGCCATAAACTCCAGGACATTGATATGAGGAAGAGTCCCAAGATGAGACCAATCCCCCGCAACCGTGCTGCCGTTGCAGTGTCCTCCCCACCCCAACCGAGAGGCGTCCGTCGAAACCGATATCGACGGAAGAGGGACAGAGAAGGACCTGCCTCGCGCGAGAAACACCTCGCTCGTCCAACAAGCGAGAAGAGACTTGATCTTTACTGGTACTGGAATCCAGACCAAAAGAGTCTTTTCCCGGCTTGAAGAACCTGAGGAGATGTCTCTGAAAGGGTCTCATGAGGAGCCGGCAGTCCTCTAAAACATCGACTAGACTGGCTAGATAACCTAGAAACTGAAGCCACTGTCTGGCCGAGACTCTTCTGGCCAGCAAGAGCTTGCGAGCCGCAGAGACAATGGTGAGAATCCTGTCTCGACTGGGCCGAGCTAACTGATTCGTTATGTCTAACACCGCCCCCAGAAAAACTGGGCTGCGAGTGGGGACTAACTCTGACTTTTCCCAATTTATTAGGAAACCTAAGTCTTGAGTAAGAGAGACGAGCAAACGAGTCTCGTCCAACAAACGATCGCGCGACTCCGCAAGGAGAAGCCAATCGTCCAGGTAACAAAACAACCGCAGGCCGCGACGCCTCAGAAAGGCCGCTAGCACCGCTACAACTTGAGTAAAAACCCGAGGGGCCGGGCGCAGCCCGAAGGGAAGAGCCCGAAAACGATAAGTCTCCGAGAGGAAGGAGAACCCCAGAAGATCGCGAGATGCGCGATGAATGGGAATGTGAAAGTACGCGTCCTTGAGATCTATCGAGACCGCGTAGTCTTCCCTTTTGATCAACGGAAGAATGGAGGCAAGAGTCTCCATCCGAAAATGAACCGGAGGAATAAATTTGTTTATCCTCTTTAGGTTCAGTATCAAACGAAGTTTTCCCGAGCGCTTGGGAATAACAAATATTGGAGAAAGGGAAAGAGACGGCCTGTCTCTTACCCTTTCTATAGCCCTCTTTTCCAAAAGAGACTCGATCTCCTTCGAAGCATGAGACCGAGACAGGGCAGACATGGGAGGTGACCGAATTCTTATAGCCCCTCCGGGGAGCGAGGCGCAAAGATCTATGAAGAATCCGTCTCGCACGACGGAGAGAACAAACACGTCCCCGGAGATGGCCTCCCAAGCGGGGAGAAACGCATGAAGTCGGCCACCTACCACATTCGGTCGAACAAGCGCTCGGGGAAAAACATCAAAATCCAGGCTTGGCCTTCTGCGAAGCCATCGCCTTACCACGAGAACCTCTCGAAAAGCCCCTGCCACGACTCCCTCTCCCACGAGACGGAGCTGGCTGAGGCTCAGGAGGCGGGACCCTAGACACGCGACTGCGTTGACCCGAAACAGGACCAGCAGGTCTACGCCGAACAGGGGCCCGCGTTGGCTTAGAGCTAGTGTGAAACTGCTTAGTCATATCCGAGATCTGCTTTCGCGCATCGATCTCTCTTTGAAACACCGTAGCGAATTTACCACCAAAAAGCGAAGGACCCCGAGACGGAACATCTCGGAGAAGTTGAGCAATGCCCGACTCTCTAACACCCAGTGCTGAGAGAGCCGAGGTCCTGCGACGGAACGTAGCCGAAGCAGCTGCTGTGGAAAGCTGCGACCACTGCAGACAAAAAAGAGTATGCAGCAAGTCGTCAATAATCAGCTTGTCACCATCGGTAACATTCAACTCCTCCGCCCTGGACCTAAGGTCGGAGAGAAGCCCTTGAAAAGCCGCCAAACGCATCCCTGACCTAATGTGGTTTTCAATATTAGACCAAATCTTATCCTCCGCCCTGAACGCAGCGGAGGTAAGCGGATTAGTCGCCCGCAAGCGACGACCAACCTCTAAAATCTCAGGAGAAAGAATCTTAGCCTTGAAAAAGCTGTCTTGGTCCTGAGAACAAAAGGCAAAGGCCTTACCCCTGACCGCATTAGATCGCTTAACCAACACCGCGGCCTCAATGCGGTCATACTCCAGCTTGAAAACCTCCTCAAGAGCAATACCCTCAGAGGAGACCTGCTGCTTGAAATTCCAACGCGAAGTCGAACCCTGCGCGCGGGTTGACTGAACTTCAGGGAGATATTTGGACAACAAAGCAATCGCTTCCACTCCATAGAGATTGAGCGATTGAGACTCCGCCTGCCCAAGCGATTCGGGAACCGAAGCTTGAGAGGACGCATCCAAATCTGGTTCCACCCGAGTGGAATGAGACAAAGGAACGCTAACAAAGGCCTCCGCAGGCGGGTCCCCGCATGGTTCACCAACAGTCTCCTCGCCCGGCGGAGCCCCAAGGGCCGCGGGAATAGGAGGCACATGCGAATCAGTCTCAGACAAAGAGGAATCAATCACAAAAGGCTGATCAGACTCAAAGCGAGATCCCTGAATAGGGACAGAAGTCAGGGTTGAAGAAGCCGGTACAAAGGACCAACCCTGATTCTGAGCAAAAGCCCGCATCATACTGAACATGTCAGCTTGAGAGGAGCTAGCCGGGTCAGCCAGGCCAGACGGGCAAGAGGCCGGCAAAGCCTTGCCGCTTTTCGCCTTCTTCTTGGCCTTTTTCTTGGCTGGCTCGACAATAGTCGTAGCCGAAACCCTTTTCTTAGAACGCTTAATCGGATTCGTTCGGATCCCCGAAGCCTCTTCGGAAACACGAACCGATTCCTCCGCGGAGGGACGTTCACTTCCCATAAAGGGATTGGAGCGCTCATGGCGTAAGCCTAGAGAATCGCCCAAATCACCCATATTGGCTAGGCAAGAAGATGCCGTAGCCATGGGTTGGGAGCTAAAAGCTCCCAGTGCGTGGGCAGACCGAGATGACTCGGTATGTGCCCGATGACTACTAAAGGCATGTGAACCCACTATTGGACCGCTCGAAAGCAGCAATAGGGGAGCACTAGTAGTCACGCACTCAGGTGAAAACACCTGTTGCTCCGAAGAGCGTCCATAATTGTTAGCTCGAGCATTCCCATCAGCTGGCAACTGAGACAGCCCAGAAAGTACTCGTTCCCCCATATGGCGTTTGCCGGGGGCTAGGGTTTGAGAACCCAGACCAACATGGACTAAGCCCGTGGGTTGCCCTGCAGTAGTGGGGCGCGTCTCCCCTAACGGATCAGAGCGAGTGAACGCTACCGTACGGGAAACAACAGCCCCCCCTCTGGTCTCAGCGACCGGGGGATTGGATTCGAGATATCCAAACCACTAGAATCTGACGCCACCCACCCCGAAACCACAGGCTTCGGAGTTGACAATCCCGATTCAGTTAACGCCACCCGTCCCGAAGCCGCAAGCTCCGAAACTGGCAAACTCTGCAATGGAACACCACTAGGCAACTTACCTTTAGCCCTCCTCCCTCCCCCGCGTACCGCTGTACTCGGGGGAGTTCTGGAAGGCCGAGTCGTCTTGCTAGACAACTCTTCGGAAGAAGCAGGTCTCCTTGACCCAGCTGCTTCTTCTTCCGAATTCATACCACTGCAATAAAACAGACAATAAAGTATACTTTTCAAATTAAGAAATACTTCAACTGAATGCAGTAAATAAAACTAAAGTTTATTTGGGAGATACGCACTAAAGAAATTTTCACAGCCTAAAAACCGTAAGAACAAACACCGAACCCGAAGGCTCGGTGACAAACGGAAACACCCGCAAACACGGAAATATCTACGTGGGGCTGACCGTGAAAGAGAAAAATAAATGCCAAGAAACGGAATCAAAAAATCCCTTGCAATCGGCAAGAGTGACTAATAAAACACAAAGTACTATAATCTAAACGAATATAGGTACCTAAAAGTGCTTTAACTATGTGAAAAAGCGCACCAAAAAGATACTATACGACCTGATTTCAGGAGCGCTGTGACTATACGTCCTAACTCGTCGGGGGCGAGCAAGAAAGAGGAAGATGGCCGTAGCGTATTGACGCGCGTGAGTGGCGAAGGGGACAATAGGATTACGGGGGGGTGCGCACAATTTTGTGACACATGTGTGATAATTCTCGAAGGGGTCCCGTAGTCAAGACTACAGGCATAATAGGTAGGTATATATGATTTATTGCAGTAAATTACAACAAAACGTAAACTTTTCAGAATACCAATTTTATCTTAATATTAGAGATAAAACAGTTTTCAGAATACCGCCCCAGGATGGTTCAGGTATGCGCGAAGGCGGAGAGGGTCGAGAAAGTACACAATACCAAGCCATGCGTTGCGTGGGTCTCCATGACACCTAAATGAAAGTCCATGTATTTAGAAGGAAACAAAAGGTATTCATTATCTCTTCTTATCTTACAGAGTGATAATTTAAAATGCACAAATTCAGGCATGTTTAGAAGAACTGTGGATACTCAGGGGGTCACTTCATTTTCCCCCAAGTGCTAACTTTGGACGAATGCAATGAAATAACAGTCCACTTAGTTTGAAGGGGAATTAAACTCAAAATATAAATGTGCTTATATTCAAATATGCAATCTATTCCTTCTTCTCTCTCAAAAAAAGAGAGTGAATTTTCACTCTATTTTCACTCCCCAGGGAGTCACGTCAGTGATCACTTGTTTAGGAGTGAATATTGAGTGAATATCGATTGCTCTCTAAAAAGAAAAGAGTGATTGTCACTCTATTTTCAGTCTATTTTCACTCGCCCGGGGAGTCACGTCAGTGATCACTCGATTTTTTTTAGAGAGTTGTTGTCCGACGTAGTTTTGCATTAAAATATACGAGATGGGTATAAATCATGATTTTCTCAGGAAAAATTTATTGTCTGCAAGCGATACCCGGGGGCTGCCATTTTCTTGATGTGTACATAAAGATCATAGTTTTTAATCCGAATTATCTTTTTTCCTGATAGAAAATCCCATTTGAGATTTAAAATATTTAACAGATATATACATATATTCTAAAAAATCTATTTTCTTGATACTATGACGTACGCGACGGAGCGAATTAATTCAAATTTATGGATCATAACTTTCCCGAGCGGCAATAGTGACAAACTATGCATTCACCTGCTTTGAGATAATGGACTTCAAAAGTCAGAATGCGCGTTGTATAAATTATGTTCTGCTCTGCCAGGCAAGCCCAAGAAATCGATTTCTATTTAGCAAAACCAGAGAATTTAAAAAGAAATCTATAACTTTCAAATGTTAGAATATATGTATACACCTGTTATGTATTTCCATCATATATGGGGATTTTTTTTTTATAATGAAGAGAAGCTCCATATCATCAAGAAAATGGCAGCCCCAATGTAAAGTGTTAGCAGATGATACCGTGAGCTAGAATGTCTTGATTTAAACCCTTTTTTGATAATTTATTTCTAAAGTGATACAGGTCAATGATTAAGAATATATTACACCTTTGAACATTTATATTCCAGTGTTAATTCTCATATAATGCACCAACTCAGTAAAATGGATTTTTCGCGGAAAACAACAATTTCATAAACCATCACATTATGATTTATTAACTTCAGTGAATTTGCAGCAGTAGACTCATACCTGCACGATGTAAGGTTTGACCAATGTTGTACAGTGTGTCTGACAGTTCCCCTGTGCTGTAAGTCGTCCCAGTGTTGCCTTCAAGCGAACAATGAAATAAAGTTTTAAAAATTCAGTTAAACTACAAAATTTGATATGCGAGAATTTGGAAAATTACAGAAATATAACGAAGCTGAATTTTATTTCTACAAGTTAACTTTAATTGAAATTAGCTGCCTAAAAGAGAGGTTGAACAGTTAAAAGCTTCTCTCTCCCGTTTGATAATATAATAATATATTTCTTCTCGAACGTTATCGACTCTCCAACCTCTTTGCATTTAAAAGTACTCTAGTGTTATAAACTCCTTAAAAAGTTCTGCAATTCTGAGGATTGATATAATACGTTTCACCATATGAATTGGGTATCATTAACAAGCCTGTTTATTCCCTTATATATTGATGCCCCATTTGAACTGATTATGTAATCGTGGAATGTGCTGCACACCTGAATATAAGGACAAGTCAAAAGTGGAATGTGGCAATGTCATTATGAATAGTGAATTACCACTTGTTTTGAGGATGGATTTGTGTTTGAGTGATTTTTAGGCGGTCACTTCTGAATTCAATGTTTTCTTCTCTTGTCTGGAAGACCAAATGTGTTTTAATCGGCTGAGCACAAGTCAAAAGGAAATGTTCGGCAAACTAATAATGTAAATAATGAATTCCCCTTTGTTTGGTGGATGGATGTGTTTTTAATGATGTTGAGGTGGTCATTCGTGAAGTGCAATGTTGTTTTCACCTTTTGTTTATAAGATATGTGCTTTAGTCGACCGATAGTTTAATAGATTATATAGCCGTGTTTTAGTTTCATACAGATTCAAGGCACATTTTAATCTTTAAAAAAAAGAAACGAAACATCTTGCATTCATGAATGACCCCATCAATATCATTCAAAATCAAAACTCCAAACTCCAAAGGGGAATATGCAAGATTTTTGATGATACCAAATCCAAGTATGATGATAAAGTAACAAGAGAGACATCAACGCTGAAACTTGAATGGCAGAATTTTTTAAAAGAAGACACCACTGGCAAATTTTGAAATAATATGTTGTTCTGCATGTCCCTAGGAACTAATCAGTATCGAAATTGTAATTTTTGAACAGCCTACAAGTGCGTATATTTTGATATAAAAAGTATGTTTTTGCCACTGTCGATACGCAAATTGGCTCGTGTCGGCCAAAGCTGTCACGTCATTGCAGCACTTTGAGTTTCCACCACAATGCGTGTGCGTTACGCGTCCGTAAAAGCAGACGATAGCGCATATAGCATGCATACATATTCGTGGAGTTGCAAAAATGCCGTTGTGCCAAGCAATTTACTGTTCGAATCGTCGTGAAATTGTCCCGTAAAATCCTTTTTTTGCCATCCCTGATCCGAAGAAGGATAGAGAAAGGTGTGCTGTATGGATAAGGAACATTGGAACAACCAAATTCAACGTCAAAACGTACATTTATTCCCGTTTTCGAGTGGTCTGTGAAGACCATTTTGACGTTTTGGCGTTCGAGACCAACCTACAAGCCGTGTGCCTGGGATACAAACACAGGAAGCTGCTAAAGCCAGACGCTGTACCAACCATAATTATTCCCCCACAAAATCTTTACAAGCAAGCAATCTTTCTTCGCCCAGAAAATCCCTCATTCATCTCCTTAGCTTAGATTACAAGCTTATTGAAGAATGTGATCAGATTTTACTTGAAGATTAACCAGGAATTTATGTTAATGTCGTACTTGCTATCTATATCGCGAACGTAAGAACGTAAACAATGCAGCTTGCTGCATTAGCTTTCCGCGCGTGCCTTAAAGTACACGCGTTAATGGGAAGCGCGTACGAACGATCACAAACAGTAGTGCCAATTTTAATTTTATTAATTCGATAAATTGTGAAAAATTTTTGCTAAAGCACTTTATTTTTTCAGCAGATAATATTCAAAAATACCAAAAACTGAAAAATGAATAACATTTTCTTTTTGTCATACATAATTGTCTCACAAATAGCATTTTTATAGGCGCTGTGAAAGCGATCTGTGTATTGCTCCAAATCGGCATTACCGTGATTTGCCGTGGTAAAACGGGTAAAACCAGTAGTGCTGCAGTGACGTAACGGATTTTTGCGGCTCGCACTAGTAGATAATGTAATATTTATTTTTTTTAAATCGAGATCTATGATTTTATCGACCTGAGCGATGAGTTTTTTGGTCAATCTGACTAGTTTTATAACATTAAAAATTGTAAAAGTGCTAAAATTTGTCAGTGGTGTCTTCTTTTAAGGGTTTAATTACATGTAGGTGCGTTTTATGTTGTTATTCTTTTAAATTACACGAGAATGTGGTAATGTCTTTGGTGTGATAATTACAATTTGATTGAAAATATATTTCAATCAATATTTCATTTGTAAGTTTAATAACAATTTACCGTCATATTACTTTGGTCTCCTTATACTCGTAAGAAATTCTGAATCCAGTTTGCCCAAATTGTAACTTTGAATCCGTTCACTACTGAATTCTTTCATTCTCCCCTAATGCAGGAATAACCCGAAAAAAGAAAAAAAATATATACAGGCCTGTAAAAATGTATTAGACCAAGCTTCCAAGGTACTATAAAATGCATTCAAACTAATGAAAATGATTTGTCTTTGTATTTCATTGAATGAATAACAAATTCCAGCAATTGTACTTTGCTTTTATGATATTTTATTTCCTTCTTACCACAAATATAACACTTTCAGTAACCATTCTTGGGGGGTGTTGCAAGAAAGTTGCAATCAATTGCAAATCCCCTAAAAATCAGTCGCAAGTCTTGCAATTGATTGCAAGTTCCATTTAAAATACATGTATCATACTTGCAATCGATTGCAAATGGGGGATTTGCAATTGATTGCAACTTTCTTGCAACACCCCATTGGTCTAATAATTTTGTCCATGGCTGTACATGTAGTCTAGGCCAACTAAAACATTTTCATAATAATCTCGCAATACATGCCTACCGTTTTCAAGAATATTGACGAGATCTTCCAAGTCGTGATTCAGTTCAGATAATATATTTGAAATGCCGTCGTTTGTTCCTGAAATGTAGAAAAATAAGATGCAGTATTCATTTTAAGCCCCGTTGACATATGACCCGGTGAACAGTCTGGAGTCTGGTCCCTTGTCCTCTGTCTCTCTGTCATCTCTTTCTATCTCCAACACATTTTTATTACCATCTCTCTCTCTCTCTCACTTGCCCTCTCCCTTCCTTATTCATGTTTTTGTCTCGTTTTTGTTTATCCAGCTTGCCCTCTCTGCTCTCATCTGTCTCTGTCTTTGTCTCTTCTCTCTCTTTCTCTCCAGTTCCCCTTCTCTCTCTTCTTCTTCTGTTCACAGCTTGTCATTTATCATGAAAACCTCAAATATAAAGTCTGTCACCTTCATACCTTGCTGTACAGGACAGAGTGCCTCATCCTCTCCTCCGAGGCAGTCATTTCGGCCATCACATACAGCATGCACAGAGATACACTCTCCTCTATAGCAACGGAACTGGTAGTGAGGATCACAGTCCTCTGAAAATTATAATAAAGAAAAATTAATGGTAACTGATAGATAAGTAGGCCTACATGAAAATAAAATATCTGAATATAGAAATTGCATTAAGACCATGAAGACAGAAGAAATGGCGTCTACATTTCGTGCGTTTGATAGTCAACAGTGGCGTCTTCCTCAAAATGGTCCAAAGCCTCTGTCAACAGAATAATAGTACACCTTGTGATTGGGGGGGGGGGGGGGCGGCGGCAATCTCATTCCTTTTTTTAACCAGCCACCCCCGTGCTAAATAGTCAGCAGATTTGCCCCCCCCCCCCCCCCCCCTCACAATGGCTTAGCGACGCTCCTGTTGATAGAACAATGTTACATCTGGAGATAGAAGATATTTGTCTCTTACCGATATTTTGAAAGTCATTACAGTTCAAGGGTATTTCATCGGATCCGGAGGTACAATCATTCCTGCCGTCACACATACGATGTGCAGGAACACATTTACCGGACTCACACTACAAAGTAAAGATGAATGATACCAGTTTCTCAATGTCGCAATGAAAGATTCAATTCAATTAAATTGAATTTACTCATTCATAAATTATGTCATAACAGAAATTATTCTTCCATTGGTACAAGAACAACAAATTTTGACAACAAAAACACGTAACAACGACGTGTACAGGTATAATTACAATGTATACCAGATATCGCAAGACAATTCAAAATAAGTATTAAAAGAGATCACAAAACTAAATATGTAACACAAAATAATCAAATAAATGGAAATGCAATTCATTTTTAAACACCTTAGGTAATGTGTGAAGAATTGAATTTGTTCAGATGCGTTTATAGAAAAAACCCAGGTGAATATAAACTTGAACTTAAAATATTATCCCTCACCCTATGGCTTACTTTAGAACTAATAAATATAACATTTGTACAAAAGAAAACCTGACCCTAACCCGGCGAGACATACCCCATTAAGGAATGTAAAATAATTGTAAATGCAACCAAGAGAAGTGATTCTATTACACTCGTAATCTAACATCACTTATACTTGTTTTTTTTAAATTATTATTATTATTATTATTATTTATTCATTAATTTTATTATTTTTTTTTATATGTTTATTTATTATTAGTTATTTATTTATTTATTATTTTTTTTTTTGGGGGGGGGGGTTGAGTTATATTAAGAGAGTTTATTTCTTTGGTTGCTTTTTTCTTCGTACGATTTCTTCCACTTACCTCATACTCATGCGCACTACACAAACTGGGGCAACCTATTTCATCGTCACCATCTTCACAGTCGCGGTACCGACCATCGCATACGTAATCCTACAGCAAAAACAATGACAATTTTAAAAAGAAAAAAATATGGTCGGGTTTGAACCTGTAGCTAAGTGAGAGATGAAGTTGTTACATGGTCCATTTCTTTGAGCTCCGGCTCTAAGTAATCCAACAAATTGGGATATGAAACATTTCTGCTCAAGAAGAAAATCAGATAGTGTCTGGACCATTGTATAACTGATCAATATGAGACTTCCGTTGTTGTTACTACCTCTCTGAATTAACTTTGCTCCTATACCCTATGCAAGATACGCCGCACGATGACTGGACTGCCTGCAATTAGCAAGGTTTAACAGTCATCCTGTAAAGACTTGAATGCCTACAGCTCACGAGACCGACTGCCAACTAGACCGGCAGCGGAGCGGAACAGCAATGTCGGTTTCGCGGGCCTGCAGACGAGACCGTACCCTGTATCCGATTAATATTTATCATTTTATGTTAAAAGTTAGAAGATATTGAAAAAAATCAATTAAGAGCAAAATAAAATGGAATCAAAAGTACCTTTGGAATGCACGATCCGTCGTTGCACCGAAACTCTGATCGGCCGCAGTCGACCAAGTTGGCACCTCCGCAATTTTCTTCATCCTCCCCTTTCATGCAATCTCTGTACATACCGTCACATCTCCATTGGGAAGAGATGCAAACACCGTTGTTGCACTAATATAGATCGGAGCAAATGGAAAAGGGAGGAAAATAATCATTCAGGTTATACATAAAAAGAAACCACAAGATGCATAATTTGCATTAAAACAAAGTTTTATTAGATTGTGCTTGAATTCATCATTACGTTAGGAAATATTCAAATTTTGAAGCAAAATGTTATTGCCTCGTGTATCAATGTAGAGAGACTCGATTTTCGTAATTGAATGTCTCTATAATCTTTAATAGGCCTTTACTTTTTTCTCTAAGCGACTCGTCAGCGGAGATTTATCGTGCAACATTTGGAAGATATTACCTTTGCTCTAATAAAGTTACCTGAAATTGGTCGCGCTGGCACGAATTCTGTGGACCACAGTTTTCCTCATCTTCACCTTCAGGACAGTCTTCGTTAAACCCGTCGCATCTGTAGCTGCCAGGGAAGCACGAACCATCGAGACACTGGAATTCGTCGCTTCTGCATCCACTAATCGGGCATTTTTCCTCGTCTTCACCTTGGTTACAGTCTTGATTACCGTCACAAAGAGCATTCAGAGGAATACATTTACCGTTGCTGCACCGGAACTGCTGTCCTTGGCATTTACCAACTACTGGACAAGCTGCTTCATCTTCATTGCTAGGACAATCAGGTATGCCATCACAAACTTTGTCAGCGTCAACGCAGTGGCCATTGTAGCATGGAAAGTCATTACTGTCGCATCCCTCAAAGACGGGACATGTGTTTTCGTCGAGGCCATTTGAACAGTCTCTTCGACCATCACAGATGAATCGTAATTCGATACAGAATCCAGTCTGACAGTTGAATTTACCGGGACAAATTTCTTCTGATTCACAGTTTCGTTCATCTGAACGATCCTGGCAGTCTTTGTAATTATCACAAACCTGGTTCGACTCTATACACGTACCATCGTCACATCTGAAGCCATTGCAAGGTTTCGTGAAGGGACAGAGCCTTACAGATTCGTCTTTACCGTCATAGCAATCTCGAACGCCATTGCAGACATCAGAGGCAGGTATACAGTTGCCAGTGCTACACTGAAATCCACAAAGAGTATTACAGTTCCTTTCGTCTTCTCCATTGTAACATTGACGCCTTCCATCACAGATCTCGTCCTGTGGTAGGCAAGTACCGTCATCGCACGCAAATCCATCCGAACAGGGGCTATTTAGCTCGCACCCAACAGTCTCGTCTTCTCCATAACGACAATCATTTATCCCATTGCACCTTGCTCTCAGAGGAATACATTTTCTGTCATTACATTTAAACTGTCCTGGACAATCTTCTACGAGAGGGCAACCATTCTCATCTTCTCCACGGTAGCAATCGGAGTTGCCATTGCACCTAGCTGTTAGAGGAATGCATTCTCCGGAATTGCATCTAAACTGGCCCGCACAGTCATTCACTATTGGACAGCCATCTTCATCTTCGTTGCCATCGCAATCACGAACACCATCACAAACGGCGATTCTGGGAATGCAGTATCCAGGAGGACACGTGAATTCACCGGGACACTGATCTCCTATGATAGGACAGTTCAATTCATCCTCGCCTTGTGAACAGTCCCTGCTGTTGTCGCATATTTTGTTAGCTTCAATACAACTACCATCGTTGCATTCAAAGTCACACTGATTGCATTCATCTTCATCTTCACCGTCGGAGCAATCCGGTCTGCCATTGCAGACATAGCTTCTGGGAATGCAGTTTCCTCGATGGCACTCAAACTTGTTACCGCATCCCTCTTGACAATTTCTCTCGTCTTCTCCAGAAGAACAATCTGGTATACCATCACAGACATTGTCGGCGTCAATGCAATGACCATTATTGCACGTGTACTCTCCGCTTTCACACCCTTCAACGACAGGACATGCGTTTTCGTCCCGGCCATTTGAACAGTCTCGTCGTCCATCACAGATGTACCGTAATTCGATACAGAATCCTGTTTGACAATCGAATTTACCGGGACAGATTTCTTCTGATTCACAGTTTCTTTCATCTGAACGATCCGGGCAGTCTTTGTAATCATCACAAACTTGGTTAGACTCGATACACGTACCATCGTCACATCTGAAGCCATTGCAAGTTTTCGTAAAGGAACAGAGCCTTGCAGACTCGTCTTTACCGTCATAGCAATCTCGAACTCCATTACAGAGAGCTGACGCAGGTATACAGTTGCCAGTGCTACACTGAAATCCACAAACAGTATTACAGTTCCTTTCGTCTTCTCCATTGTAACATTGACGCCTTCCATCACAGATCTCTTCCTGTGGTACGCAAGTACCGTCATCGCACGCAAATCCATCCGAGCAGGGGCTATTTAGCTCGCACCCAACAGTCTCGTCTTCTCCATAACGACAATCATTTATCCCATTGCACCTTGCTCTCAGAGGAATACATTCTCTGTCATTACATTTAAACTGTCCTGGACAATCTTCTACGAGAGGGCAACCATTCTCATCTTCTCCACGGTAGCAATCGGAGTTGCCATTGCACCTAGCTGTCAGAGGAATGCATTCTCCGGAATTGCATCTAAACTGGCCCGCACAGTCATTCACTATTGGACAGCCATCTTCATCTTCGTTGCCATCGCAATCACGAACACCATCACAAACGGCGATTCTGGGAATGCAGTATCCAGGAGGACACGTGAATTCACCGGGACACTGATCTCCTATGATAGGACAGTTCAATTCATCCTCGCCTTGTGAACAGTCCCTGCTGTTGTCGCATATTTTGTTAGCTTCAATACAACTACCATCGTTGCATTCAAAGCCACACTGATTGCATTCATCTTCATCTTCACCGTCGGAGCAATCCGGTCTGCCATTGCAGACATAGCTTCTGGGAATGCAGTTTCCTCGATGGCACTCAAACTTGTTACCGCATCCCTCTTGACAATTTCTCTCGTCTTCTCCAGAAGAACAATCTGGTATACCATCACAGACATTGTCGGCGTCAATGCAATGACCATTATTGCACGTGTACTCTCCGCTTTCACACCCTTCAACGACAGGACATGCGTTTTCGTCCCGGCCATTTGAACAGTCTCGTCGTCCATCACAGATGTACCGTAATTCGATACAGAATCCTGTTTGACAATCGAATTTACCGGGACAGATTTCTTCTGATTCACAGTTTCTTTCATCTGAACGATCCGGGCAGTCTTTGTAATCATCACAAACTTGGTTAGACTCGATACACGTACCATCGTCACATCTGAAGCCATTGCAAGTTTTCGTAAAGGAACAGAGCCTTGCAGACTCGTCTTTACCGTCATAGCAATCTCGAACTCCATTACAGAGAGCTGACGCAGGTATACAGTTGCCAGTGCTACACTGAAATCCACAAACAGTATTACAGTTCCTTTCGTCTTCTCCATTGTAACATTGACGCCTTCCATCACAGATCTCTTCCTGTGGTACGCAAGTACCGTCATCGCACGCAAATCCATCCGAGCAGGGGCTATTTAGCTCGCACCCAACAGTCTCGTCTTCTCCATAACGACAATCATTTATCCCATTGCACCTTGCTCTCAGAGGAATACATTTTCTGTCATTGCATTTAAACTGTCCTGGACAATCTTCTACGAGAGGGCAATCATTCTCATCTTCTCCACGGTAGCAATCGGAGTTGCCATTGCACCTAGCTGTTAGAGGAATGCATTCTCCGGAATTGCATCTAAACTGGCCCGCACAGTCATTCACTACTGGACAGCCATCTTCATCTTCGTTGCCATCGCAATCACGAACACCATCACAAACGGCGATTCTGGGAATGCAGTATCCAGGAGGACACGTGAATTCACCGGGACACTGATCTCCTATGATAGGACAGTTCAATTCATCCTCGCCTTGTGAACAGTCCCTGCTGTTGTCGCATATTTTGTTAGCTTCAATACAACTACCATCGTTGCATTCAAAGTCACACTGATTGCATTCATCTTCATCTTCACCGTCGGAGCAATCCGATCTGCCATTGCAGACATAGCTTCTGGGAATGCAGTTTCCTCGATGGCACTCAAACTTGTTACCACATCCCTCTTGACAATTTCTCTCGTCTTCTCCTGAAGAGCAATCTGGTATACCATCACAGACATTGTCGGCGTCAATGCAATGACCATTATTGCACGTATACTCTCGATCTCCGCTTTCACACCCTTTAACGACAGGACATGCGTTTTCGTCCCTGCCATTTGAACAGTCTCGTCGTCCATCACAGATGTACCGTAATTCGATACAGAATCCTGTTTGACAATCGAATTTACCGGGACAGATTTCTTCTGATTCACAGTTTCGTTCATCTGAACGGTCCGGACAGTCTTTGTAATCATCACAAACTTGGTTAGACTCGATACACGTACCATCGTCACATCTGAAGCCATTGCAAGGTTTCGTGAAGGGGCAGAACCTTGCAGACTCATCTTCCCCATTATGGCAATCTCGAACTCCATTACAGACAGCTGAGGTAGATATACAATTACCAGTACTGCACTGGAACCCACAAATAGTATTACAGCTACTTTCGTCTTCTCCACTGTAACAATCACGCCTTCCATCGCAAACTCTTTCCTCTGATATGCAGACGCCGTTGTCACACACAAATCCATCAGAACAGGGGCTATTTAGCTCGCAATTGTGAGTTTCATCCTCACCTCCGTAACAGTCCTTGAAACCATCGCATACAGCTCCATTACGTATACAAGTCCCATCTTCACACCTAAACTGTCCCTGACATGAATTCTGCTCTTCAGAGGGACAATTTTCTTCGTCCTCTCCAGTTGCACAATTATAATAACTGTCACAGACATGGTTGTGAGATATGCATCTGCCATCATGGCATTGAAATTTGCCATAGCAGTCATATTGGCCATATCCTGGTGTGTATTTTGGTGGTGTGTAGTATCCTTGGGTATAAACATTGTCTTCTCCACCGTAGCCAATGATACCACAGGCGTAAGGATCCTCATCCGACCTATCATCACAATGGAAATAACCATCACAAACTTGTTCCAAATCAATGCATACACCGTTTCCGCAACGGAATCCGGTCGAGCACCTGTTGTCAGGACAACCAACTTCGTCATCTCCTCCAGAGCAGTCTCTACGACCATTGCAAACAGCCGAATCTTGTATACATGCACCATCTCTGCAGGTAAATCCGGTGCATTCCTCCCGACAATTGTTCTCATCCTCACTTCTGGAGCAATCCCTTCGACCGTCGCAGACATTATCAAGGTCAATGCATGTTCCATCGTTGCATCTAAACCCAGAGCACCTATCTGGGCAGTTCATTTCATCGTCACCACGTGGGCAATCTCTTTGACCATCACAGACATCGGTAATATCAACACATGAACCATCGGAACACGTGAATCCTGTACATTCCTCTGGACAGGTTTGTTCGTCTTCTGCTGCAGGACAATCAGCATCGCCATCACAAATGTTTGATAAAGGTATGCAGGTTCCGTCAGCGCATTCAAATGCAGAACATCCTGGGAGACAATTTTCCTCATCTTCACCGGCTGAGCAGTCTCGAGCTCCATTGCACACGGAGCTAATGTCAACACATTGACCATCGTTGCATTCAAACCCATCAAGACAACCAGGTGCTGAGAAGCAAGACACCTCCCTTTCATCTCTGCCATCTATACAGTCCGATGTGCCATCGCAGACTCTGGAAGATTCGAGGCAGTAGTCAGTGCGGCATAAGAAAAGTCCCCGACAACTAGGTACCTCAGGACATTCTTCTTCGTCCACGCCTCCGTAACAATCGACCCAGCCATCGCAGAAGGCATCACCTGGGACACACTGTCCCGAACGGCACATTTTAAGATCAGCGTTTCTGTCGCACTGTGGAAGTTCTCTGCAGGACTCCTCGTCTTCACCACCGATGCAGTCAACATTGCCGTCGCACATCATGGTTGCCGAAACGCACGTCCCGTCGATGCACTGGAAGTCTCCCCCGCATTGCGTCATCACGCAGTCCTCCTCATCCTCACCCTGGCTGCAATCAATGAACCGATCACACAGCCTACCTCTGGAAACGCACTTGCCATCATCGCATCTGAAGTCACCCCCGCAACCCTCAGGTTCAACCAAAGCGCAATTGACTTCGTCTTCTCCTCCCAAACAGTCGGTCCTTCCGTCACAAACTTTAGATTGTGCAACGCATCCTCTCCCACTGCCGCCGTTGCAAGTTATCTCATTCTGTCGACACACTTCTTGAGTGGTGCACCCGCGTTCATCCTCACCTGAAGAGCATTCCACTCTACCGTTGCAGACGAAACGGAATGACAGACATCGTCCATCTGATGGACACTCAAACTGACCCGGGCATACTGCCACGACTTGACAGTTTACCTCGTCTTCACCTGAAGCATCAAATGTAAAATACAGTATCATATAATTCTGCTTGTATCCAAATATACAGTCATGTGTAAGGTAGTTAAATGTTTCGTTCACGATTTCCGATGAATTCTAGTGTAAATATTTTAAAGGAACTCCTGATGTGGAGCCCTACATTAGGATTATTCTTCGCCCACTCTCGTCCCGCACAGTGATTCCCGGGATATTTAGTAGATGATGTGGATTTACTCGCAAAAATTACCCATGGCCATGGGGGGGGGGGGGGGGGGGGGGTGTCTTCTATGTATAGCCCAAGTACCCATTTACACTGAAAGGCAATTACATGTAGTTTATTGATGAAACATATTTGAACAATGATTCATAGCAGGCTTCTCTTTAAATATAAATAGGTTTAATTTAATTAGCATTAGGGCTTAAACTGGGGGAAGTACTGGAATATCACTGCGGAGTGAAATCAAAATCTAACTATAGAATGGAAAAATGTATTGTAACACGTTAAATTTAGTAAGCAGTCAAGAGGCAATTTATTATTACATGTATTAAGTCGAAAATAAATGTTTAAGTATATGACAATATGTACCCTTCAATGCACAACAGATAGCATTTGTTTGTAGTTCTCCAATTACATGTTGCTCAATCATATATGTAGTGGAGTGTTGGAAGAAGCGAGAAGTATAGTGGAATATTGAAAGCAGCGAGAGAGAGAAACAGTGGAAATATGAGAGAGTGAGAAACAGTCAGTGGGGAAATGAGAGAGAGAGAGATTTAAAAAATAGACATACAGGGGGATAGATAGAACTTATGAAGAATACAGAAGAGAGAGAAAGAGGGGGGGGGGGGGGGGCTAGCTGCTGTGATGATAAGTGATAAGATTTGTAGGGCTTCACTGGCATGTTTAGGTTGCTGATTTTTTTTTCGCTGGTAGGTTAAGTAGTTATGAATTGAAGGAATTGATGAAAATCTTAGAACATACACTGAAAATGTATATCTTATGGAACTCGTGCATCTTTTATAATGACGTTAAATGGGCATCTTTACTTTATTAGAATACAATATTTAGTTTCTATTCAAATAAATAATATTGACAGATGTTAGATCAGAGGCGAATTTAGGGGGCACATCCGGCCCGTGCCGCCCCCCCCCCCCCTTTGGAAGAAAAAATATTCATTGTGGGTGCCCCCCCCCCCCTTGAGAACGAAAACAATTTTTTCTCTTTCTTTTTCTTTGCTTTTTCTTTGCTCATGGAGGGATACTGGACCCCCATCCCCCAACCCGCTCGACATCCAAGCCGAAATTCCCGATCAGGTGCTAGTTGTACTTGTAGTTCTAGATTCAGGCGGGATGTGCATTAGCACCGGCAATATCTGAATGCTGAAAAATTGTCAGATTAAATGTAACGTTACATGTACAACCATGTCATGTACATGTATTCACTGGACGTGGAGGAAACACACTGACTGTTCAAGGCCGAGTGAACACGCAGTGCGACGGTTCATTCATCAGCCGAATAGCCTTACGTGTATAAGGCAGCTTCAAATAGACGGTGCACGGTGCAAGCGTACCATACGTGAAACTTATGCTTATGTAATTTCGCTGACCCGGAAAAGGTCAAAAGGACTGGGAACTTCGAAGCTTTATTCGGGGCCTGCCAAAGAAAGTTATGAATTTTAAAAAACCTTTAAATAATACGACCAAAATACCACAAATAACCCCCCTCATGACAATCTGGGAACAATTTAACCACGTTTAGAAAAAAAACCCAGCTCGATTGAGTGGAAAAGCGCTTTGAAAAAACGGACGGACAGACAGACACACATTAGCCAAATTATAGTAAAGATTCTTTGTATGTTCTAAGTTGACATCGTTGAAATTCAAGTGCCGGCTCATGCATATAATTATTCTTAATCTCTCGCTTAAAGACCTCAGCCTGACCGAATTTTAAAATATACCCTTTATTCATCCACGGGGAGCTATATATTTTCTGAACAAATTGAAACCAACTTCATGAGATTCCGTTTCCTGTGGAATGAGTAACAGCGTCCCGAATGTTGAGCCCCGGTGGTTTTTCTGACGAGGGCCCCGTCTCTGAGGAACGCTACTTTGCGGGGGTGAAAATTTGATGACGACATATCGTGTAGACGCACTCGGAGCTGTATACATGACATGTCGTCACACGTCTAGCGACCCCCTGCAGTTTCCTCTGTTGTTACTCCATAGGGAGGGGGCGGACCAAAAAAAATTATCTTTTTTATTTTTTATGGATAAACGGAGACGAAAATTTATGAATACCCAGGGTAATTATATTCTTTGTTTACTAAGCTTTACGTCAATATATGGTTGTTTTGGGTCAGGCTGAGGTCTTTAATATTTAACTTTAAAGGTAGAAAACACAGCACTTCCTATTGAAATATTGCGATTATTTTTATCAACTAAAATCGAAGAAATCTGACGAAAAGATTTTTACCCAAACTGCTCATGGAATCTCATACAGGAAGAAGAGAGTCAGGAAGAAGAGAGTCGGGAAGTATTAGAAAAAGTAATCGATAATGGCTTGATTTTTAAAAAAGTGTTGTTTTGTGTTAAATACAACTTACAATATGAAACTATCTAAAAGGTA
Source organism: Heliocidaris erythrogramma (assembly GCA_025617745.1). Lineage (NCBI taxonomy): Eukaryota > Metazoa > Echinodermata > Echinoidea > Camarodonta > Echinometridae > Heliocidaris > Heliocidaris erythrogramma. The sequence continues at coordinate 11,930,761 of CM046870.1, read as the reverse complement.
TTTTGTGCAGTGCACATAATTCTATTTCGCTAAGTCAAATGGCCATAATTATAACAATGAACCCCATTTATTATTTTACTATGAATATTGAAATAGAACTATTCTTCTTGAGCAAACTGTAGCATGCTCTTATTATTATATTAAACTATGTATTACTATAGTACGAGTCTGTTAGTAGGGTGGGCAGAGACCTCTCCAATGTCACTCTCTATGCCTGAGTTTATGTAACCTTGCACATCAACAGCAAAAAACTTGCATTTGGGTTGCGTTTGGTTGCATGGAACCTTTGAAGATAACACTCACCGTTTCGACAGTCTTGTTCTTTGTCGCAAATAACTGATTGAGGTAAGCATAACCCTTCTGGACACCTGAATTGACCGCCTCCTGTTAAAGATAACCATTTGCATTAATACATAACATTAATACATGATAATGATACTGATAAAATCATGATGATGATAATGATACTAATTCTACTTCTTCTAATACTACTACGATTACTAAAATAGACCGCTTCGGTAATGTATGCAAATTTTATACATACCTTTTATACAAAGGTTGTCCTGGACAACCTGAAAGCTTGCCGGAGGCTTGCCGGACATAGCAACAAATAATGTATGCAAACTGGATTTCAAGCATTAAGGCTCATTTATAAAAAGCAGGTTAATGGAATAGCTCGTCACTTGGTGCTCAGCGAATATATGTGCATAAATTTGTAACATTACAGAAGCGGTCTATTGATAACAATGATAAAACTTTCACGCTTTCTACAGAACTCGAGGGGTAGTTGTATGGATATAATAGATCTGTTAACAAAGTTATTCAAATTTATGGATGTTTCTTTCCTGGAGACCTAGTAACGAGGTATTCCACCAACCTGTTATTAATTAATGAACTACAATACTTCGAATCCAGTTTGCATACATTACTTTTTGCTATGTCGGACAAGCCTCTGACAAGCCTCTGACAAGCCTCTGACAAGCTTTCAGGTTGTCAACAACAACTTTTGTTTAAATGGTATGCCTAAAATCTGAATATATTTATGAACAGGTCTATTGATCACTTACGGCATGAGTAGCAGTCTTGTTCATCTTCCCCATACGAGCAATCAATAGACCCATCGCATACCGTCTCGCGTTGGATACACTGACCATCCTCACACTGATACCTGTCAAAGCAAGGCTGCTTCGCGAACTCGATACCACCACAGTTTTCCTCTTCTTCCCCAAAGTAGCAGTCATGGATTCCGTCGCAGACGTATTGCTGGAAAGAATTTTTAAAAATAAGAAAAAAGGATGACATCTCAAAGTCGGATACCAACATATACATGGGCGGCGATCATGGGCGTTAATCGTTACGTAACTCTATTCATCATGGGGGGACGGCTATTGTGTCGTCCCCCCATGATGAATAGAGTTACGTCACGATTAACGCCCATGGCGTCCCCCGGGTGTGACGATAAATCGCCGCGCATCTATTTTACTTGCATGCAAATAAACTGGAAAAAATATTAAAGGAGAATTAACCCCTGAGTACAAATTTTACTTATATTGAAAGGTGTAAATATATTCCTACTTATTGGCCTAAATCATTTTCTAAAAGATATCAGAAAAGGGTAAAATAAAGATATTCAACACCCGGTATCGTCTCCTACTCATTTACATGGGGGTTGCCATTTTCTTGCTGATTTGGATTTGTACATGAACCATTGAGAAATGTTCCGGTCAGGAAGATATTTTGAATCCAAGACCTAAATTGCTTTTCTTCATTACCTAAAATCCCATATGTGACGAAAAATATAAAGTGGGTGTTTACATGATTTATAAAAATTAAATCTTTATAATGATACTTTTAAATTGTCTGGTTTTGCTTAACAAAAATCTATTTTCTTGGGTTTGCCAAACAGAGCAGTATGCAGCATGCATTCTGACTTTTCAAGTCCCATTATCCGAAAGCAGGTGAATGCATAGTTTGCTGCTATAGATGCTCAGGGAAGAAGCATCCATAAAATTTGAATTAATTTGCTCCGTCCATTGCGTCACAGTATCTAGAAAATAGATTTATATTAAGCGAATATCGATTTTCAACAGAAATATATAAGGAAATCTTCAGTTTAAAAATAAAATTGACATATCTATTCTATATTTTTAATCTCAAATGGGTTTTTAATTTTGAAAAAGGCAATTGGGCATTTGGATTAAGAAAATCTTCTTGTACACATAAAAAATGGCAGCCCCCATGTATTGCTAGCAGACGATACATATTGCTAGCAGATGATAAATTTTGCTCAGAAAATCTTGATTCGTATCGATCTCGTATATTTTGACGCGAAGCCATATAGTCTAACAAGTAGGAATAAATAACACCTTTCAACACTATCGTCTTTATTGTTTGAGGTTAATTCTCCTTAATGTAGTCAGGTAGTGAACACTCATGGAAGAGGAAAATGTGATTTTTGTTTTCTTTTTCGTTTAGTGCTATTAGATCAACCCCAATTTCATGATCGTACGCGCACATTTTCACCAGAGGCCTCTTTCCCGAATATAAAATTTCCAGTTTCTAAAATTTGCGTGCGAACGAAGCGAGCGAGGAAAAAGTGATACCTTAGCGTGATAAGAATTTAATTTCGTCATTGAAATGCACTACATACCATTCAGAATTACATATTCTAGTTATCTGAATAATTATGAGATGATGTTTGCTCGATTTTAAATATAAATTGGAACTTCAAAAAACCAGGGGGTGAAGCTTTTTTGTTGTTGTTTGCTTTTGTTGTTGACTGGGGATTTATTTTTTTATTTTTAAAAATTTTTTTGGTTATTTTTTTTTTCATTTTATTTATTTATTTTTTATTTTTTATTTTTATTTTTTATTTTTTATTTATTTATTTATTTATTTAATTATTTATTTATTTATTTATTTTTTTTTTTTGGGGGGGGGGGGGGATGGGTGCTGGGGGTACTTTCTAGATGTGGGCTAAGCATCATGAGGTCTTACAATGGCTACGCAGGCATCGTTGTTGCACTGGAACTGACCAGCTGGACATGTCTTTAGCAAGGCAAGCCTGTTCATCGTCGCCTTCGTGACAGTCGATATGGCC